>JALGBA010000441.1:600000-1027500 GCA_023970755.1 Azemiops feae
TCCCAGGAGGGGGGGGGGGGACAATCAAATCAGCTTATTTTTTTGATCCTGTTAAACATTCACGACAAAGTCCAACAGTTTTCTTTTCCCTTAATATTTTGTGCAAAATAAATAAATAAAACATATGGTTGCATAAAATGTTGGAGGAGAACATTAATTCCGAAATGCCATCTAGTGACATTACTCTCTAACTACTGTAATCATTCATTGGGTGACATGGCGTAGCTTTGGAGCTGGCTTTGTAATATTTTTTAACTTGGTACTTTTCCTAAGACTCCTGCTCCCTCCAGGTGTTAGTAAAACCCTACTTTGCAGACCCCTGCAGATTGCATCTTTCAGATTCCTGCCCATCTATACAAGCCTTGGCTTGCCTTTCTCACTGTTGATCAAGATGTCATTTCACTCATTCTCAGGACTGTTGTGGCCACTAGAACCCTCATTCCCCATACATTTTCCTTATATATCATCAGTATTAATCATAAATTCATTGTGGACTTTTCTGTGGTCCTCCACATGTTCTTGTCTAAAGGATTCCAATCACCCTCAGGAAAGCTATTCCCCCTTGTGCAGTATGCTAGCGGGATCAATGGGGGGATTTTCCTGTTCAGATACTATCTCCCCAGTTAGCAAATATGGTTTAAATGAATTGGTCTAATTCTTCTTTCATTGATTGCCAGTTGCATTCTAGACATAGGCAATATTTCTTAGGATGAACTCTTCCACCAGTGAGACAGACAGACAGGCAGCTTGTGTCTGTCCATCCAATCCATTTCTGCAACAATATCTGGTCCTCTGGTTTTAACATGTTGTTTTTAATCCTGGTGTAACAGTATATCAGTTTGTATTTCCAGTCAACATTTTTGTCTGCAAAATCCTGTGCCAGTGGATAAACTCTGTGCATTTTTTGGTCATTTTTAAATGATCCAGATAGTACCGTGGTGAAGCAGCAGCAGCCCCAAAACAAATGTGTGTCAGCCTAGCTTTTCTTGCTGAACGTAAGAAAATATAGAAAAATAAATTTCTAGAACATTTGCTATTATTATAGGCATGGACAGACACCCATATAGTCACTCCAGTTATGTAGGTCTCTCAAAGTTCCCAATGTATGTATTAAAATGCACTTGGATCCCCTTATGAATGATAACTAGTTTGTTGGATGGATTTATATTGACCCCACTACATAACTTCTCGAAGAGACAACTTCAAAGTCTCTCCTCTCATCCAAATGTTGTCTCAAAGGCAATCCACAATAGACAAAATACCTTTCCCAGGGTCCCTTTCAGCATTCAGTATCACTCTGGGAGGATGAACATGGATGCTAATACCCTGAATAAGGAGCCATGCAGGACCAGTAGCATCAAACTTTGTCGTTGATTAAGATAAAAAATTGTTATCTATTTGGACTCTAACCTTTGCACCATAGAAATCATGTGATTTGTAAGTTATTAGATGTTCTTTGATAAACTATGGGGGGGGGCACCCAGAACCCTAGAAAAATCACTTTCTCTTTGTGGAAAGGGAGGCAGATGTGGAAGGAACAGAAGCATTCCACTGTTTAATGTTTGCATCGCATTTGTAGATTCTAGAATTTTATATTCACCTCCAGTTCAAACAACAGAATCATTTCCCATCTTTATTTTGTACAACTCAACCAATTTTAACAGGTTAAATGTCATCATTGGCAGTCTGGAAAAATAAACAGTTTTCATACCATTTTTTAAAAAATACTTAAACAGAACAATCTTAAAAAGTCATTAACTTGGTGTGGCACTAAAAGTACATTGAAAGGTCAATGTATTCCTCGATAGAAGGATCATTTTAGTAGATTGCATCAGATATTTGATGCCTTTGAAACAACATTGAACATACATTAATCAGAACACCATATCTTGCACTATATAATTATCTAATGAACTATTCTGTTGAATCATGCAATTGCAAGGGCTCTTTAGTAGACTTAGCAATAATGGGTGAATCCTGAAGCTTTCATGACCAATTCATTCAAGACCTTCCATACTTCCTTGTGGGTAACAATGCCAAAAATCCCACTGCTAATCAATAGGGTTGCACTAATAAAAAGATGGAATCAATAAATTAATAAATTAAGATGTTAACTCACAAATTAATGGATTTTAATTAATGTAGCCAAGCTTTACTTGTTGGAGTTAATGCTTAAGGAAACTTGTTCATTAAGATTACTTTGCTTCAGGTTGTATATTTATTAGTAGAAATTATTTTGATTTAGGTCTTTTACTTTAATGAGGGAATGTCTTTCCTATATTAAAATTATCTGTTTTCCTAAAAATGAATAAAATTGAATCTCAGTTGAAAGCACACATCTAAATTTAGTTGTGCATAAATTACATTATAACTCTATCTTGGAATGTGTTAGTACTGTATAATGTGTAAAGAGTGGCTAAATTCACTATCACGATAAGCCAAACCTTTTGTTTGACCATCATTTGTGGAATAAGACAGATACGTTCATTTAACATTAAGTCATATTACCAACTCATGTGCCCTCTGGGTGTGGAGACCAACTCCTAAAACGTTCATCAACTGTCATGATAGTTAAAAGAACAGCTGCCTTCCCCCCCCCCCAAGATTTGGAGAAGCAACCCTCAACCCGAGGTGTATTGGGAGATCCCGTGCATTTTGGACTCTTGATACTTTAACACAGCTCACAAACTGAGCTTTGATGACTTTAACTCCCAAAATTCCCAATACAAGACAAATTGTGTACAGATATAAGGGGAGATGTTTTCAGGACTCTTGATTTTGATCTCCCATTGGATCTATAAATAGTTTCAGAATGGGACAACTCGCCGTGGCCACCTCACCACGGTACAATTCAACAATTCAATTTAATTATTGAATTTAATTATGTCATTTACATTTCATTTTGCCTCTCCTTTGGCATCCTTTCTTTAATGATTCTATTCCACCATTTCTTTGATATTACTGTAACTTTTGTTCCATAGCAAGTTGGCCATGCCAAGTTCTCCTAGACCCAAACAGTTTCTCTTGCATTGGTAATTAAGGAACCCAAACAGTTTCTCTTGCATTGGTAATTAAGGAAATTGACATCATCAGTACTCAGCTTGGGAGGCATAAAACTAAAGTGTGCCTGGGAAGGAAGGAAGGAAGGAAGGAAGGAAGGAAGGAAGGAAGGAAGGAAGGAAGGAAGGAAGGAAGGAAGGAAGGAAGGAAGGAAGGAAGGAACCTAATTTCACTGAAATAGTTTAAAATATAGTAAACAGCAGAAAAAACAAACTGCATGTGAAGCAGTGTTTATTTATTTTGGAAATCCAAACTGAAAATAATACTAGGGTAGGCAGCTTGATGCCCTTCAGATAAAAATATGGCCCAAAGCAAGAGACTGTGGGAGTTATAGTTCAAAACAACTGGAGGAGGCCAGATATTAAATTCTTGAACTAATGATGATTAAAATATTCTGCACCAAAACAGGACCAAGTAATTGAGAAAGTTCAGTAAAATTTAAAGGGAGAGAATTTTATAAGCAACCATTGTTGGTAGAAAAAGATGCTTTTGATAGCATATGTTTCATATTAACTACTGTGTGTTGCATTGCTCTGATTAGCATAAATCCATATATTTGATAAATATAAATTTTTAACAATGTGATCTTTTGTTATAAATATATGAAATATATGAAATGAATTACATATCGGTTTAAGAGTCATTAAAATGTCTTGGTAATATGTTTAAGTTTAAAATATTATAAACAGAATTATTACTCTCAACCTCTTGCAAAAATGTTAATATACATAATTTTGTGCAGCAGATATTACAGCAACAATGATTATATTTATCTTTGCATGCATTAGTTGGAGTATTATCTATTTTACTGCTATTATATCTTCTCTCTTTGAATGAGACTCAACTGTTTTCTATGAAGGAGAGAAAATGAAACATATAAAATAAGCTTTGGATTAGCATTAATTTGTTCAACTTTAGCACCACACAAGAAACATCAATGACATCCTATTATTAAAATCATTACTCTTGAATGAGATTAACAATCCTTTTCGCATAGAGCAACTGAGTTTACATGCATTTATGCTACATTATAATACAATTGGTTTCCTTTTGGTTTAGCACAAGATGAGTGTAGCACACAGTTGGGGAGATTGCATGCAGCCCCTCCAACACCACTTGAAACAGCTTGAGGTTATGCTGTCAAAATTAAGTGTACAGTACAGGTAGTCCTCAATTTATGAATATAATTGACCTTGGAATTATGGATGTAATTGTAATTTTGGCTGTAAATTGAAGCACCTATGTGACCAGAAGTAATTTTCTGGCCTTTTTTGCAGCAATTGTTAAGGAAATGCTGCAGTCATTAAGTGAACCCATTTATTTAAAGAGGAGTACTTTAAGTGAGCTTGGACAGCAAAGGTGACCCACAAGCAAGTACTGGAATGCAGAACACAAGACTTGTCACTAGAAGGAAAAAAACACAAAACTCGTATCTAACTTATTTTGGCCATGTCGTGTGGAGGAATTCACTGGAGAAAGCAATTATGGTGGGAAGAGTTAGTGGTAAAAGGAAACCAGGCCACCAAAGAGCACAATGGCTGGACGCCATCAAAGCTGACACCAGCCAGAGCGTAGAAAAACTCAATGAAGCAATACCAGATTAGGAGATGTGGAGAGACCTGGTCCGCAGAATCGCCAAGAGTCGGACACGACTGAATGGATAACATTACCGTCGCTTTAAGTGAGGACTACCTTGTATTTGTCAATTAGGAAGTTGGAGTCAGTTTTAAGAATGTTAATAGAGTACAAGTTTTCCATTCTTGTTCTTAATCCCAACTCCCAAAATCAAATGAGAAACAGCAGAAAATATTCAGTCTCACCTCTTTCAAAAACTATTTTGCAGCTGACAGTAGGAGGCTGAATAGGCAGGCTCTGAAACATTAAGAAAATGCCACCTCGGTTTAGCACATGGCTTTAGGCATATCTACCCACTGTAGTTAACTGATCGTGGTTTAAGGATTGATATTATACATACACAAAATACCAGCTAGCAGATCCAATGCAAACTTCAAAATGGTCCCCTGCTCAGTAAAATGCTTGCTCAGATATAGAAAAGGAAATGAATTTCTTTACCCCTTGAATATTTGAAGACGGATGGGTGATCTTCCAGTATTCTTTTATTTTAACAATGATAAAAAATTTGTAACGTTCATTCACAATCTGTAAAACAGCTCCTGTCTAAAAAGGAGCCACTGCAACACCAGACCATAAGATGAATGCCGTTGTGTGCCTGAACTGATTTCCCTTATGCTCTGTGCACATTTATCTAGAAATAAAAGCCACAACACCCAATGTTAGCCTGAAATTAAGCACATCTACTTTTTTATCCACTTGCTGCCTCCTTGCAAGTCTTATTAATGCAACATGAGCCCGGGCTTAGCATGAGTAGATCCAATGGTGCAATTCCCATGCACAAGATGTTCTTTAGAAGCTTCTTGTTAGAAGCATCCTCAGGCATCTGAGCTGTTATTCTTGACTATTCCTCTGAGCAACCTTGGCTCCAGTTCCTGAATGCTCACACGACAAAGTGGGGAGCAGGCACTGAACATGCTGATGAAGTTCAGCCTTTTCATTTGCTCCTCTTTAAATGCTGAGCAGTCGTGAACTGGCATACTAGCTATGGTTACCCGAAGGAAAAATAGCTACCTGTTATTCTGTTAGATGTAGTTACACTGGTGATGGGAGCCGTGTAAGCAGACTTACTAATGTCCCTGAGTCTGAGATTGATGGGATGCATCATTAAAGCTCAGACACAGTCATTATATGCCGTCAATGTGCTTTGTATTATTAATGTTTCCAGTGCCATAAGGAAGCAGAGGTACACCAAACCTCTTTATATTCTTCAGCAACCAATGATGTGATGCGTAAAAGAGAGATGCTGCCTAGAAACCATCTCCTAAACCACAGCAGGTTTTTAAAGTACCTCTTCCACATTAGGAACCTATTAGACTGCCTTTCTGCATGGAAATATTATTAAGCCAGTTGGATTTTTCTGAGGGGTTGATTCAGTGCAAAAAGAAATACGACTTTAAAAATGATAAAAAGAAAATGACATTTTTTTCGAAAGAAAAAAGAATGGCTCATTTGAGTTTTGGTCAGAAAAGTTGGGCACAGATGTTAAGAGTTCTGAAGATCAGATTTCTAAGACCAGCCAAGGCACATTGTTTCTCTTTACCTTGTCATGTGGGAATAGAGAATAACCTCACTAACCCATGAGAAATTGGTCATTATACAGTGGCAATTCTTGCTGGTGAAACATAGCAGCTAAGGAACTGAGCAATGAACCCAGTGACAAGTTGAAATGGAGAGCTTTTCAGAATTGAACTGATTTGATCCTGGATTTTTATTTAGATATTTGGGAGTTGGATTGGAGGAACTTTGGTGTCTCTTCCAACTCTATTATTCTGTTCTGTTATTCTTTCTATGATTATATGTATCCATCCCATCAAGTCCAAAGAAAGTCTGGAGTGGTATAAGATCTCCTGTGACGGGCAGGGGGTTGTACTAAAAGACCTCCAAGGTCCCTTCCAACTCTATTGTTCTATGTTCTATTCAAGATGGATGTTGATACCAGGGAACCTAACTTCAAATTTCAACTTTGTTCTAAGAAATAACACATCTGCCTCTTTTTACCTTCAGCATTCCAGCTCTTGAGGCAGAAATGGACAATGTTTGACTACTTTTAGGGGGTTCACATATGGGAAGAATTTTGAACATTTCAAAATATTATGTAAAGTGTACGTTTTATTATCTTCTGTTCTGAGTATATGTGTGTTTGCAGCCCCAGTTTGAAGGACACAATAGACAATCATAGCCTTTGTATTGTGTATATATAATTAAGTCTCTAAGAAGGAGCAGCGTGGTGACCTATAGGTGAAAATGTTCACCTCCCACCTGGAAGGTTGAGAGTTCAATCCTAGGCAGCAGCAGATGTTTCTCTATCAGGGTGCAAAGAGAAAATACCTGTTGTAAACTCCACGAAGGCATCAGGAAGAGCATCCGGCCAGTAAACACTCAGCTCCATTATCTAGGGAGATTCTCAGTCATCCAGGTCATGGTAGTCCCAAAGGTGCTTTTTCATGAGGCAACTGGAAAGAGGGGTCAAAGAGGCCATATATGTCAAAATTGAACAGCCCTTTCTCAACAAAGGGGGAGGGATACGACATCATCTATCTTCAGTCTACAACAGGGGTCTTCAAACTTGGCCCTTTTATGACTTGTGGACTTCAACTCCCAGAATTACTCAGCCAGGCACACTGGCTGAGGAATTCTGGGAGTTGAAGTCCACAAGTCATAAAAGGGCCAAGTTTGAAGACCCCTGGTCTACAACACAGTCCACTTCCCTCTTTCTGGCCAGGCTCCCGCAAAGCCTCTCAGTCAGCTCTGCTACACACTCATCTTCAGCTGACTCCATAAATGCAAACCGCCACCAAATTTTCATATTTTAAAGAAATGTTTTCCGGTATGCATCAGAAAGTTGCTCCAAGCTAGTTTGTTGCACTTTACTATCTTCAATCTAGAAAGCCCCCTTCAATTTAACTGGCTACTGAGAAGATGCAGAAATGCTCTCCTACCTGGGTCAGTGGTTGCCACCTGGTAGCTCTCTAATCACTGCTATAGTGATTAACATAACAGGAGAAGCAACTTTTTTAATTACTCTTTTTCTTTCTCTGAGCTACCTACATATCTACAGAGCTTTTTTAAAAAAAAAATAAAAAAAAATAAAAAAGGCATTCCTTTTTATCGTTTTTCCTGTCACTTGGAAAAGTAGGTATGGCGGAGAAATTCTGCCAGATTTCAAACCACTGTGTGTCAAGTAAGTATTATAAACCCTATGCTATTGAAGCACCACGAGTAGCAGAAATCGCTGCAGTAGACCTTATACAGCTTAGAGAGGGAAAGTGCAAGAAAGATACCTTTGTTTTAAAGCTGGCTGTGTTAAATAAAATATATGTGCATTTTCATGCTTTAATTTTATATATATTTCATTTTGTATAAACACATTTTAAGAGTGTGTGTGTGTGTGTGTGTGTGTGTGTGTGTGTGTGTAGCTATATGTATGTATTCCTAGCACAGGGCATGGCAAGTTGGGAGGGCATAGCAGAAAGAGAGTTGGCTGGGAGAAGGAGACTGAACACCTGCCAAGTGATTGCCACAGCATCTCAATCCCAACAAGATTTTTGTTAAACCAGTTTAGGGTCCAGCTGACCTCAGCATGAGATAAGAACAATCTAAAGTTGCAATGTGGATATGCGATATGATATATAACTGCCATAGCTGTATACTCCATCACATAAAACATTACCTTGCAAACAGATGCATAATAGATGTATAATGTGAAGTTGATGTTGCATATTAATTAAACATGCAACAGGCTGGTCATTGGGCAGCAATCATCCCATATATTGATGTGCAGCGTATTTAGTTTATACGATCTAGTAATTTAGTTATAAGCATACCTACTTGCTTGCATCAGTGAAATTAAGGAAAGCTTGTATCTAATGAACTTAATGAATATAATTCTCTGGTTCTTTTTCTGCATAGGTTTAGAAGACAAGATAAGGAAGTAATGAAAAAGCAGACCTTCCTAGTTTTCCAGCTGATCAGATGTAGCCAAATTATTATTTGCAGAGCAACTGATGAACCAATAAGAAGAATTTT
Source organism: Azemiops feae (assembly GCA_023970755.1). Classification (NCBI taxonomy): domain Eukaryota; kingdom Metazoa; phylum Chordata; class Lepidosauria; order Squamata; family Viperidae; genus Azemiops; species Azemiops feae. The sequence continues at coordinate 608,722 of JALGBA010000441.1, forward strand.
TACTTTAAGAAGCCTGATGAAAATCTTTTTGCCGCCTGTTTGGAACTAAAAAAAAACAAGATTGCATGGCAAGAAAACCTGGTAAGATACATTTTGGGGAGGTTGGGTTCTTATTATTGGGGAATGCTGCAACGGTCGTAAGTGTGGGAAATGGTCATAAGTAACTTTTTCCAGTGCTGTTGTAACTTCAAATGGTCACTAAATGAACTGTTGTAAGTTGAGAACTATTCTTTCTTTTTTTCTTTCTTTCTTTCCTTCTTTCTCTGTCATTTATGTATGGCTGCCCAGCTTCCATATGACTCTGGGCAGCTTACTTTTGGAAACTAATATATATATGTAAAGACATATTAGAGATACAACAAAGTAGAAGAGTAAAATGATCAAATCAAAGATATAAGTACAGATTAGGCGAGACCTGACTCAAAAACAGTAACTGTGAGAGGGACCTTGGAGTCCTAGTGGACGATCACTTGACTATGAGCCAGCAGTGTGCAGCAGCAGCCAAAAAAGCTAATACAATCCTGGGTTGTATAAACAGAGGCATAGAATCAAGATCACGTGAAGTATTAGTACCGCTTTATAAAACCCTGGTGAGACCACACCTGGAATACCGCAACCAATTTTGGTCACCATACTACAAAAAAGATGTTGAGACTTTGGAAAAAGTTCAGAGAAGAGCAACTAAAATGATCAAAGGCCTGGAGACTAAAACATGCGAAGAACGGCTGCAGGACTTGGGTTTGGCTAGTCTAAAGAAAAGAAGAAATAGGGGAGGCATTATAGCAGTGTTCCAGTATTTGAGGGACTGCCACAAAGAAGAGGGGGTCAAATTATTCTCCAAAGCACTAGAGGGCAGGACAAGAAACAATGGTTGGAAACTGACCAAAGAGAGAAGCAACCTGGAATTAAGGAGAAATTTCCTAACAGTGAAGACAATTAACCAGTGGAACAGCTTGCCTCCAGAAATCGTTGGTGCTCCATCACTGGAGGTTTTTAAGAAGAGGCTAGACAGTCATTTATCTGAAATGGTATAGGTTCTTCTGCTTGAGCAGGGGGCTGGAGTAGAAGACCTCCAAGATCCCTCCCATCTCTATTCTATTCTGTGCTAAAAGAAAAAAAAGGAGAAAAAAAATATCTGTCCCCCAAGGCCTGGGGAAACAACCAGGTCTTTCATATTTTCCTGAATGACATAAGATTGAAGGCCAGACAGAGTCCATTAGAGCAATCCAATCATGAAATGACTAGGGCATGAGTGACTGCCTGAAATGGCTCCTGAGGCAGGGAAGGGCGCAACTGGTGCACTAGCTGTACCTGTGCAAAGGCCCTCAGGAGCTGAGCATCCAAGAGGACGCCAGATCGCGCATAAACCTTGAATGAGGCAGTGCAATTCCACTAAGAGTCAGCAATGGAACATCTCCAAATCTTGGAGGTGGGGGGGGGGGAGAGGCAAATAGAAACAGCCGATCAGTCATCTCAGGACCGAACCTTTTTCTCTCCATCCAGACCTGCACATCCTCCTGGCACCAGGTTAGTATTTCAGGCACATCACTTGGCCAGCCAGGTTGACCCCAAACTGAAGGAATGACCTCATCCAGTGGCTTCTTTTGGATGTTAAACAGAAACGGAAAGAGCGTTGAGGCCCGCAGCGCCCTTCAAGTGAGGGGCCATGGGCAAGACTTCTCTTCACCTGTCATCACTGATTGAAGTCATGCTTTTTTATAGCACAATTATACGGAAAAGAAACGAGGTATATTCCTCTATAAATATGTAGTGAATTGTACCAAACAGATCTCAATGGACTCATATAGGAGTCCAACTACTGCAAATGGCTGATCCTTTTTTTTTCCTCTGTATTATTTGGCAAGCCATCATTTTAACCTCCTGTCAAGTCCCTCAAGAACCCAACTGGATTACTCCCAACTATGCAAGCATAAGATCCCAACCTTTCTGACCTGTAGCTTCACTAGGAATCATTAAAAGAGAAAAAGCAAACAGGAGTGCCAGGATAACAAGGAGTTTCCTGTTTCATTTGCCTTTCTCCAACCCCTGCCTGAAAGCAACCCATAATCAAATAATTGCTTTGGTTAGCTTTCATCAATGCACCACTAATGGAAAGATAATGAGCCTGCCAGAGGAATGGCTTGCACAGTTATCAGCTTGTATTGACTAAGATGATAACTATAGAATTGCGATGTCTACCATGACTCCAAAAGACTCAGCAGGTAGTAAACATTCCTCTTTAGCATAATGTATTGAACAAAATTTGTATGCATATCTGTTAGCAGACTGTGTAAATTCTTGGCTAAATTATGCCCCTCAATTAGTAAAGAATAATGGAGCAGTAGGTAAAGTGTGTGCAATTTTATCGACTCTTTGCTGCTCGGTGAAGTGAAGCCTGTGGTTGTATTTGGTAGGCAATATTGAGACGTGTTCAGGATAGCTGTTGTTTTATTTACTTTTTACATCCATTTGATAAGTAGTGGTGCGCAAGCAAGTTAGAAAATAAGTGAAACACTGAGCACAAGATACCACCGGATCACAGCATACTTAAATCAGCAAAATGTGTCATTTGCTTAATTAAGCGGATCAAAACCTGGCATCTGAAGTGTGCTGTTAGAGAACTCAAAGGTACATCTTGATCTGTGCGGCACAGGAGGTATATATGACTTGCATGAGCTGCTTTGTTTGAAACGAGGGCTCCCTGATACATTTTAAATTGTGCGGCCATTTCCCAAACAAACAAAAGCCAGCCGTGCATTTGTTAAAAGTTCCCGCACTTAGACAGGGTCCCCTAATTATTTATATTAAGAAAGTTGAAGAAAGCAATTTTACCTAAGAATCATATTGCTGAGCCAATTTATTATTTATTGATTATTATTGTTTCTCCTAGGTCAGCAAGGCAGCTATACAATTGTTGAGATATGGTCAGTGAATATGAACAAGGTGCAGTAATTTAGTAGGCCACTAGTTCCTGTCGCTGGTTGTCACTCCGGGTCTATTTAGCTTGCTGTGAATGTTTTCTTATAAGGGCACATTAAGCAGTTCACATGTGGGAGGGGCATCTCATAGGATTGGTAGTGATGCAGCTCACAAGAGCATGGAGGGGTACCTTTTACCACCACAGTTGCTACAAACAAAAAAGTCAAACCACAGATCACAACTTAAAAAATCTCCAGTAGAAAACCTAGGAGGGCAATAGAAGGCTCTGGGCAAATGCAAGATGAGATTGGTCTGCCCGTAAATCAAAGGAACACATAAAACATTAGTTAGCATACACAGGAAATACATGAAATGTGGTACGGTTCTTACTTTGGTTTTCCTCTATCATCATTGTTATGTCCTGGGCCTTGCTGAGTCAATCAGCAAGGCTCAGAAAGGCTGCAGGAAGGTTGCAGAGACCCAGACAGACCACGTGTCTGCCCGGGACCCAGACAGGCTGTCTCCGGCCTTGCGCGCATGCGCAAGGTGGGAGAATGGCCTGCAATGATTGGTTGTGCATCCCCTTGCAAGGGGAGTATAAAAAGGCCAGTTGCCATTGTGTTCTTGCTTCTGTTCTGTGAATGTACTTAATAAAGAGATCCTTTGTTGTGAACCTGCCTCGTCTCGATGTCTGCTTTGCAAGAACAGAACAATCATCATAGCATTTTTTCCTCGAGAGAATAGACCAGCCTTTGGGCAAATGATACCTCTCTGCCAACTTCTTACCTGAGGAATCCTGGTTCCTGCAAGGTCCAAATCACCTGAAGCTGAGGAGGATACGCGAGACTCAGTGGGTTCCATCCTGTTGCCAGCAGCTTCTGCTTGGTTTAACAAAGTCTTTTCCTCTATTGAAGAGGGAGGAGTTGGATAATATGCATGTTGTACCCATGCCAAAACACGTGAGCTTCTGCTTGAGACTGAGAGAAAATGTTGTTTTGAGCAGCTAAGCCAGGAATGGAGTGCAATGGTAAAGGCCAAAGCCATATGAGCTAGATGGCAGTATACCTCTTCTCTCTTTGGATCACGGAATTTTCTCCCTGATTCTCCTTCCTGCTCTCCCACCCAATAGGTAGCTGGGAGAGAGAAAATATCTCTATTGACAGAGATGGGCCCTGGTTATTTATGAAGCACTTTTGACTAGGATAAAGGCTGCCGATTGTCCATCTCAGGCGAAGAATACAATATCTGTATTTATAGCAAGTCAGCCAGTAGATCTTCATTCTTCATATGCAATTATGACTTGGCTGATTCCCTCTCTTTTTTAAGAGACTAAATCCAAGCCTGTGTGATTGATTCTACAGCTTACTTTGGCTGCAGGGAGCCCATAGATGAGAATATTTGAATGTCATGAGGGCAAAGTTAGCTTCCTTCCCATGTATTATGAAACCCTCCTTCACTGATCACATTAAGCATGTGTGTTGCTAGGGTATACCAAATAAGGGGTTCACTAGGATTGGTCTGTGTAATTACTGTTGCAACAGATGTCTTGTAATAATTAAATTATGTAGCACACCAGCTTGAAGCCAAGAGATCTGCAAGGATATGACAGTATTAAAAAGAATGTTTTAAAAGCCAAAACCACGAATTCTTTGAAGATATTTCTTGAAGGCTTTGAGGACAAAAAACAGTTTGAATGCAAAGCAATGTGCTTTTATGTTAAACTTGACACTTTAAAGTTATCCTGTATCTAAAGGCTTACAAAGACAAAGCATTCTCCAATCGAATGTTGACCTCTCTAGATTAGTCTGCAAAGAGGAATGCAATGTAATACTTAATCCAAATCTCACGGGCCTCCTCAAAGCTAGAATTGGCAGGAGTATCCTCTTGCCAAGATGATGGAAGCAGCTATCTTCCAAGAGGCTGATATCTCTCAGTATGTGTACTTAGTTCCACAACACAGGCAACAGATAATATCCTAATACAGTACTCCCATTTCTTTTACTATAGTGGTGTCCTCTGCAGGACTCGGTGAGAAAACTTTCAAGCATTAAGAATTCCTTGCAATATTATCCTGGGTTTGGGCAGCAAGCATGACTGAAATGTTATCCTGGGGTGGTGTGGCATTCATGCACATTGTTTAGAGTCATTTCAAACTCCCCTCCCCCCAAAGTAATATAAATTGAATAATTGTATCACACTGACATCACTGACATTCTATTTGAATGGGTGTGATAAACACACAGATATTTAACAATTCGCATAGAGAAGAGGCTCTAACATTGCCTAGCCCCTTCAGGATTGCTTTTTCCCTGCCAGCAACAGGGAGACAACCTTCCATTTGTTCTCCCAACTCATCCTCATCTCTTATTTTATTTTTTTTAAAATTGTTTTATATACTTATCAAATTTATGTAGCCATCTCACAAAAAGTGAATGCTGTTATCAAAAGGTAGCAGCTGGTAGAGCTTCTTCAAGCCCTGAAAGTGTCAGGAGCCATTCTTAAAGAGCTCTGTGACCTACTACAGAATCTCCTGTCAAGATAAGATAAGATAAGATAACCTTTATTGTCATTTTTTTACTGTGGGCACAACGGCACACATCAAAAATGAAATTCAACTCACTTTGGATAATGAGAGATGGGTGGCTTAGGCAGTTTGGCTTCAGCTAGTTATCCCTGTAGTGTGTAGTCATTAGGTTCAGAGTCTTGGTCAATTTTTCCTTGACAGCCTTAAAAGTTACACTTTGCGCTGCTATTGCCAGATTGTCAGCCTAAGCAAAGCTCCTAGTGGCTTCTGGCAGTGGTTGGTCATTGGTGTATATGTTAAACAGCACAGGAGCTAACACGCTGCCCTGCGGAAGTCCATTTCTTTGGGTTCTCCATCGATTATGTTGTCCCTTAAATATTTCTTTGGTTACTGATAGTCTACCCTTTTCAAGCAAGAGTTATCATTTCATCCTCTCTTACACCCTACACCCCTATTATAACTTATCCTTTCCTATCCCGTTCCAACTCTGGGCTCCATTTGTGTATGTCAATATAGAGAATCCATGTAAGCTGAGAGTCCTTTCCTCATGACCCTTAGAAGCCTCCCAAGGAGATACACTATGGGAGCTAAGATGGCCCTGTCCAATAGGAATCTGTACTGGATTTCTCCCAGGAATCTGCCATTGCTGTGTATTCCCAAACAGCCTTCCTGTATGTTTGTTCTCACGTACAGATTCTGCTTGTTAATAAAATTATGGCTCTTGATTTGAAAAATTGTTACATGTGTCTTTAGGGGAATGCTTACATCATCTTATTTTTTTAAAAAAATATATAGCCACCCATATTCTATCAACTGCCTTGGGCGATGCTCAAAACTGTAAAACAACAGACACCTCCAAACCATAAAATACAAATAAAAATCAATGAGCATGAGCGTTAAAACATAATATATATATATTGCTAGGAAATTCTGTCTTCAGTGGAAAAAACATATCTCCCTCCTTCCCTTTTTTTTTTCAGAAGAAAACACAGGCAGTGTATACATTACATCCATATTCTCTCTGGGCTGCGTTACCTTTTCCATTCATCTGATGTCTCAACAAGATAATGATAGGTGAAAAAGTCGATACAGTATCATGCCAGGTAATCTCCAGTAGTGCAAGATAACATTAAAAGATTTGCACCTAAAATCCAATACATGTTACGAACTCACCTGATGAAAAATAGTGGTATTTCCTCCTTTTAAATCATAGTTCTAGCTCACAGATAATGTCTATTACATGAAGGTGAGGGTGGAGAACGACTTTGTACGATATAGATATAGACCCAATAGATTTTTTTTTTAAATCTATGCTTTCTTATTAAGTTCTGAGACAACATTCAGCTTAAAAGTGAGACTAATTCAACCCTATTCTTTATTAAGGGGATTAGCATAAACCGTAAGAAAGAACAGACATTTGTGTTCCAGCTCTCAGAACTGATTATGGAGATTGTTTCATTTGCTGCTGTGAATCTAATTAATGATACCTGATAGAATCTGGGATGTGAAATAAAAGATACACGACTCAAATACTGTACAAGAAACTATTTAAGAAAAGAACTAGGTTCCTTTTTTTTATTGGAACAGGTCACCCAGATGTAGAACCCCCACAGCAACCATTCCTGGAATACTTTGATTTCTATTTTAATTTGCTGTTATTGCAAAAATTGTTTCATCGCAGAATTTTCACTGCCTGTTCACCTGGCTCACTGAATTCTTATTTACTTGCCACCCTCACTGATAAAAATTGTTAATGAAAGAACAGGGGTGTCTGCAAAAATAAAATCAAGAAAGCAGGCAAAACTGCATGCTTGAAGCATTCCCCTTTTTATATGTGTGTAATGCATGGAACATACTGTACAATGACTTTGATCTTGTGGATGCAACAGCTTTTGTATCTTGATTTATTTTTTTTTAACCAAAATGTCACCCTGTTTCTGCTTGAGAAGTCCTTCCTTTAAACCAGACCTCAGTGACGATTTCCTAGTTCTGGTTCTGTCTCAATCTTAAACCCTAGCTCTTTAATCTGGAGGATAATAGTGACCATAGTCTATATTACTAACTAGTGAAATATTCATTTTGTTAATGGTGCAGAAGTTATTGTAATATTTATTGTTTTGAAAATATAAGCAAAACAAAAATGACCCTTCTGTTGTTATAATTATAGTTAGAAATGAAGGACTCACACCATGGCTAGATCTGGGCTGCAAAATGAATCCACAGACAGTCCTTGAATTATGATCAAAATAGGGCCTGAAAATTTCACTACTGATCATTAAGTGAGCGATCAAATGATTATGATTGTGACCTTCTCCCCAATGACTTCGTCAGAACCTGCTGGGAGGGTTGCAAATGGCAATGATCATGTGACCCTGGGACATCGCAACCACTGTAAATGTGAGCCAACTACCAAGCACCCAGATCATGATCACATGAGGATGCTGAAGTTGAAATTACTCGTAATCCCTCTGAGAGTGAGATGGGCAGTTTGATAGATAGATAGATAGATAGATAGATAGATAGATAGATAGATAGATAGATAGATAGATAGATAGATAGATAGATAGATAGATAGACAGACAGACAGACAGACAGACAGACAGACAGACAGACAGACAGACAGACAGACAGACAGACAGACAGACAGACAGACAGACAGACAGACAGACAGACAGACAGACAGACAGATAAGCAAGCAAGCCACTACATGATAGCAAAAGGTTTTAGCTTTCTGTAGCTCTTTATTTCTATCTAATGGTCATCTGGAGTTTTCAACCCAATTCTGGTCATCCTAATTACATCTTCAAATTAAAAGGATCTGGGAAAAGGCAATCCATGTTCCCGGATGATACAAGCCTAAAATGCAAATCCGCCTATTTCCTGACCTCTTTGTAACTTCATCAGCTGCAGGTAGACGGAAAAAGGCACTTTTAAATAAAATTGTTTAAATTGCGTCTTCCATTGAGTTGGTAACAATTAATTTCATAATTATGAATAAAGCAATCTTTCTGTTGAACAGATTCAGGCTACAGTTAGGCTGTGAGAAAAAATTCTCATCAGAAAACTTTTTAAATTTTCTTTTCACAAAAAACAAGGGCGGGGTGGGGGAGGAATGAAGAAAAAAGAAAGGAGCTTGATGTTTGCAAGGGCGCCCTGCCTCTTTCTGCCACTTCTTGATGGCAAAACTCTCCAGCACTGGCTTTATGTGATCAAAGCCAGTGTCCTCTCCCAGGATCTGAAATCTCTGCACTTCACTGAGCTTTTTTGAGCCTCTCACACCTCACACTCAGCTTATCTGATGTGATTCAAAGAGACCAAGAGAAAATATTCATTAGAAGAAAGAATTAATTTCAATTTTCTCAAATTTGGCTTATTCTCTTTTCGGACTATTGGAAAGGACTCTGGATGGAATTAGAAATGGGAAGAGGAAAAGGCGAATGAACAGACATGGCAAAACCTGGAATATGTTAAAATATTTTCTTTAGATTCTTTGCCTTTGGCAAAACCCTTAGTTGACAGTCATTGGATTGGAAATATATATTATTTGCTTACAGATTTATATTATTTGATTTTTAGAGCATGATGCAGGATTAATGCTTATTCAGAACTTATTCCAAGCGCTTTGGATCTAGAAATTGAGCTGTAAATCTCAAAGGAAATGTCAAATACTTCCTCAAGCTGAAATGGATCATAAATACTGCACAAAGGAGCCCATTTTTCGGGAACTTTGCTTAAGGCTGGTATGGTCCATAATGATATGGAAATCAGCTTCATGCAGCACTCTTCCATGCCATGGCATTTGATGACCTGATAATACGCACATGCTTACTGGACTGAGATAAGGAATATAGTCTCTGGGTGGAGTTCATGAATACAACTAGAGTGTCAAAAGTATTTCATTTTTCCTTATTCATACTACCTGTGTGTAGTAAACTTTGTCTTAGAATGGAGGTAACATTTCCAAAGCGATGCTCGCAGATTTTTTAAAAACTGCCATTATTGTATACAGCATAGATCTATCTCTCAGACCGTGCTCTAAAAAGGATTCTATGAATTTCCTGCTTGAGCAGGGGGTTGGACTAGAAGACCTCCAAGGTCCCTTCCAACATTATTATTATTGTTGTTGTTGTTGTTGTTGTTATTGATCATCACACAGTCAACCAGATGTTCAGACTGTATTTGGCATTTTTGTCTACCTATCGAGTCCTTACCAAGGACCTGGGATAGGCAGATGTGGATGTTTGATATTATTACAGATATCGTCGCAGAATGGAAGCAGTTCCTAGTAAGGCCACCTTTTGCAATTGACTAATGGCGAATTTGTCAATGCCAATGGTGTTCAAGTGGTGCTCCAGTTGTTTCGGGATTGCACCCAAGGCACCTATTACTATTGGTACTACCCTTGCTTGCCTTTGCCACAGTCTTTCTATTTCTATTTGTAGGTCTTTGTATTTTGTTATCTTCTCCAGTTCTTTCTCGTCTATTCTGCTGTCTCCAGGCACTGCCACGTCCACTATCCAGACTTTTTTGTCTTTCTTATTGACAATTGTTAAGTCCGGGCTGTTATGTTGCAGGTGCTGTTATGTTGCAGGTGTTTAAATTCTGAAGTCCCAGAGCAGTTTAATTTTATCATTTTCTATGACTTTCTCTATTTTATAATCCCACCAGTTCTTGCTTACAGGCAAATGATATTTCTTGCAGATTTTCCAATGCACCATTGTTGCTACTTTATCATGCCGCTGCTTGTAGTCAGTCTGTGCGATCTTCTTGCAGCAGCTTACCAGGTGGTCCACTGTTTCTTCAGCTTCTTTGCATAGGCGGCACTTACTGTCTGTTGCTGTCTTCTCAATTTTGACTTTGTATACATTTGTCCTTAAGGCTTGGTCTTGTGCAGCCAGAATTAGTCCCTCGGTCTCTTTCTTTAATTTTCCTGCTCTTAGCCATTGCCAGGTCTTGTTATTATCTGCTTTCCCAGCTATTTTTTTAATGTACTGGCCATGTAGTGCTTTGTGTTCCCATGCCTCTATTCTGTTCTTCATTTGGTCTTTCTTGTAGGCCAGTTTGGTCTCTCCAGTAGTCAGTAAGCCTTCCTGATATACTAATTTCAGTGCATCTTTATCATTGTCCTTCAGATATTCTTCCAAAGCCATTTTTTCTTCTTCAACCATCTGATGTACTTGCAGCATTCCACACCCACCTATTTGCCTTGGTAGGTAGAGTCTGTCAATGTCACTGCGTAGATGAAGAGCATGATTCATTGTCATTATTTTTCTGGTCTTCCTATCCATTGCTTTTAGTTCTGCTTGAGTCCAGTCCACTATTCCAGCTATGTATCTAATGACTGGAATTGCCCAGGTGTTGATTGCCTTCATGGTATTTCCTCCATTGAGTTTGGACTTTAAGATCTTCTTCACTCTCTTGGTGTATTCACCTCTAATCTTTTTCTTGACTTCAATGTGCTTGATGTTGTCAGCTTGAAGGATACCCAAGTATTTGTAGTAATCTTCCTCATCCAGACTCTTAATGTTGTTTTCGTGGGGCATCTTGATTCCTTCAGTTTTCACTATTTTTCCTTGTTTGATAGTAAGTGTGGCACATTTGTCCAAGCCAAACTCCATTGCAATATGTTGGCTATATATACGGACAGTGTTGAGCAGCGATTCTATTTCAGATGATGTTTTTCCATACAGCTTCAGATCATCCATGTAAAGGAGGTGGGATAGTCTGGCAGATGTTTTTGATGTTTAATAGCCATGTCCTGAGTTATTCAGTATTGTTGACAGAGGAAACAGTGCAATGACAAATAGTAATGGTGATAATGAATCTCCTTGAAATATTCCTCTCTTGATGTTAACCTCTCCCAGTCTCTCACCATTGATCTGCAACTGTGTCTTCCATTGTGCCATCGATCTTTGCACAAATTTTCTGATGTTTCTACTGACTCCTGTTATTTCTAGGCACTTGATTATCCAGTCATGTGGCAGAGAGTCAAATGCCTTTTTGTAGTCAATCCATGCCACATTCAGGTTGGTCTTCTTTTTCTTGCAGTTTTCCAAGATCATTTTGTCTATTAGGAGTTGATCTTTTGTTCCTCTGCTATTGGGGCGGTTTCCTTTCTGCTCCGGTGGAAAGAGATTGTTTTCAACTAGATGCTGTTGTACTGCATCAGCTACCACACCAGTTAGCAATTTGAAAGTTGTTGGTAAGCAGGTAATTGGCCTGTAGTTGCCTGGTGTTGCCCCTTTTGCTGGATTTTTCATTATTAGGTAGGTTTTCCCAGTTGTTAGCCACTTTTCAATTTCTTCTCCTTATAGTATATTGTTGAACTGCTTGGCAATGAGTGGGTATGTAACAGTTAGATGTTTCAACCAAAACCCATGCAGTGCATCTTCACCTGATGCTGGCCAAGTTTTGATTTTCCTTGCTTTTTTTCTACCATTTCTGTTGTTATTACTAGTTCTTTCATTTCAACTTCTGTTTTATTTGCATCCACCTCTTTTAACCAAGCCGCATCCTTGTTGTATTTCTTTGGGTTATTCCATATCTGCTTCCAGAACTGCACTGTTTCTTCCTTGTCAGGTACTGATTGATTCATTGCAGTTTCTCCATTGATGTATTGGTAAAAATGTTTCTGATTGGATTGAAATTGGAAGTTCTGCCTATAATTTGCAATTCGAGCTTCGTATCTACTGATTTTCCCGGCTATAGCTTTTATTTGCTGCTTTATTCTTTCCAATGCTTCCTTAATCTTCCTTGTTTCTAAGTGGTATTTCTTGATTAGGTATTCTTTGGTCTTCTTGTTCTTCAGCTTCTTTTCTTTCATCTGTTCTAGCTTGCTTGCATGTGATCTTTACTTGCTGATCTTATTTTCTAGTCTAACCTTCCATTTTTGTGGTGCACTGTTTGTTTGTTTTTCTTCTTTGTTGATTTTGCATCCCAGGTATTCAGTTATAACTGCAGCTGTGCTGTACATTAGTTGGTTTGTTTCTTGCAGTGAATTGGTGCTTATACTTGATATTGCAGTATTTGCATCTTTTAATGCTTGTGCCAGCTGTTTCTTTGGAACAAGCTTCAATGCAGGCAGCCTTATTCTGTTGTTTTTGGGCTGTTCTAGATGCTCAGTTATTCTTTGTTTCAATTCTTTTATTTCTTTAGTTAGAGGGTTTTGTTCTTCCTGAGGAAGAGGTGCCTGGTTTCCAAATGAGAACAGTTGTATATCTCTATTGGATTCCTTCACTGCCAACTCCCCCTGGTTTGCTTCTACATTCTGAATTATTTCTGGCAAGGCTTTGATTTCTTTGCCCTGGGTAAACCTTTGCAGTTTGTCCAATTCTGTTTCTGTGAATACTTTATTTCGTATTATAAATTGGCATTGATCTGCTAGTCTCTGTTCTGTTATTTCTGATTCTGGATGTTGTTCTTTCCAGAACTGGTGCATTCGTTTTAGATATCCTCTTCTTGTTGGACTTGATCTGTAATAACAGATCATTATTTCTTTGTTTTCAATCACTGTGTATTTGCGACGAGTAAACACCTTTTCTTCCAGTAGTTGTGCAGCTGCTGGCCCTGGTTGCTCAGCCAACAGTCCTGAGTCCTGTAACCCATTTTTCACCAGGTATCCAGGAACTCCAACATCTAGTGTGGACCTTGTTAACCCGGGCAATATCTGAGCCGGTATGGCTTTCTGAAATTTACATCTCACCATATTTTTTATGGGAGAGACACTCTTTGTCTGACTCCTCTGATGAGACCTATCCAGTATGGTTGAACCTCTGGCATAGCTCTCATCTTCCTCAGAGTACACAAGCCCCACAATCACATCAAGGTAGTGCCTCACTGGGGGATGATGATGATGATGATGATTATCTTTTATTCATTAGACATAAACCTCAGTCAACTGAACATTCAAATTGGCTGGCACTGATAATTGACACGGGTTGCTACCAGCATCCTCGGTGTCAACCAGGTACCTCCTTAAAATAAAAGATGTTCCGAGTAGCACAGTTTTTTGTAACATTGCTGGAGTTATTGCAGGAAGCTGCAGTTTCTTGATGTATTTTGCGAAGTTTTTGGACATAGTTCCCAGTGCCCCGATGACAATGGGTATCACTGTTACATGTTTCATCCATAATCGCGCAGTTTCGATGGCTAGGTCACGATATTTTGTAATTTTTAAAATTCTTTTCTTCGACTCTGGCATCTCCTGGTACAGCGATATTAATCAGCTGTACGCTTCGGTTCTCTACAACTGCGATATCTGGCGTATTGTGTTCCAAATGGCGATTTGTCTATTATTATTATTATTATTATTATTATTATTATTATTATTATTATTATTATTATTATTATTATTATTATTATTATTATTATTATTATTATTATTATTATTATTATTATTACTATTATTATCAACATGATGCAATAAAGTATATTAGGAAAGTTCGCTGTAGAGATATGCTCAGAACAATTGTCAGTCAAGGATACCACTAATATACCTGTCCCTACCTCTTAAAGAATTCTTTAAAAGCTTACGAATGCTTTTTAATGTGAAAACTGAGAAATAGGAAGAGTTTATAGTCCATCACCATCCCTTTTTTTAACATTGATTACTTAATTTCTCCCCCTTCTATGGAAGAAATCATCTGGGATTTTCAGAAAGATTCACAGAATACCCTAGTAGCTGTTAGCGTGCACAAAACCAGTGACTGACCATATCTCAGCAAAATACAACTTTTAATAATATTTAGCAAAAAAAAAAAGCCGGAAAAACCCTACCTTTAAAATCTGTTCATGCTATTGTAAATCATTTTCCAGAATTGTTGTTCCTTACAACACGGTCACCAAATGTGGAAGCATGATCCAGTCTGGTTATGACATACTGCATAGTTTTTAGAAAATTGTCTGATTTGGCAATCCGTATTGGAATAATGTACTATCGAAAATCTATATTTTATGAATTTTCTCTAATAAAAAAGATATTTTTCTCCCTCTGATGTTCCCATTTTTACATATTAATACAGGTAGTCTTCGCCTTACCACCACAATTGAGCCAAAAATTTCTATTGCTAAGTCAGACAGTTAAGTGAATTTGCCCTTTTATGACCTTTCTTGCCACCGTTGTTAAGTGAATCATTGCAGTTGTGAAGTTAGTAACACGGTTGTTAAGTGAATTTGGCTTCCCCATTGACTTTGCTTGTCAGAAGGTCGTAAAAGGGGATCACATGATCCCAGGACACTGCAACCGTCATTAAATGTAAGTCAGTTGCCAAGTGTCTGAATTTTGATCACGTGATGCTACAACAGTCATAAATGTGAAAAATATCATAAGTCACTTCTTTCACTGCTGTTGTAACTCTGAATGGTCACTAAATGAACTGTTGCAAGTCAAGGACTACCTGTAGTTCTCTTTATATACTGCATCCATTTCCTCATACAATCCTTACTTTGTCTGGTTTCTGAATTGCACTTCACCAGCCACATATGAATGTGTCTGAATTTTGTGTGATAAATATTTCAAATTTCTAAGTTTTTCATCTTGTTTTTCAATTCCAGTGTAAAATTAAACTGCCTATTTGTACATGCTGAAACTAGAGAGGTACTTCTGATCATTTAAAATTGGGAATTTCAAGGGACTTCATCTTTGTTTTGTTAATAAGTAATATTTGCAATCTGTATAAATTATCCCTCTACTGGTCAAATTTCTTCATAGATTCTCTTTCGTAAAGATCAATATTTAATATTAAAACAAGAGGTGATAAATCTGGATTAATTCTTTTTCTGTATTGATCCTTCACTTTAGAGTACAGCTTATTATTGATTGGGTTATTGAGTGTATATTTTTATACAGACCAAAGATATTTTTGCAGATGATCTGAGAGTCCTATTCCTTCAATAGTGCAAGTTATAAAGTGCTTTAATCCAATCTGCTATTCAATACAGTTTAAAATTTGCTATTGCCAGTTTATCTCAAACTTTCAAATGTTGTAGGATCTTAAAGCTAACCCTTAATCTTTTATTAGACCATATAAAATAGTTGGTTTTTTCTTCCAGCTAGCCATTTAATATATATTTTCATTTTTATTGGGATCATTTGAAAAAAAAAAACATTTTGGTAAAAATCTTCATTTCTACTGTTGTGATTCTACCTCACCATGACATTTTCAACTTTTTTCATCTTCAGATATCTACCATTATGCTTTTCCAATTTGGAGAATAATTGTACTTGAACAGGTTCTCATTTTTGTTAAATAAATTTCCAAACACCAAATTCTTTTGACAGCAAGATTAAAATCCTTTATTGACTGCAAATACTGTTTCTCATCTTCAGATGAGTTCAATATCATCATCTGAGTCTTGCTTTTACTAATCTGATAATGAACTATGCTGCTGTATATATTCCTTTATCAGTTTTAAAGAATTCTTGATTAGTGTATATCAGGGGTCTTCAAACTCGGCCCTTGTGTGATTCATGGACTTCAATTCCCAGAATTCCTCAGCCAGGCACACTGGCTGAGGAATTCTGGGAGTTGAAGTCCATGAGTCATAAAAGGGCCGAGTTTGAAGACCCCTGGTGTATATTCTGAAATAAATGCAGGTTTAAAGAAGCCGGCTGCTGATTGCATACATAGCATTGTTCATCTTGACTTTTTTCTGACCTGTCTTATTACCTGGCAATAAGAATTTAGTTCCTTTTATACCAGTACCACATTCAACCAAATAGATCTAGCAAGCAATTTGGGATGTCCATAATCCATTCTATGTATTGAATTGAACACATTCTGCTTTGCTGCATTTCCATTTGATCACTTGGTGATGGGACAAGAGAGGAAAGTGTCTGATTAAAGTGGCCTTGAAAAATAGCTGAATTCTTTTGGTCAGAAGTGGCACACCTAGATGTAGTATTTGGTACCACATTAGATCTTGCAGTGATGGATAATTAACCTGGTCTGATCTCAGAAAACATACATGTTAGTTTGGGTTAATCAATATTATGTTTACCAATGCCATGAAAAATGCAAAGCCACACCTACTGAACATTATTTCACTCTAAGTCCTAACACACATGAAGTTATTATGTGGATGTTAGAGTCTATCAATCTGTCTAATAAAGTGTTATCCTGCTGGCTTCCTGGTGCTTTTTGCCTGCGTGCATATTCTTACTGAAACGAGATGGCTTGAAACATCACGCTCATAACTTGCATGTGTCAATGAATCATCCAAGTTCAAACATCTGAATATACGATCACTGAATTCATGTCAGTGCATATATAAATAACTTCCCCATTCAGTTATGCAGTCTTGCCAAAACTGGTGCTGAACGCAGCGTAATCAGATATGAAGTTTCAGCCATTGTTTTCATTCACTTTGTGTAAAAAAAGATACACTGGGTGGTTACTCATAATGCAAAGTAATTAAAATTACGACAGTTAAAAATGATTCCACATTTTCAGCAATCAAAAAGGAAATTCCACCGTGTTTTCCTTTTGAAATCACTTTTGAAATAAAGAGGGAATGCAGCATAGTTTTAGCATCTTTTTTCTTTCCTTCCTTGTGTTTATGTATAAATATTCAAGCGTCTCCCTCTCTCAATTCAGAATGGTTATTCAGTGCTCTCCATGCAACCATTCTCAAGACACAATCAACGAGAGCCTAGCATTGGAATAGCTAGCAAAAACAACATGGCTTGTGACTCAGAGCAAATGTTTAGTTTTCACTGTGAACATGACCAAATTGTTGACATATGTTATCTCCCTGAACATACATTGTAACTTAAAGGAAGACAACATTGCATGCTTAATATTTTGTTTCTTTCGCATATATGTTTCTGACAAATTAATGTGTGAAAATGTGTTTGCATTCATCATCTGTTTTCCTGGTGTTTAAAAATAATTCCTAACCTCATCAGTTTTGTATGCAGCATCATAAACTGAAATAATAGAAAGTTCAGTATCCATTCCAAATTCTAACAACAAACTATATATTTGTTACTACTGTTGTTATTATCTAAGCAGATTAAAATCACCAAGTGGGTGAACAATACATCTGCTATAGTATTCAACCAAAGGGAAAATGCATTTGCCTAATGAAGAGCCATTTAACAGGCTCCACTCTGAAAGAGCTAAACATATATCCTGTTTCTCCCCTCATTCCCCCATAATTATTCTCCAGGGTAATGGAAAATAAATTGGTTGTGAATTATAACCACTGACCACTTTGCACATTTCTTTTTTTAAAAAAGTAAATGCTATTTCATCTGGTGAACATTTATTTAGGGTTTTAGTAAAAATGCCAAAGTGCCGAGCAAAATAAAATGGATTTTTGAGGATTGTCATGCTTCTAATTAAAATTGAGTCCAAGATCTTAGAATCTGGCTGGTATTCATAAAAGTTTCTGCTGCATGCTATGATTCTGAATCCAAATTTCCCTTGAATTCATTCCTTGTGCCTGCAGTCCACACAGATAGAATTTAAATATTACTATTTTAGCACTTCAAAACTACAGAGTGTTGACAGATGAAATCTAGAATATCAACCTGACTGAAATATTGAAAACCAGAATTTACCTCCCTTGATAACGTTCCAACTGTTTTAAATTATTTTTAGCTTGCAGTAAAATTGGAGAAGATTGCAGTAAAGTTGGCGAAGATTCCCAATCATAAATTTCAGGATTCAATTTTACCTTAAATTTGATTGCTGATCAGAACTGAAATTATTTGCTGGGTATTTCTAACTTTCCTATGCTATTCAGGTGAGTTTGGAGCATTTTTAGAATTCAGAGTCTGTTTTGGCAAAATCTATGTTATCTAGGTTCCCTCACAGAGCTTCAGCCTATGCTTAATACCATATGTGGAGTTTTCTTCCAGTCCCAAATAAAGAGACAACAAAAGAAAACTGCTGCAGCCTTCCTTTACTTGACCCCAAGCTTAGTCAATCTCACACACCTTAGAGACTGAAAGTCAAAAACTCAAGAGACAGGATTCTTTATTTATATGATTTAGTTGTCCCATCCTAACAATATCATCTGACATTTGCACAGCCTAGCTCATGTGTACATGCATAGTTTATTTGTTTGTTTAACTTATAAGACCATCCATTTTCATAGGGACTCTGGTGGCATGCTATAAAATCATTTCTAAAATACAAATAAAAAACCCCCAATATAAGGTAGAAGAAACCGGCATTGAAACAATACAATATACAATACAATATACAGGAATGCCACTCAGTCTGACTTAAAACGTGGGGGAAGAGCAATATGGCCAGGGTGAAGACCAGACAAATCTCTGTGGGGATGATATTCCAGAGGGAAGGATTGTAACAAAGATGGCACATACTTCCTAGATCCTATCCCTATGACATGGCTTAATGGAAGGGATCTGGAGTACGTTAACTCTGTCCAATCATATAGGCTGGGCAGAGATTATAGAAAACAATATTTCAGATAAACAGGCCCTATGCCATCAAACGCTTTATAGGTGATAACCAGCACCTTGAATGGTACCAGGAAGCCTCCTGATAACCAGTGTAGCTTATAGTTGTTGTTAGTTGCGAAGTCGTGCCCGACCCATCGCGACCCCATGGACAACGTTCCTCCAGGCCTTCCTGTCCTCTACCATCTTCTGGAGTCTATTTAAGCTCATGCCTACTGCTTCAGTGACTCCATCCAGCCACCTCATTCTCTGTCGTCCCCTTCTTCTATTGCCCTCAATCTTTCCCAGCATTAGGCTCTTCTCCAGTGAGTCCTTCCTTCTCATTAGGTGGCCAAAGTACTTGAGTTTCAACTTCAGGATGTGGCCTTCTAAAGAGCAGTCAGGGTTGATCTCCTCTAGGACTGACCGGTTTGATCGCCTTGCAGTCCAGGGGACTCGCAGGAGGTAGCTCATAGAATAAAGGTATTATATAGACATGGCTGGCATGATGCCAGCCTTCTGAAGTAGGCCGGGTTAGGAAACAGATGCTGCAGATCTGACTGGAACTAAACTTTGTTTATATAACCTATTGCAACAGAGTCTTGAAAGCCTGAATTTTCTCCACCCTCCCTTTTACATTCTGGTGAACTAGGGAGGAGTCAGTCTGTGTTTCTTTCTCAGTCTTTCTGTTTCCTGGACTTAATGCATATTTTCCCAACTACTAACTTCAGTCCAGTTTCTCTAAAAGTCATTATTGTGACACACTATCCGGGCCCCATTTTTCTGGTCCAACTGCAAGTTGTTCTTACGGGAACAAGCATTCTGCCTACTCATGCCCCTTTTACTGGAAACAATGTCCAGTTTCTCATATTTCAAGGGCAGTGGCTAAGGCAGCTGCATGTCCAGTAATGCCTATTTTTTCATAGCTTTTAATCACTTATAAACAAAGTCACTAAATTAACACAAAAGTCAAACACCACAGCATAATATTCTATCAAAGATTTTTTCTTTTCTCAACAATATCAAAACTAGTTATCTTTGAATTTCTTTGAATATGACATCCCCTTTAGAGAATAATGTTTCTTATTCTCTCTGAGTTTGGATGTAATATCTTCAGTCTCTGGAGTGCTATTTCCCATTGAAGATGGGTGCACATAACACAAATATGTTCATTCAATATCCCTTGCTTCAAAGATTTATTATCCTCAGAGGACAACAGCTAGTATACAACAGCTTTATGAGTCTTGAGTAAATAAATTCCACCAAATGCAGAACAAGTAGCTAAATGTCTTATATGAATGAGCTAATTCAGGTTTAACAAAGCACCTGACCACCCCAGTGTATTGCTCGCAAATGATTACTTACTCCTGACCTCTTGTAGGATAGACTTAACTTATTCCCATATTTTACATTATATATTAGATTCTGCCCAGGTAATTTCACACGTCGTAATTCATTTCCATCGTGAAATAGTTTCCACTCTAGAATTGTGACACAGTTATATGTATTGCAAGCAAACTATCTTGTAGACTATTTGTCAGCTTGAAACATGCTAACTAAATGTCCAAGAGTCACTGGAAATTAGTAATCAATGCTTCAGCATCCTTGACAAGACATAGAATATGAGGGAAGAAGGAAATAAGTTGTCAATTGCTCTATTCAACCATATAGGCTAGCACATTTTGCTGAGCTTCAAACTGGCACTTTAAACTAGTTAACCTAATTCCAACTACAATGAACTTTGTTGTTGTTAGTTGCAAAGTTGTGTCCAACCCATCGCGACCCCATGGACAATGTTCCTCCAGGCCTTCCTGTCCTCTACCATCTTCTGGAGTCCATTTAAGCTCATGCCTACTGCTTCAGTGACTCCATCCAGCCACCTCATTCTCTGTCGTCCCCTTCTTCTATTGCCCTCAATCTTTCCCAGCATTAGGCTCTTCTCCAGTGAATTCTTCCTTCTCATTAGGTGGCCAAAGTACTTGAGTTTCAACTTCAGGATGTGGCCTTCTAAAGAGCAGTCAGGGTTGATCTCCTCTAGGACTGACCGGTTTGATCGCCTTGCAGTCCAAGGGACTCGCAGGAGTCTTCTCCAGCACCATAGTTCAAAGGCCTCAATTCTTTTGCGCTCAGCCTTTCTTATGGTCCAGCTTTCACAGCCATACATTGCAACTGGGAAAACCATGGCCTTGACTATACATACTTTTGTTGGCAGGGTGATGTCTCTGCTTTTTAGTATGCTGTCTAGATTTGCCATAGCTTTCCTCCCCAGGAGCAAGCGTCTTTTAATTTCTTGGCTGCAGTCCCCATCTGTGGTGATCTTGGAGCCCAAGAAGATAAAATCTGTCACTACCTCCATTTCTTCTCCATCTATTTGCCAGGAATTGAGAGGGCTGGATGCCATGCTCTTGGTTTTCTTAATGTTGAGTTTCAAGCCAACTTTTGCACTCCTTCTTCATCCGCATCAAGAGGCTCTTTAGTTCCTCTTCACTTTCTGCCATTAGAGTGGTATCATTTGCATATCTTAGGTTGTTGATATTAAAAAAAACTTAGTTTTTGCACCCAAGCCAAATGCTGTACCTATTATAAAGCACCAATGGAATGTATACAGCCTCATTTCTCAACCTTGGCAATTTTAAGATGTCTGGACTTTTTGGGAGTTTTAAGTCCATACATCTTATGGTTTAAAAAAGGAAGAGAGTAAAGAAGTATTGGCAACTTATAATCGACTTCCTCAAATGTTTTAAACTTGTCAATCTTTAAGAGAGTGTTGGCTCTGACCTCTCTCCTTTTCTCCTTTTTGCAAATCTATCCAATTTGCTTCATTGAATTTCAGTGTTTTTAAAAGTTTGCATAAATTTGCATATGTATTTTTGGTGCACTTTTCTACAAACTGTATACTTTATTGTTTGCAGTTTTGCTTGGTATTTACAATTTCTGGAGACAATTTACCCGATATAATGCATTCCTGTAGATTAACATAATGAATGTTTGCATTTTTAATTGCTCTTAATATGCTTCTTTTTTAAAAAAAAAATGAGCAAACTGCATTACATTTCTTTCAAACTATGATTTTCGAATGATACCTATTTTGGCTTGTGTATTAGTTTAAAATGTCGAACTAGAAAATATGCATTCAAATGCATTATTCAATTACATTAATTTCTCCTCATCACTAATCACTCCCTCTTAAATGCAGTTTAAAATAAAAATCAAGCTTTGTAATAATTAACAATTTAAAACTTAGTAGCAAAGATGGTTTTCCTCATCATGCTAAATTCTAGAAGAGTGGAAATAAATATATCCTGCATAACTGAACTTCTAACACTGGAAGCACTTTAGAAGAGCTTCTGCCTGAAATAATTCAGTAGATTCATAACAAAATAAGTGATTCTATATAGATAATCAGACTCTTAAGCTGTTTAGGACATAAAGGTCAATACAAGCACTTTAGGTCCAAGAGGCAACTGGTAATTTGTGAAGATCATAAAGTATAGATTTCATATGTTTCCTGTGTCTTTTACTGGTCAGCACCATTTATAATTACAATAGTCATATATTGGTCATATTAAAATATTCCAAGATAGTTTGTGATCAAGATGCTGATAAATATCACTAAACCTGACTGGCTCAGAAGGGATTGCATTTGATGTATTGTTTGTAATTGTGCAAATGTGCTTCTCATCAGTCACCACTTACAAATCCAGTCACTGTTGGAGGCCAGGGAGCATTTCTCAATTGTGAATCTCAATTGTGTTGCAACCCCATCTAGAACAATCCCGGAATACAGCTTTCTATCTACTAATAGTTCTTCTGTTTTTAGTGTCAACGTCTCTTCCATCCAATTCATTATTGCAAAAGAGGATTCCCTCACCCTGATAATGCGGCCAATAACTATTACATAAACAACACCAGGGTGCAGACAGGCCCTACCTTCACAGAAGAGTCTGGTGCCAGGGGAAGAAAAACATAATTAAATAGCTTTGAACTTTGTATGTGTGCAAAGATAAAGATAGAGAAAATAGCCAAGATACAGATATGTTCCTCATTTGAAAAGAAAGTTACTTGCAGGAATTCTGTTATTCTCAATTCACCCTTTTCCCCAACGAATCTCTAATTTCTCTAAACTCATTGCTCACTCCCTCATCTATTCCTCTGTTTATAGCCTACTTGTTCATTTGTTGTTGTTGTTTTTTGTTTGACTGATTTATATAACCTCTCATCTCACAATTACAACTCTGAGTGGTAAATATCATTATTCTTAGGAAGAAGAATTATTGAGTTTAGGCAATGTTATAGGATATGGATTGTTTCCTGGAGTTAGGTAGGAAGATATGTAGTAGTCAACCTGGATGATATAAATTTGCTATGGTCATTTCACTCTAGAGGTCTAAGTGAGGTCATGCAGCAGTTTTGAGTAGCATAGGAAAAGAGAGTTATGTGGATAACCTTGGAGAAACTATGTAGCATGGTTACAAAAGCATCAAGAAATGTGGCAAGTATTTTTTAAAAAGTGTAAAAAGTATATAAAAAAAAGAAACTCGGATTGGTTTTGTCCCAACTTCCTGGTATAGAAGAGGCAGGGGAGGGAATAAGCTTACCCTTTTAAGCTTCTGTTACTCTAGTTTACATCAATGAAGAATAATTGCCATCAAACCTGTGGAGTCAGTTTCTTGACCAAACTGGTCGATTTGATCAGTTGACAGTGGAATCCTGTGGCATACCTTAGGTGTTGTACATTAGTCCCCCATAACAACTTTCTGAACACATCTTAATTAGATAACTGAACCTCTTTGCAAAACAGTGTCCCGAAGGGCCAACCTTACCAAAGGGCTCAAGATGACTTCCAAGGCAACCAAAACAGTCTTGGTATCATATCCTGGGTGAAATATCATCTAGATGCATCTGGACATGCAAAGTCATCAGTATCTCAGTTGTTTTACTCAAGCATGAAGTATTTGAGATTATAATTAGAAAGACTTTCCAGCTGAAAAGGGTGCCTTTTCAGTAGAATTCTGATAATCTTTTATAAATATTTTACAGCTCTTATAATTGCCCCCTTTAAGCAGGCAGAAAACACAACCCATTCTCAAGGAGACTGGAGCTGCCTCTTGGCCCAAGACCTGGAGAGCTATAGCAGTTAGGAAGAGGGAAAGGCAGCAAGCATGAGTGACATTCAGAAAGAACCTATGGAAAGGGCATATGTTCATTCGCCCAATCAAGATGTCAGCTGTAAGCATCATCATAAACTAACATCAGGGATAGGCAACTACATTATCTGTGAACATGGGTTTTGTGGCTTTCAGAAACTTGCCCGATCACAATTGCTGCAAAATGGTTCCTTGCTTTTTCAGGAACTAGGTATAAAAAATAGTCTAGGCTGGATTTCCCAAGGAATACATTCCTTGCCTTCCCTATGTGCATGTACTTGGCCTAGCCAACCTGCAAATTCATTCCTCTTTCTTCTGCCCTGTGTCTACCCCTTTTCCAATAATAAGAGCATCTCTGACCGACAAAAGTTAGCCATTCTTGACAAACATGCTAGGGAGCCTAGGCAGAAATTCTTAGGTTTCCAATAATTCTGTATTAACTTAGTGAAATCCTGAGTTCTACTATATGATTACTTCTGTCTTCTGAGTAAAGCCAGTCATGGGATTGCCTACATAAAACAAAAACAAGTCCGGATTCAGATTTTGTGTATGTGTGTGTGTGTGTGTGTGTGTGTTTATATATATATAAACTATATAAATAAACAATTTTACCGAAAGTTTTAACAATAATAAGAGCTAATACAAACTAAAACAGAATGAAAAAGAAGAAAAATGTGAAACAAAAGACAAAATTAAAAGAACAAAAAGAAGAAAAGTAAAAAAAAAAAGAAAAAGGGATGTAGGAGATGATAGGCTGAGCCTGAGGAAGGAGTTAAACGTGTCATCAGTCATGAGTCCCTGCATCCCACAAAAAATGTAGGTCCAGCCCACTCTGAATTCCTTTCTTAACTCCTGCTGATTTCCCTTGACCGTTAATAGCTCAGATTCTTGTAGAGAGCTTAAGCTTGCAATAAACCTTTATACTCATTTGAACTGCCTGAATCTCCTGATTCCCCCAGCGCTTGACAAGGATATAGAGAAAGATATAAAGAAGTAGCTTCTGGTCATCTTTGCATCAGTTATAAGAACAATTATACTTTAACCTCTCTCTCTAAAGTTACATTGTGGCCCTCTTTCTACAATCTATCCTATCAAATTATTAAAAAAAACCATGAACTATAAATTCATATCCATGCGACCCATATCTCAGATCGTGCCCTTCTAACTCCTAAGGCCTTCTGTTTCTTAGCAGCATCTACTTTTTCATCCAAACTAAATAGAATGTTGCAAAAGTAAGCAAATATCCACTTAAGAGATCTGCAAATCTTCCACACCCACATTTCCCATTTTTATATTCTTTTCACAATGCAGCATAACACAGAGCCTTTAAAACCTTGTGCTTTATCCCTTTATCTGTCTTCTGAGATTGATTTTTTCCTTTCCTAGGTGGGTAAAGATATTTTTGCTTTGTGAAAGTGCCTTTCTGTTATCAGAAACACTGTGCAAGGAGGCAGAGTCACCCAGTATTTCTTTGTCCTTTGGGACTAAGGTGTGATCTGCAGTGGCAGCTGCCGCTGTTGAAATTGTTCAGTCAGAGGTCTCTTTGGTGCAGACTCTAAACTACAAATCACACTGCTGTGATCTTAATACCACTTTACAATGCCTTGGTAAGGCCACACTTGGAATACTGCATCCAGTTTTGGTCACCACGATGTAAAAAAGATGTTGAGACTCTAGAAAGAGTACAGAGAAGAGCAACAAAGATGATTAGGGGATGGAGGCTAAAACATATAAGGAACGGTTGCTGGAATTGGGTATGTCTAGTTTAATGAAGAGAAGGACGAGGGGTGACATAATAGCAGTGTTCCAATATCTATGGGGCTGCCACATAGAAGAGGGAATCAAGCTATTTTCCAAAGCACCTGAAGGCAGAACAAGAAGCAATGGATGGAAACTAATCAAGGAGAGAAGCAACCTAGAACTAAGGAGAAACTTCCTGACAGTTAGAACAATTAATCAGTGGAACAACCTGCCTCCAGAAGCGGTGAATGCTCCAACACTGGAAGTTTTTAAGAAGAGACTGGACAGCCATTTGTCCGAAATGGTATAGGGTTTCCTGCCTGAGCAAGGGGTTGAACTAGATGACCTCCAAAGTCCCTTCCAACTTTATTATTATTATTATTATTATTATTATTATTATTATTATTATTATTATTATTATTATTATTATTATTATTATTATTATTATTATTATTATTATTATTATTATTATTATATACCATTTCAAATCAGTTAAACAAAATCCTCCTCTTTCCTTGGCATTCTTATTTTTACTTTGTGGCTTTTTCCCTTGCCATGCAAACTTAGACATAGCGTTTTGCCATTGTTTAAATGCTGCATCAGTTGTCAAACCAGGTATTGTCTGAGACAAAAATCATCATTCTAGGCAGAACATTTATCTTTTATCACCTGATTCAGATTTTTGTAAAGCAACTACATTTATCTTAAATCCAGAAGAGACCGAGAAATCCCTGAGCAAGGCATACAAAATAATTAACCTGGATTACTTTTAAATGCTAACTGGAAGCTGAGTGAACTGCTATTTGACTAAATTGCAGAATCATATTTTCAGCTGTTGTTAATAAATAAAAATAATGTGTTGAGGAGAAGTGTGATTTTGACATGCTATTGTCAAATACTGTGCATTATATGGCGATTACACTTGACTTACAAAGAAGCTCACTCAACACTTTTCATAGTACATTCCCTTCCCCCATTGCAATATATTTTTTCTGGTTGAAATGAAATATTATGGGGAAAATACTCAGCCATAAAGCTCAGTGTAAAAATAAGGCATTAGCATATTTGATTTGCACGTAACGACAATTGCAAAGATAGAAAAAATGAAATATCTAATTGCCTCCTTTTTTATTACTTGCAAAAAAGGGAGATGGCGGGCACCTGAGAACCAGCAAACTAGAGTGACCTTTTCAGCATCTGTCACTTTCATGTATGTTTATTCATAATCTTCATAAATCTTCATAAATTCGTAAACCTTTTCCACCATTTCCATACAGTGCTATACTATATAGATATTTTGACACAATGTTTTGTGCTTAGAATTCTGTTACATAACCAGAAGTAGAATTCAAAGGATAATTATATTTTGATAGACATATCGGTCTAAACCAGGGGTAGGCAACCTTGGCTCTTTTATGCTGGCTCAGGAATTCTGGGAGTTGAAGTCCACGAGTCATAAAAGAGCCAAGGTTGCCTACTCCTGGTCTACACCACTGTTTTTTAATCTTGGCATGTTTAAGATCTGTGGACTTCAACTCCCAGAAGCATGCTGGCTTGGGAATTCTGGAAGTTGAAGTCCACCCATCTTAAAACTTACCGAGGTTGAGAAACACTGGATTAGGCAATCCCACATCAGCCTGGCATCCTCCAGATAGGTTAGGACTGCAGGAAGTTATGTTGTACTTTTGAAAGATGGCAGATTGGAAAAAATTGAACAGAAGATAAAAATCTGGTCAGCTTGCTTTCTCAATTCAGAGTGAACAAAATTGCAAGCTGATGATCAATAAGCTGCATTTCCTATTATTCCACTTTGGCTATTGTAATATATTTGGTAGACATGGCTCCTTTGAATGGCACAAGACGTGGGTTGTAGTGGATTGAGCCCAAACTCTTCTCCCAGCATTCATGGAGAGAACTGACTCAGGAGCATAGCCATCAGCCATTTTACTCTAGAGAAAACCCTCTTAGCTGTTGGCTTACCAGGGAGGAGATTTTCTAGACATATCCCTGTTTGATTGACATATTAAGGCAGGGGTCTTCAAACTTGGCCCTTTTGTGACTTGTGGACTTCAACTCCCAGAATTCCTCAGCCAGGCACGCTGGCTGAAGAATTCTGGGAGTTGAAGTCCGCAAGTCACAAAACGGCCAAGTTTGAAGACCCTTGTATTAAGGTGAGGCTTTTGCAGTTTAGTAAGTACAGTACTGTAAAAAGTATGATCCAGTAAAACTACACTAGTTATTGTTTATTATTGGAAATAATCCTTTTGAACTCTTTTTGTTTTCTTTTGTTCCACTGATATTAATAAAGTTTCTCTGGATTAAGAAAGGTGACAAACCCATTTTACAATAGACCCTTTCTTCTGCCGGGTTGAATGGATCTCTATAAAATTAAGCTGTCTCCAGACAAACCTACCTCCATAGGAATTGCTGATAGTTTGTAAATGACTATTGCCAAGTAATTTGTTTTATCTAGATGCAAAGATGTGATTTCTGGTCATTTGCAAAAAAAAAAAAAAAAAACCTGTCATCCAAAAGTTTAAAGGTGATCTTATAATTGTATATATCATCACTAAATGTCAATGTTCCCACACTCTAGGCTTTAATCATTATCATACACTGTATTTTCTT
The DNA here is from genome assembly GCA_023970755.1 of Azemiops feae. NCBI lineage: Eukaryota > Metazoa > Chordata > Lepidosauria > Squamata > Viperidae > Azemiops > Azemiops feae. Next base: position 637,088 of record JALGBA010000441.1, read on the forward strand.
TTATGCAATTTTCTTCTTCTTCTTCTTGTGCCATATCCGTTATCGGACGTTGGCGATCATGTTGGCGATCATGTTTTTATCAGCAGCCGCACGAAAATGTACTGCTGAGTTTTGTCCAAACCAGTCCCTTAGATTTTGAAGCCATGATGTTCTTCTTCTGCCTGGACCTCGTTTGCCTTCAATCTTTCCCTAGAGGATTAAATGGAGTATGCCGTATTTTTCTGGGTGTCGCATCACATGTCCGAAATATTCTAACTTTCGTTTTTTAATTGTTTTGATGATTTCCCTTGGCTTTCCCAGGCGGCTAAAACCTCCTCATTTCTGATCTTGTCCACCCAGCTTATACGTAACAGCCGCCTGTAAATCCACATTTCAAATGCTTCTAGTCTCTTCAGGTGGCCTTCTGTCAGAGACCAACTCTCTACTCCATAGAGCACGATAGAAAAAATTAGCATCTGACAAGCCTGATTTTCAGTCTTAGGCTTATGTCGTGACTGCAGAAGACCTTTTTCATTTTGAAGAATGCTGTTCGAGCTTTCTCTATCCTTGTCTTTACTTCAGCGGTCATGTCCCAGCTTTCATGTAAATTAGAACCGAGGTGCGTGATCCTTTCAACTTTTTCTAGTGGTATTCCTTCTGAATTTATTGGTGGTAAGTTAACGGGTTGTTTGCTGACGACCATGATCTTGGTTTTTGAGGTGTTAAGCTTCAAGCCGTATTTTCCAGATATTTCGGTGACTCTGTTGATGAGGAGCTGAAGGTCTTCATGCTTACTTATGCAATTTGCAGACCTTTTTTGGGGGGGGGAGGCCAGCAAGCATCCTGATACCCAATGGTTACAGCATTGCTGACTCCTACCTTTCATCTTTTTAAAGGCTCATTCATTCTTTGAAGCAAGATTGTCTGCCAGTATATAGGCTGCAATCCTCTATACTGGATTGCAATATACTAGTATACTAGTCCAGCCCCCTGCTCGAGCAGGAGAAGACATCTTCCAAGACACCTTCTCTTCTGAGGAACATTCAGAGTTATCTACTGGTATCATGGTGATGGTGGGGGGACTGACAACTCCATGACCACCACCGAATGTTGTGACACAATTATAGAGTCCTAGCTTGTGTATGCTGCATTATAGCACATGCCTTACCATTTTGGTGCTTCATAGAGTGTTGAGTAAGCACTGAGTAGCTCAAGGGTGCAAATTTTGAAGATCCTTTTGAAGAAAAGAAGCTTCCAATTTTTCTGATGGGCCACCTCTCCAGGGTGAGTGTCAGTCCTAGTTAGGCTTTTGAAATTCAACCTTGGACAAGCCTTCCGTTTTCTGAAAGCTCCTAGGCAAGGCTGAAATGTCAGTGATCAATGGCAACAGCACAAATATTGACGGACTCTGACACTTTTATTACAGCACAAAAGAACGAGGAACAAATGAAAAAGGAAGAGGACATCCAGCCTGGAGCTTTGAGTTCCTTAGGTCTGAGGCCAACGAGATCACATGCTGCGCAGAGAAGACCTTGTGAATATTTGGAGCCAAAGTGATGTAGGAGAAATGTGAATGAAGGTTCAGTAAAAAGAAAATAATCTTGTCATGAATACTCTGCAGTTGTTTTTTTTCCTAAGGAAAAAAACTTGTTGCATCCTGAATTGTCAGATGTGAAAAAATTGGAATGCCTTTGGCTTCTCAACTACAAAGACACTTAATAGATATGTCAGAACATTTTGGCACTGTTGTTTGCAGGTGGGTGAGAAAGAAATCATTGTAGTTTAGTATTCCCACCTGCTCTGATTCTCAGAAGAGTGATTTTCACTTCCCAGCCATGTTTTACATTGAAGTTTGCAATCAGAGACATACGAAGTATTCAAAAGGAGCATGCTAGGTGTATTCTTTGGGAAACACTTTCAAAAATACTAAGCAGTGTTAGCAGACGATCTATCAGATGTTTGAAATCATATACTTTCGCTGGATTAAAAGAAACCACAAGATTTCAGAGGTTGAGAACTCCATTAAATAGTTATGACTGCTATAGGATGAAGAGCAGGATATAAGAAATGGAAAAATAAAACCAAGGTTCACTTGGTGCTTCCTTCTACACAGAGCTGCAATATGTGTACAGAACAATCATGGCTTCTCGTGTGAAATGCAAATCAAGCAAGCTTGCCTCTTATTGCCACATTTTAAAAAAATGAAACTCAAAACAATTGTTTTTAAAATGTTAGGAGAAATCTTGCAGAAACAAAGAAACAAACCCTCCCCTAGAAGTTTCAATAACAACAATAGGTTTCAAGTGAAAAAGGGGGCATGTTATGTAAGGAGTCTCCTCGCAGTGAGATAGGCAGCAAACAAACTTTAATAAATAAATAAAAATAAAAACTTCCTTCCGTGTGCTTTGGCTTGGTCATAAAGATTTGCTCCCTCACTCCAAGCACTATTTTATCCTTTCTGCCTTCTTTTTTCTTAATATCATCCTGAGCTCTGCCAAACTTAATTTTCCTCTTGCTTTCACAAGTCACAACTAGTCTTAAAATTCAGATATCCCCTTTTCACTTTCATCGCTCAACCTGATAGGGATTGATAGATCCAAGATTTGATAGATCCAAGACCCACTATTGCTCATAATGTGCTCTTGGTGATCTTTCCTTCTTTCTATCTTGATATTGTTACTCTTGGTCAATTCTTGCTGTCAGTCTCTAGTCTCTCTCTCCCCTCTTTTTCAATATCTATACGAAACCATTGGTTAAGGTCATCCACCAGTGAGGTTTGGTAACATAAGTACGCTGATGATACCCAATTATATGTTTTGACCCCAGGCAAGCCAAATGGGGCTGTCAAGGTTCTGTCCCAATGTTTCAGGTGGCTTACAACATTAAATATCCCTAACATAAAAATCATAACCCTATGCTCCCCACCCCTATCAACTTGATAGGTTCCGTTTCCATTTGGGGTTCCCACCTCCTGACAAAACCACATCTTCAGCACCTTTAGGAAAAGCAACAAGGTGGCAGCCAATCATATCTCTGGGAAATTAGGTTCTATAGAAAATGAGAAGGCCCGTTTTCACGGTCCCTCCAGATGTATAGTACATCCCTAATAGGTGGGACATGTAAATGAAGACTCAATCATCCAGGCCAAAAATATTTTAAAAGGTTAAATCATGGCAACATCCAAGTAACTTCTTCGGTCAAAATGAAAATTTGGGTAGGCAGAGAGTCAGATAGTCGTTGGAAAGAACCAACTCTTGCCATACAAACTGCAAGGGGTTTCTCCAAATGGCCTGGATGATTGAATCTTCCTTTATGTTGCAAATGAAGATTCAATCATCCAGGCCAAAAGTATCTTAAGAGATTAAATCATGGCAACTGGACCAAAGTTTATTAAAACTAAGACATTTTGTTATTCATCCAAGTAACTTCTTTGTTACTCATCCAAGTAATAGGTGGGACTTGCAATGTACCATGCCTTCCCATTTTGGTGGGCTGAGTAGATGTAATGGGGGACTTATCATATGTATTTAATTTATTGACTTATTTCCTACTCTTTGCTCCACTGCACATATTATTCAGCCCCAAAACAGATCCCATGAAGGCATGGATCTGTTTCCTTCCTTCTTTCCTTCCTTCCTTCCTTCCTTCCTTCCTTCCTTCCTTCCTTCCTTCCTTCCTTCCTTCCTTCCTTCCTTCCTTCCTTCCTTCCTTCCTGTTTCTTTCTTGGGTAAGCAAACACCCATTACTTATTACATGAAGGAAGTTTCTGAGTTTCCCATTTACAGGCTTAAAGATGAGTTTTAATTTCTCACATGGAATGAAAATATCGAAAATTATCTACATGATGGCTTTAGTATCAATCATACAACAATCATTCATTTAAAATTAATATCTTATCTTTTCACCTTCCAGCGATGTGTTTTTTTCCCCTTTTCATTAAATGTCCTGAGTTTTTTTGTCGTATATTCAGGAATGAGTCAGCATTCAAGCACTCAATTTTGCTAAAAGGTTATTTAAAATTTATATTGATCCAAGCAGTTGAATATCACTATTCGCCTGCTAATTTTGAACAATGAGACGCCCACTGACACCATGCTCAGCACCTATCTGACCCATATGATTTGATTCTTTGTTCACAGTGAAAGGTGAAAGCGGTATGCTGCTAATCAAAATTTCAGCCCCTCATATTATCTTTCTTTTTCAGTAATTCCTTTGAGCCACACATTTGAGGCATTCCTGAGAAATAAAAATGACAGATGACTTTAGTCTTTTTCAAGGAGATTTTGGAAGTGAGCCAGCCTGTCCAGCCAGTTCAGAAAAAAGATGAAGACAATATGCTGACTAGCCTCACAAGTCACCTTCTGGTACATATGGCTTTGTAATGGGCCGTGTTATGAAAGAGCAGCTCCCATTCATTTGTTGAGAGCATTGACATCATATTTTCAAATGTGTTCACTGCCCGGCAAAATCTAAAATGTTTATTCATCCATCCATCCCAGCACCAATATATCTCCTTACTTTGCTACATGGATGAGTGCCAGAAAATAGGAAAGTATTGTTCTGTGTGGATTCCTTGCTTCCACCTAGATGCAGGGGTGTCAAACTGCTGGCCCGCTGGCCGGTTGCATCATGCAGAGGCCGTGCCCACCCCAGCTCCGGCAATGTGAAAAAAGTTGCGATACGTCGCGGCGAGTTTGACACCCGTGACCTAGAGATTTGTAGCTCTAATACAGTAGCTATGCTGTTGTCTGCTATTTTTTACAGATAGTAAAATGGATAAAACTGGTTTAAGGCTAACCTATCTGGTCTGTTAAAATCCAGATAGCCCCTAAATGGCAGCAGTAGCATCTGCTATTGAAGCTATTTAGTGATTTTGTCTGTGTGTGTGTGTGGGGGGGGTGTTACAGCCCAATGTTATTTTGATTCATCCCTCATTACCACCAGTTACTGTATAACTCTAGCATCTCCCCATGCTCTCATAACTTTGCCTTTCAAACTCTCCTGAATCTGCCACCTCAATCAGACTTCATAGTTCAGCAACTTTGGCTGAATATAATTAATAATTAAAGTGCTCTTAATTAATTCATCTTATAAATGCCTTTATTATCAGTCTGCCTCCATTTTAATTACAGTGAAGAGTAAAATTTCTATTCCACAAATACACAGGCTCCCCTCCTGACCGGATCCTTCTGTTGCCATGCATAATACAGTGGTGTTGTGGATTACGATGATGATAACAATAATCATGATGATGTTTAATTTTTAGGAGTTGCTTATAGAAGGGGACTGAGTGAAAATTCATTTCCCTTCTCTTCCTTACTTTGCTGATAAGATCATTTTTCTGAAAGTGGTAGACTATTGTGCAAAGACAGCGACAAAAGGAGGAAATCTTTCTAAACTGGGAAGAAATCTATATGCATTCTCCTACCCTCCCTACACACACACACACACACACACACGTGTTGAAGATGATTTTCTTCCTAAGGGGAAACTCGGAAGCCACTTAAAGCAATACAAGGTATACCCATAAACTATAATAATAGAATACATAATTCAGAGAATACTACCATCGGAAGAATCTTAAAATCTTAAAATCAGCCACTCCTAAAACAGATTCTTCCCCAACACTATTTAACAAAGGATGTGCTTATTTAAAATATTTCCAAGCCATCTTCAAGGGTAAATGTTCTCTCAAGAAAGTTGACATATATAAAAGGGAATTAAATTTTTAATTTAACCTATAAGATATCAAATGTAAAGCATCAAATCAAAAATATCACCACGTTAGAAGATCTATCCTAAAGGGACAAAGTCCGCTGATTTGGGAGTCACAGGGAGCCATAAAACTTATTCAGGGGAAAACCTGTTTATGTAAATGAGTTTTTAAGGGCTTTCTTAAACAGCACAAACAAATTTCCTTCAGTAATTTTGTGCTTAGAAAAATGTGTATGTAAAAAATAAATTGAACATAAATTGGACATGGATATTTGGGAAAGCCTGGCCACGTTCACTCTGTTAATAGCCAAATCTATTGTCTTGCTTGCCAGTGCAAAAAGAGTCAATCCATTCCTTCCCTCCAAAAGTGAGATGGTTTGCATTTGCCTTCAGGGCTTGTTCATCTCCAGCTGGATTTATTACCAGTAGTACAGCAATTCTACTGGTTGTAATCGAGCTAGATTGTAGCAGTATAACCAACTTTGCCCTAACATGGTGCCAAAATGTGCATTCTAAGTACCTTTCCACAATGGTGGAACAAGCCACAGCTTGTAATACTGCAAGTTCAATGCTGCTGAAATTCAGGTCAAACCATTCAAAAGCTTCCTATGAATTTCCAATAGGAAATGATGGGAAATAAGTCTCACTCCAAGAGGGCTAACCGTTCATTGAGAAATCCCTCCCCTCAAAACAAAACAGGTAAAAATAGTCTCAAAAGCTGCCTAGGTCTCCAGGAGTATCATAATACCCTGTACATGGGAACATGACATAACATCTGTATATCTCTGCTCTGGGAGCTTAAAGGAAGGTGGACTATATATATTAGTTAGAGCTAACCTACCTTGAGTGGTTACAAAAGTAATTTAAAACGATGTGCTCCTGCCCACTACAGAAAGATTATCTGTTGATATTATGGCCCATCCAGTCAACTTTGACTGCTGGTAATTACAAGAATTAAGTCCATGCACTTTCTTGATAATATTTTCAAAAATAGGTTGCCAATATTTTTCTCCTAAGACTGAGATAATTACTATAAGGTTATTTAAGATAAACTAGAAAGGCCAGGTTCACTATGAAAAGACTTTCTGTCCTCTCTTGAGCCACGGAAATCAGATACACAGGCAAGTCTTATCTTTACTATAAAAAAAAAGGATTCAAACAAAACAAACAAGGCATCTATGAAGTTGAGGAACATGATGGTGAGGTAAACAGTGAGTTTGTCACCAACAAATTTGTGAGGCATATGGCTCCCCTTATATAGGGGTGTCAGATCTGTTCCTTTGCTGTGGCAGAGTTCTTTCTGGCCAATAGTCTTGCTGAGTGCCTTTGTTCAGCCCGCCTCTCCTTGCAGCAGGCCCTTGCATTGGGGGGAGGCGTTAGCTCCGCCTCTTTGTCTCCTGAGGGCAGAAATAGCCATTCCAATCTAGAATGGCCTTTTCACTTGCAATGTTTTTAAAAATATGGACTGTGGCCCTATGGGTTTTTTACATGAAAACAGGGTATTTATAAACAACAAAAAGCTAAAATTATTGTCCATGGTCTGATTTCACAGCAATGTCCTATATAATCATTTTCAAGAGATTATCTAGTATTAAGCAATTTAGCTGAAAATTTGGGATAAATACAGAAAAAGAATACACCTAACTTCTCTCTCCACCTTGTTTCATTAATGAATGTCTAATTTTCTAATGAAGAAAGCATGAAGGACTTTGCTCAATGAAGAGACAATAATCTGTTTAGATTACAATACTTTTCTTTATTAACACAAGATCTTTTGTCTTTGTTTACACAGTGTTCTTCCACACTCAGTTGGTTTCAACATTCCCAAATAAATAGCATAGTAACAAGAGAATTCTGGAAACAAAAGAAGAGAAATTTGACTGAATATAAAAATCTTATAATTCATAATACACTGAACATTTCTGATATGATTTATAATATATTAGTAAAATATGATTCAAAACCTGAACAGGTCAAATTGTAGGAGAAGACCAGGCTGAGCCCGAGGGAAGGGTCAAATGCATCATAAGTCACGAGTCCCTGTGCGCCTGCAAAAGATCTAAGTCCAGCCCACCTTGAATGTCTTTTATCTCCCGCTCATTTCCCTTTATCGTTAGTTGATTAGATTTTTGTAGAGAACTTAAGCTTGCAATAAATCTTTAAACGCATTTGAACTGCCTGAATCTCCTGATTTCCCCGGCACTTGACACAAAGATTGTATGAGAAAACAGATACAAAAGGTGAATGTTATAAGATGGAATGGTGGAAGTTTCAATGGAAAAATAATATTGTTCACTTAATAATAATAATAAAGTTGGAAGGGACCTTGGAGGTCATCAAGTCCAACCCCCTGCTCAGGCAGGAAACCCTATACCATTTCGGACAAATGGCTGTCCAGTCTCTTCTTAAAAACTTCCAGTGTTGGAGCACTCACCGCCCCTGGAAGCAGGTTGTTCCACTGGTTAATTGTTCTAACTGTCAGGAAGTTTCTCCTTAGTTCTAGGTTGCTTCTCTCCTTGATTAGTTTCCATCCATTGCTTCTTGTCCTGCCTTCAGGCACTTTGGAGAATAGCTTGACTCCCTCTTCTTTGTGGCAGCCCCTGAGATATTGGAACACTGCTATCATGTCCCCCCTCATCCTTCTCTTCATTAAACTAGACATACCCAATTCTTATATGTTTTAGCCTCCAGTCCCCTAATCATCTTTGTTGCTCTTCTCTGTACTCTTTCTAGGGTCTCAACATCTTTTTTACATCGTGGTGACCAAAACTGGATGCAGTATTCCAAGTGTGGCCTTACCAAGGTATTGTAAAGTGGTATTAATACTTCCCGTGATCTTGATTCTATCCCTCTGTTAATGCAGCCTAGCACTGTGTTGGCTTTTTTGGCAGCTGCAGCACACTGCTGGCTCATATTTAAATGATTGTCCACTAGGACTCCAAGATCCCTTTCACAGTTACTACTATTGAGCAAGGTACCCCCTATACTATACCTGTACATTTGGTTTTTCTTGCCTAAATGTAGAACCTTACTTTTTTCACCATTGAATTTCATTTTGTTAGATAGCACCCAGTGTTCAAATCTGTCCAGATCCTCCTGTATCCTAAGCCTGTCTTCTGGAGTGTTGGCTATTCCTGCCAGCTTGGTGTCATCTGCAAATTTGATGAGTTCCCCATCTATCTCCTGGTCCAAATCGTTGATGAAGATGTTGAAGAGCACTGGGCCCAGAACAGAGCCCTGGGGCACCCCACTACACACTTCCCTCCGTGTAGATGCGGTTCCATTGAGGACCACACGCTGAGTACGGCCGGTCAGCCAGCTACGAATCCATCTGGTGGTGATGCTGTCTAACCCACATTTTTCTATCTTATCAAGTAGTAGGTTGTGATCTACTTTGTCAAATGCCTTACTGAAGTCCAAGTAAATTATATCCACAGCATTCCTCTGGTCCACTAATTTTGTCATATATTATATTTGGATAGAATTAGTATTAGACATTTTATCACTTGTGTATTACTCCAGTTGTTATTGCTCAAATGAGTATGTAGTTCCTTTTTCTCAAAATGTAATGAAAATATTGCTTATCCTTAAGATTGAAGCAATCCTCCACTATTACTTAGAAAGCCAGGGAGGCCGCTGCACACCACGCAGCAATAATGGAACAATACAGGGCATTCAGACCACCATTGACTTCCTTGTAGTCTAAATAAGAGACAAAACTCGATATCCCATTCATGAGAAATTACCTATTTTTTTTACCTTTGAAATAAATTCTGAAACCATTTTTTCTATTTAAACACTAACGCTAAGATAAAAATACAGTGGGGATTTTATCACAGTATTCTTTATATATCCTTGATCAATAAAGTTACGACATGGATCCCCATACTCCTGCTTCTTTGGATTGGAAATAATGCAGCTTTCCCCAACTTGACACTCACCAAAAGAATGGGTTTTAAATCCCATAAAATTTATTAATCATTCCTAGGAAGCTTCCTTGAGTTGATGTAGAGTTGCGGACGGGTAACTGTCTCAGTACTGCTTCAAGGAGGCATCCAATTTTTTAAAAATTGATTGGAATCACTAGTACTATTAAATGATACATCATTTTTAAAAAATCTGGCTGTTGTCATTGATGTAATGCTTTTATAGACTGCAGCTAAAGTTTTAAAAAGGAGAACTTAAAAGAATGAGTGTGAAACAATCTTGCTAAAGCTGAAAAAGCTGATCGTATGAAGATTTTGAAGTTTTCATTTCTCATTTTACTTGGTTTCTTTGACTATTATTATGGGACACCTCCCTCCCCCACCCCAAATGCTGAAGAGGAATATATTTCTTAATATCTTTGAAAACACTTTCATGGAAAAAAGAAAGTTATCTGATATTCAAACAGCCTCTTTCCAATCACTTTTCATGTCGGCAAAAAGACTTCATTGCTGCATTATATTTCATGACACCGTATGAGCTTTTTTCAGCGTACAATTTGATCTACGGTTTTATATATGTGTATACATTACATTCCTCAGAAAAAAATCCTTTTGTAAGATTAAAGAACTTGAAGTCAAAATAGAGATGTTTTCAGTACTATGAAATTCATTTGGATATGTGCCTCTTTTTAGACTGCAATAGTAAAAAAAAGAACCATTTTCTTCTCAGCCTAGCATCCAAAGTCCTAGTAATTAGTGGCAGTATTTATACTAAATTGAATTAATTACTGGTCTAACTGCTAATGTTTGCATTTGCTGATAGGGATGCAGAGATGGAAGTACAGCTATTCTTTTCCCTGTATCCATGAAAATCAATTGCTAAAATGGATAACTTAATAACATTCATATTGCTCGAGTGGAACTCCACTTCCTCTTACTCTCCCTGCTGCATTCCCAAACCTGCTACACAGGCCAACAAAGCCTCCAGGTATCTAACCATTTAATTAACAAGTGGCTTACAAGAATCATTTTGAGGAAGGCATGAGGCATTAGTGTGCAGAACCTGTATCACCTCCATCCTGAAATTAGACGTTGGCTAATCGGGCATCCATGTACCATTCTCTCCATCAACCCAGTGCACAAATTTGTCAGTGCACAAATTTAAACCAGGTTCAGCTTTCTTTTCTGCCCCAACTTACTTTCAGTAAAGGAGGTGGGCTAGGATCCAGCTAAGGCCTGAATCTTCTGCTTTTCAATGTCACTTAAATCTGATTTGAGATCATTGAGACCAACTGCTCTGTGAAGATAAGAAGCATCTGTGAGGAACTTTCATCTCCCTTCACTTTTACTTCACATTCTCCTCTGCTAGCCTTGATAAACCATAAAGTATTAAGAATTGGTGCCAGAATTGTCTTGTTTTCTTTTTCTTCTTTTCCTTCCCCAGCCTTTTTTTCCTTTTGCATTGGGCTTAATTAGCCTATAAGCCTAACAGAGACATCTAGTTTGTATTATCATGTCATAATAACACCTCTGTTATAACTTACCTTTCCATCTGACAGGCATACTCAAAAAGTCTAGCAGCAACAAAGAGTGAAATAAATTAAAAATGACACAATGCAGAAAAAAAAATAACCTCCTCATTATCACAATAATATTAAAGGGTGTAAATTGAGGCCCGAAGAGATAGGCAAAAATGCTGTTGCCAATATACTAATAGATGACAACAACTACATCAAACTATATCCCCTTATGTTGTTCTGTTTGGAGATGAACTGTGTTTTACAAAGGGCAGAAAAGATGTAAGAAAAGAAAAGAAATTGCAATCAAATTGAGTTAAATTTATCATTACCTTCAATCTTTCTCATTGCAGGAAAAATAATGATTTCTTGATAAATTTACGCTAAGACCATTTATAACTTTAGCTCCACAACTTTCTCTCCCTGAATACCACTTTTCTTTTCATACACCTGATGTATATAATGCATCTTGTTTTTTAAACTTCTCATCTTTTTTTGGGAATCTTATCAGGTCTACCAGCCATGGACATTATTATGGCTCCTACTTTCCGCCTTCCTTCCCCAGTGAAAATGATCTATCCATGAACAAATTATTTGGGAAACCTCCAAAGTTGACTGTAGGCTCCTCTGCAATATGTATATTGTAAGTATTATACAATTTTATATAGTCTTTATTACAATAGGTCATGGAACCACACCTAAATTGCCATAGCTGGTCCATCCTGATACATTCCTTGGTTCAATCTTGGTTAGAGTATTACATTTCTTTGCTTCTAAGTCCTGACAGATAATGTGGGGGAGGGAAAGGGGGGTAGTATAGTTGCTAGGCAACTACAGAAAATCTCAGCTACCTTCTTCTCATTTCAGGAAAAATAAATAATAATTTCTTCATCCCAGTTATTTCTTAGTACTAGAAATATTAGCAACAACATTCTCGATATCGTATGCATTAAAAAGCAAAAGCTTCCATGGTATGGAGAATGTATGGATAAGCCATTACAAAAAATAAAAAGTCCATAAAACCTAAAACGAAAGGAGCTGGTGAGGAAGAAATTGAATATTATCATACCTTGACTTTTTTGGTATACAGGGTCCTCAGGTTATTACCCATTCATTCAGTGACATTTTAAAATTGCAATGGTGCTGAACAAATGGTACTCCAGGTCTTTATAGTTTTGGCCATTGCAGTATCCTGACAGTCACGTAATCATGATTTCCAACATTTCCTGCCAGTTTTCCACAAGCAACATCAAGAGGGAAGCTAGGAATCATGGTCATGTGAGCTCCTTGGTTAATGACCCCTGAGATCCTTGCTTAACAATGGCAACCGGGTTTGCTGCAATTGCCATCACTAAGCAATCCATTTGTGTGACATTGCACTTTATAACCATGTTGCTTTGCAACAGCAATTCTGGTCCCCAAAGCAATTGTAAGCTGAGGACTACCTGTAGGAGGAAGAGGAAGAAAGAAAATCTGTCAGGCTTTCATTCATCAAATTAATAATAAAGTTCTGTTATTATATTTTATACCAGTGAAGTATATAAAGTGTTATGAATTCTAACAATTCCTATGCTGTTTCCTGGCCAGGCCTGGCCTACCTGAAGCAAAACAACCCATCTAGGGTCAATATATTACAAGCAAACTACCAACCCAATGTAAAAGAGGGTGAGACTTCTGCACTTTAAAAGCTGGCCAAGAGAGGAAATTTAGGTCATTTTTTACAGGAGAACTGTAGACCTCTTTGTCCCCTTTGGGTTTTGTTGTTAGCTGTTCATTGGGGGCTTTCTGCTCCCATTATTCATTTTAATTGGACTGTAGATATTTAACTGTAGTTATATTGTACACTCTATAAGCCTCTGAAAGTCAGATTGTTTTATGCTGTCCCTTGTGGGAAGATATTATGCCCTTGTTTTTTATCTATCTGATTAAATGTCTACGGAAGAGAAATTATTGGTAGGTCTTCTGCATGCAACCCAGAGTGAAGAAAACATCAGAAAGCTAGTTAAAAGCTAAGCAGCTTGCATGAGTGAGTTCAGCCAACTATACTTAAATCCCTGCGAAAAGCAGTGTTGAAACTTAAGATTTCTTCCATCTCTACAAAGCCCCCTTCCTTATAGAGGTTAAGCTTGCAAAGAGCAACTCTTTGTTAATTTCATCTCTACATTGGAAGGGCTTTCTTTCATGTTACTTGGAAAAGGAAGGAGATCAAAGGCAATTTGCAAGGCTTTGCCCAAAGCTTTCAAGATTTGCAGTGTTCAAGAATTAAAAGATGGTGTCAGTTAGGATAACTCCAGATAGAAGTTCTATAAATGTAAAAATAAATTCATGACAGTCGGGGGAGCCTTGAAACATAAAAGGTCAGTAGTGAAAACTGTTACTTCTTGTGAAAGCCTGATTTCACCATGGAAACTATGGCTCAATTGCGTATTGTGTTCTTTAACAGAAGAGTTTCTTAATTTGTATTAGGGTCCTTCACTGAGCCTGTTTGCTGGGGAGGCACATTTAATCAAATATTTATGAGTTGCAATTGTTGAATAAATACTGATTGTCTGCTTAACTGTGATATCCTTGAGGCAATAAACAAATATTCAGACATTATTATTCCTATGACAGTCGGTAATTCTGATGGCTTGGTTGTACAAACCTTAATTCAATAGGACCAGCCTGCAAATCTCACTGCTGAGGTCCATATATGATATCCCCAATTCCTACCTCAACTTTTATGTTATGGTGAAGTAATCAATCCAAAATCTTTATTTTGGTCATTGGCCAGCAAAGCAATATGCAATCATAGCCACTGAACGTGTAAATAAGTATTGGAATATAATATTGGCAAGCCAAATCCTTAATCGTAGATTTGGTTCATGTGTGTTTTTAGATGCAACCCTGCTAGTTGCACAGTTTCCCTTTACTTTCCAGGCTGTTATGTGGTTTTTCTCCTCCTTTCTCATTTTCCAAGCTCCTGCTGCCACTCTTCTGGGCCTTTTTTTTTTTTTTTTAGCTGACCAGTTGAATTCTTGCCAATTTAAGTCGAGTTTGCATTTTCAAAATATGCCCAAATGGGTGTTGTGTCGTCAGCTGAGACGGAGGACAGGGGTGAGGGTGTGACAACTGTCATCTAGGAATCCTTTATGGCTTTCAGGAGAACAGTGCACAGGTCACTGGATGTGAGACCTTGTTCATTTGGTTGGGCTCTAGGGATCAGCTGGAACTGCTGTTGTACTAGCCTCCCTGCTGCATAACGACCTCCCTGCCCAAGTTCCTTGACTAAGTTGATAGTGGGTTTCACCCGGACTTATGGTTCTGGGGGACTTCAACCTGCTTTCCCTAAGAATGGAGTCTGAGATGGCTCAGTAGTTCATGACCAGCATGACAGCCATAAGCCCATCCCAGATCAGCCAAAACCCAACACAGGACAATGGTCACACTCCAAATCTGTGTTACTGTCAGAGTAGTGGCTATGTGATGTGAAATTGGACGAGCTTTTATCTTCTTTGTCATGGTCAGATCATGCCCATTTCCATGGGATTCTCTAGTGCCACTATCCATTGCAGGAAGGATAGATTCATTGGATTGGTCTGCCCACAGATAGATGGATCTGGATGGGTTTCAGGGGGAGCCTGGGATTGTTTCTGTTGGTCTGCTGCATAGTCCATCCGAAGTCTTGGTGGCCACTTGGAACACTAAAGTGTCGGATCAGATGTTCTCCATGTGATCTCTCCCGTCGGGGATCCCACTGCTTTCCATGGTTTATGAAGAATTGAGGAGATGAAATGAGAGAAGACTCACCTAGAGCATTGTTGGCACTGCACCAAGGACAAACTCAAATGAATACAGGTTAGAGCTGCTATTAAGACCTACCTGATTATGTCACCAGGTCTATAACCACTCCATCTCTCCTGGGGTTTGTATATTTTAAGGTATTTTAATTTTTAAGATTTATTTTTAAATGCTTATTTTATATGTGTTGTTTCTTACTTGATTATTGTACAGCACCCAGACTCACTTCTTGTGAAATGGGCAGCCATATAAATTTGATAATTAAATAAATCTCCAAAGTATTATGTGCCACTGATGTACTTCAGCAGAAGCTAAACCGTGTTTTTGTCAGCAAGTTTACTAAACAAACCACCAATGTCTGGAAAAACCCAAAAGAATGGCAGTGCTAACTTTTATTCTTCCAATGGAGAGCTAATGCGTCTTCATGAGGCCACCCCCAAAACCTTTATTTTTTACAGAGGCATCTTTTCTGCTTTATTCTTTTTTTAACTTACTGGGTTGTTGTTGTTTTTTAAAAAAATCATGCTAGTTTCAAAAGCTCCCACTCCTGAAGAATGCGCAGAATCACTCCTGATGCAATTCATTTTGCAATACAATTGTAATGTTAATAAGTTGCAAATTAATGTATTATGTTTATTAATCTCAGAAGAAATGTGTTTTAACATTGTAAGGTCCCTTGGCTCATTTTCTGTCCTTTATTTTCCTTTAAGGGAGAAGAGAAGCATTTATATATAGGATTCTGCATGATATCTAATTGCAGCAGATGAGAAATGCAAAAAGGCAAAGAAAAGAAAGAAAATGAAGATTACATTGTCATGTTCGAATTATATTGGACTAATCTGTGTTATCTGAGATTTATAACTTGAATAGAGGGAAGAATCCATAAGCGGATGGAAAAATAAGCCATAGGTAACATTTTCAATTCAATTTTTGGGTGTTTTTTTCCAATACCTCACAAAATCCCATTTATCATTTAGGATTTTGGAATACTTATAAGGCACAATTGAGAACATGCTTAGAAATTAAAAGGCAGTCTATTTATTTTGTGATAAACAAATGGTATAATGAGAAACAGCTTGCTATCTTCTAAATTTTTAAGGTCTAAAAAAAGATCAGACGCACATATGCAGTCTTTTCTGAAGAGCTTACTAGTAGTGTCATGTGAATTCCATTATTTTATTTTTCTCACCAGATTGATTTAGGGTGCTGAAAGTTTGAACTACGTTTCAAGCCATACATTATTTTCTAATGAGAGGCTGGCCAGTGGTACAGGTGCCCTAAACCATGTCCTATACATAGTCCTTTGCCAAGACTTCCAAACGTGCATACTCACACTCGGTTTCTAGAACTGACTTCAGCAGAAATCACTAAAGGATGAAATGTTGGATACATGTTAATTGAATGAGCTTCATTCATGCTTGTCAGGGTGCTACCTATAACAAACCAGAACTCTAGCACAATTGCAAATGGATGTCCTGTTTTTTATGCATCTCAATGTGTTTTAAAATCTCCTTGCACCTTTTCTGTCTTTTATTTTCTCTTTAGGGAATGCCAGCCAATTCTATACAGGATTTTGCTTGTCTTCTAATTACACCAGAATAGAAACTGGGAAAGCTTACGAGGAAAACAGATCAAACAAAGGCTACAATGCAGTTGTGGTTGGTAAAGTCTTTCATGGAATTAACAATGGATGCCAGAAGACCAGATTAACATTTCCCTCTGAAAACATGCCTCACAATAAAACAACAAGCTGAAACTAATAGGGCACATTATATCATTTTTGTATTGTGACAGCTCCCTGAGTATCTGCCTTCAGCATTCAGGAGGTATCATTTCTTCCATGAGAGTTTAGCATTTTCACATATTCCTTCCTGACAAAATTTCTTCAAAAATTTGTGTGTGTCCCACAATAGCAGGCATTCTGATCATCACCAGAATGGTTATGAATCCATGTGAATAAAACTACATATTGTATTGTTAGGTTGCTTATTAGGTTGTTTTTAGTTTGTTAGCATAGGAAAGATGACTTCAGAATCATAAGAACAATTGTCTTCAAGATAAGGTATGGGCGTTTTTATCTGTTAATAGCTTTTATCTTACTCCTATCAATCCACTCAAGAAGATTAATTTGAACAGTGTACCCAGACAGTGAAGAATGCAACCATTCCGTTTTGTTGAATGTTGAGTATGCAGGATTTTCTTGGGGATAAGGACACATATGGAGGTGCCATACTGAAGTCCTTCTAATTCAGGGGTGGACAAATCAAAGATCACAATCATATTTGACCTTTCTGACTGATTTTTGCAACCTTCAGTGCTCCCCAAGACCATGTTCTCTTCAGATGGAGACCTTCTTCACCATAAAATTTGGACAATTATCAGACAAAATTTTATAAGGCTAAGTATTAGATCACAAATAGTAGTGAATATCTACTGTATAAATTTATGGGGGTGGGAATAAGGAGCTTTGGTTTCCGGGATAATCCTTACCTAAGGAAATCCTAAACAAGATCTTTAGACCTTTAGACATTGTTCTAAAAGTGAACAGCTTAAAAATATAGTTGCTTTTATTTAAATTAGCTTGGCTGTCCTTTTTTAAATTGCTAACATAACTAAGAGAAAATACCCAGGTACCTCAAGTAATATGAATAGCTTGCAATCATCTTAAAAAGTTGTTAAGAACACTATTCTTCTCTTTGACCAAAACCAGAACATAACCAGGAAGATCCAAAATGTCATCATGCTTCTGCTATGCATACCACTACCGGGATCTTCTTTAAAACTTGAATACCACAGAATTATAACTTTTGAACCAGTTGGCATTTTTGTTTCTTTACCATCAGGTATGTTTTTTGTGTTGGAAGGGAGGAATTCTCTCCCACAGTACATTAAATACTTAGTCTACTAAATTTGTGCCTTAACTTTCTAGAAGTTTAGAGTCAAAATAAAACTTACAAGTTATGAACTAAACAGCACTGTAGAATTTCCCCTACAGTAATAGGAATTAATAGCATCTGAAATTTCTGAGGGCATGCCATATATATCACTGGAACAAACCTTCTTTTTAAACAGCCATAAAGCTTTTGATACCTCAAGGATCAGTGTATATAATTATATATATATATATATTTACATATATCAGTGGCAGGTATATTTCATTTTAGCTATGTTCAAAGGTATGGTAATGGCCATTTGTGCCCCCTTGCAAAATGTCTTGATTTCTAATCCATTTACTTCCCCTCTAGCCTATGTATTGCTAGAGCTATTTTGATTTATTACATGCATTCCTTGTTCCTTGCTCATGTGATGTGCCTTATTCCACCAGCGGCTATCGCTTAAGGGTGTGACAGCAGAACAGGTCAAGTTGAAATCAAGGGAGACAGGAGAGCAAGACCAAAGAGGTTCGGTGCAATCAAGCCTCAGGTCAAACAGAATCTCTCCATGGTCAGACAGAGAAGCTAAGCAGGCTTTGAAACATTCCTGGAATACATCAAGTGTAACTGCTTGATTAGCTAAAGCCTTTTTTGTAAGAGGCAGGCATACTTGCTGCTATAACTGGTCTCACTGCTGCTTTTGCCTGTGTTACATAGGCATTTATGGTCATTCACTTCTGCACACGCAGAAATGTTGAGGGATGTGGATCTTGCAGCCCCCCCACCCCCACTCTTTACCTGGATTTTCCATATAAGGAGCATTTAGAGACTGGACAGTCACTTGTCTGAAATGGTATAGGGCAGTGATGGTGAACCTTTTAGAGACCGAGTGCCCCAAAACCACCCCCCACCCATCCCCGCTCCGCCGTGCCCGCTGGACCACCCGCCACCTCCACGGCCCGCCACAGATCACCCAGGCAGCCCAGCAGTGCCATGGTGGCCACACCCTCCGCCTGTGCCCTACAGCAGCATCTGCGCGCGATGGGGCAGAGTGCAAGGGCAGAGTCTTGTCCCCGCTGCCCAGCTACCATGTCCTTGGCTGCGCAGCATTGCGGGGGCCATGCCCAGGGGCGACTCTCATCCGGAGGGCTGCTGGTGAGGGGGCCATGGGAGGAGGCGGGGCTGGGGCGACGGTGCGTGTGCCCACAGAGGGCTCCGAGTGCCGCCTCTGGCACGCGTGCCAGAGGTTCGCCACCACTGGTATAGGGTTTTCTGCCTGAGCGGGGGGTTGGACTAGAAGACTTCCAAGGTCCCTTCCAACTCTGTTATTCTGTTATTCTTAAGACAAATGACGCTGGCCAACAGTTGGGAAATAATTAGGAACACACGCAAAGTACTTTCAATCAAACACTGAGGCACATCAGGCTCTGACAGAATACGCAGAACTCCAATGACTTCAAAATGCCAGAGTCACTTTTCAGAGTGAGATACTCAACATACAAATAATTAAGTAAAAATCACAATGCAACTTTACTTATCATGCACATTTCACCACTCACATGTTCATCCCGGCCTCCCATGTCCTCCTCTACTAAGTTGCCAGGCATCAACAAAAGGGGCAGGTACTACCAAGTCCAGATCTAGAATAATTCAAAGAGTGGATGGGCCTTAGGATATCTTTTATCCCCCAAATTCCTTGTTTTATTGATCTGGTAACTGTCAATGGGATCCCGAAGGTGCTTTTTCAAAAGCAACTGGACTTTGTTTTTCTTTGAAGACATTTCGCTTCTCATCCAAGAAGCTTCTTCAGCTCTGACTGGATGGTGAGGAATGGAAGGATTTATGCACCTTACAGACAGCTGGTCATTTGCATTCTTTTATAGAGTCGTTGAGGCCACTTGGAGGTTTATCTGTGCCCTCAGGGTCACCTGAATGGTGCAAATGGGTGTGGAGCCTTCTTGGAACTGCTGAAAGGACTCTGTTGTAGACTGGAGTTAGATGATGTTGTATCCCTCCCCCTCTGTGGAGAGAGGGCTGTTCAGTTTTGACATGGAAGGCCTCTTTGACCTCTCTTTCAAACCAGCGGTCCTCTTTATCCAAAATTTGGACTTTGCTGTCTTCAAAAGAGTGGCCTTTGTCTTTTAAATGCAGATGGACTGCTGAATCTTGTCCTGATGGGTTTGTTCTCCTATGTTGTGTCATATGTTTATGAAGTTGTTGTTTCATTTCCCCAGTGTACAGATCTGCACATGGCTCATTGCATTGTACTGCATTTACCACGTGGCTCAATTTGTGTCTGGGTATTTTATCCTTGGGGTGGACAAGCTTCTGCCTTAGTGTATTCTTGGGTTCAAAGTGTGCACCTATGTTGTGTTGGCTGAAGATCCTCCTGAGATTTTCAGATATTCCTGCAACATATGGAATGACTACGTTGTTTCATTTATTGTTCTTTTCTTTGGAGGAGGAGCTCTATGGAGGAGCTCCTGCTGGGTCTTTTGGGGGATTTGATGAAGGTCCACTTGGGATAGCCACACATTCTGAGGGTTTCCTTGATGTGTTTTAGTTCTTTTTCTTTCCCATCTTTGCTGGTAGGCAGGCCTTCAGCTCAGTGGTGTAGGGTTCTGATAACTCCCATTTTGTGCTCCAGTAGGTGGTGAGA
Source organism: Azemiops feae (assembly GCA_023970755.1). NCBI lineage: Eukaryota > Metazoa > Chordata > Lepidosauria > Squamata > Viperidae > Azemiops > Azemiops feae. The sequence goes on from JALGBA010000441.1 coordinate 657,537, forward strand.
ATCAAAATGTAAATATTGATCTGTATTGGTTTTCTGCAAACTTCAATGTTAAGGCTTCTATCTTCCTTAATGTGTACTGCACCGTCCAGGAAAGCTAGACTATTTTCCTTAACATCTTCCTGTGTGAATTTGACGTATCTGTCCACAGTGTTGATATGTTTGGTGAATGCTTCCGATTCTTGTGTTTTGATCTTGACCCAAGTATTGTCCACATTCCTACACCAGTGAGGGGGTGGAATTCCTGTGAAGGAGTTTAGGGCTTTGGTTTCTACCTCTTCCATGAAGAGATTGGCCACAATGGGGAACACAGGTGAGCCCATGGTGCAATCATGTTTTTGTCTGTAGAAACATTCATTGTGTTTAAAATAGATAGTGGTCAGGCAGAGGTCTAGCATGGCACATATGTGGTCTAGGCTAAGGTTGGTTCTGTCACATAAGGTGCTGTCTTGTAGCAGTCGTTTCTTCAGTACCATGACAGCTTCAGTTGTTGGAATGCAGGTAAAGAGGGAAGTCACATCATAAGAAACAATGGTCTCATCCAGGTCCAGTTTTAATTTCCAAACCTTGCTGGTGAAGTCCTGTGAATTGTTGATGTGATGGGTGTGTTGCCAACTAGAGGAGCTAATAAGGTGGTTAGATGTTTTGTAATCTTGTAGGTGACAGAGTTGATGCTGCTGACAATTGGTCTGAGTGGAGTTCCCTCTTTGTGGATTTTGGGGAGTCCATATATGCATGGCATGGGTTCCCCAGGGTAAAGACTGTAGTATTGTAGCTCGTCGATGGCATTGTCCTTCAGTAGTTGTTGCAAGAAATCAATGATCTTTTTCTTGAAACTGCTGGTGGGATCTCTCTTCAGTGTCTCATATGTGGCAGTGTCCTTCTGAAGACTCTTCACATTGGTCTTGTAGTCATCTGTGTTCAGGAAGACTGTGCATCTTCCTTTATCAGATGGCAGGATGGTGATGTTTGGGTCTCTTCCTAGGGGTGTCACTGCTCTCCTTTCTTGAATTGTGAGGTTAGAAGGGGAAGTTTTGGCATTGGCGAGGGCTGCAGATACCTTCATTCTTAATTGCTCTGCCTCTAATTCTGCCAGTTTATTATTCCTGTTTTGTGTGTTTTTTTCTGTCTAAGTTGTAGGGTAGAAAATTTGCTGAAAAAGCTTCTCGAGTGAGAAGCGAAACATCTTCAAAGAAAAACAAGAAAGTCCAGTTACATCTTGAAAAAGTACCTTTGGGACAACCATGACCTGGATGACTGAGAATCTCCATAGACATTTAGCTACGCACTTTGGGATGAACACCCTTCAAATGGTGCAGGAGTATTTCCAGGAAATATAGGAGTATTTTTGTCAATATCTTTGGTTGCCAATTTACTTTGCTATTTTTATATTTGTAATGACTATTTCAGATTTGTTTGCATGCTGTCTAGATCAAATTAACTAATTTAATCCATGTAAGTTGAATACATAAACCCTATCATTCTCCATCCCAGAGGCTCACCTACTGCCTATGATTTTGTATATATTTTAAAAAATACAATTACTACATATTATTTTGCTACTGACTTTATTGCATTCTTCCTTGTCATACTAGTTGTTATTATTCCATGATTTCTAAAATCTGTATAGTGTTTTTAAATTGTTTACATTCTTGTATTGTAGACTACATTTTTAACTATTTGTGCATCATCCAGGGAACTAAGGCAGTACGATAAAGTAAACAAAAAAAAACAAAAACGGTAAAACTCATATTCAGATTTTAGAACGGAAATTGAATCTCAATGCAATTGTGACCGGAACAGAGAATTTAACAGTGAATATCCAGAATGGTATGTGGAATACAAATATGCAATGGATGAAAATCCTGATCAGCCCAGTCTTGGAACCAGATCAAGTTCATTTAGCCTGGAGGGATGAAGTTCAAAACGGAATTTATTGCTCATTTTTCATGTTCTCCTTAAGGTCATTTTTATGGCTTATTATATAAGCCAAGACAGACTGTGCAAGAAATGTCATTTTTCAAGTACCACTAGTCCAGAATTGTACTGATTTTTCTTATTGTCTCTCACTCCTTAGGCGTCTAAGGGAAAAAAAAATACATGCACATATATGCCAAAACACATTTAAATTATATTAAAACATCTATTTCCATTTGGAATAGAATTTCCCAGACAAATGACCTCCATGCTAATTTTGAATGAAAACCAGTCTTCTAGCCATAACTGCACACAGTTTGGCTGATTTTGCCACAAATGTCACAACAATAGCAGACACATATTCAATTCTTCTGCTATTGTTCTTTCCTCTTCCTTCCTTCTGAAATAATTAGTTGATTAGCTCAATCAAGAGAGCAAGCAGGAGGGAGTGAGAAGTTGATTCTATTCCTTTTCAACCCAACCACCATTTAATTTCAAGCTAAAAGCAGAAACAATTCTATAGTTTTTGTCTGCTGCCCAATCTCTACAGCTGTAGTCTTGATATGATGAGGCTACAGCCAAATAGTCAAGCATCTCCAGGAATAAGATTCTTTGCTGAAATCCTGGACAGACACTGCCCATCAATAATAAGAACAATAATAACAGTAATTAACTTGGTAAAAAGCAGATTCCAATGTTCTTTTAGTCTATCTACAATGACTGTCACACCCCCTCAAATGTTAAAAATTACCTTTGCACAAAGAAATGGTGCAACTGTTACCTCATGCGCAGCCTTGAACCTCAAAATGTAATGGTCAAATTGCTGCTAATACATTTGCCACTGTGGGATCATGGCATGCTGAATGACCGTCTTTGTTCTCTTACCACCGAAGCCAAATGCTACGCTACTTTCAAAATAACTGCCAGCAATGCACCTCTTCTGGTAATATTTCAAGCAGATGGGCTACTACCACTTTTTCTTCAATATTTCCCTTTCCCCCACTTCACTGGCTGCAACTTATGAGAAGGATTAGACTAGCAACACATGATTATCACATCACAGGTCTATGTAAATATTAGCAATAGATTAATGATGGGAAAACACACTGGTATTAGATACATATTTAAATTAGTATAAAGTTCATCTTTTCCCATTCTGTTCTTCTCTAGATCTGTTGCACTACAATTCCTTGAATTTCTAGCAAACAAACAATAATTTACAAAAGACTGATATACCACAATCAATGAACTACCTAAACAACCTTTTAACAGGGTTACCAAGGATGTCAGGATTCCTCCCATTGCCTACATGGAAATGAATTTGCTTTCTGATTAACAAGTCTCTTATTCAAAACTCCATCAGAAGAACTTACATTTCTATCTTTCCAGGCCCTTGTGATTATCTGGGGAGAAAAGCCATCTAAATGGCACTATCAGCTAAATACAATTTTTCTTCCAATTGTAGAAGAAATTTGAGAACATTAGATTATTTTACAGAACCGGAGACTCCAGCTAAGTTGATGTTAACTACCTCAGGTTGACTTTGCATAATTTTATCATAGTATCTAATTACACTGGCAGAGAGATAATCTTAACACAATGAATTATACAACTCATATTATTACAACTGTAATTATTAAAGGGAGGAGAAACGGTAAAAAAAGAATGACATGTAAAGGGACTCGATGAATAATGAATCCAAAGGCCTGTTTGAGCACAGCATTGTCTACATCAAAAGGATCTTCACAGATTGGTTTGAGAGGCAATCAAAGTAGAAAGATATTTTGGGCACACTCCCAAACATAACGTTCCCCAGATATTTGAGACAACAATGCATACAATACCAGCCAGCATGGCTAATGGTCAGACATAACAAGAGTCATGATCTAAATATTTGGTGAACTGCAAGTAGGAAAATGAGCATACTATTTGTGCTATTTGTTGCTTTACCACACATTCTCCCTGAGAATGTATGGGGAGAGGGTATAACCTGTATCCTTCAATACTTGATTGTCAGAAAATGGTTTCTTTCTGCCTAGCATAATAACAATACTACTTAGCACGTTTCCAGCTTTTGGACAAAGTTCAAAGGCTATTGGTTCTTACTTTTTCAATGACTTAGATGAGGGAATAGAAGGAGATCTCATCAAATTTGCAGATAACACTAAGATGGCAGGAATAGCCGACACCCCAGAAGACAAGCTCAGAATCCAAAAAGATCTTGACAGACTTGAACAATGGGCCCTATCCAACAAAGTGATATTTAATGTGGAGAAAAGCAAGGTTTTACATCTGGGCAGGAAAAACCAAAGGTACAAGTACAGATTAGGTGAAACCTGGCTCAAAAACAGTAGCTGTGAGAGGGACCTTGGAGTCCTAGTGGACGATCATCTAAACGTGAGTCAGCAGTGTGCAGCAGCAGCCAAAAAAGCTAATACAATGCTTGGTTGTATAAACAGAGGTATAGAATCAAAATCACATGAAGTATTAGTACTGCTTTATAAAGCCTTAATAAGGCCACATCTGGAATACTGCATTCAGTTTTGTCACATTACAAAAAAGATGTTGAAACTTTGGAAAAAGTGCAAAGAAGAGCAACTAAGATGATTAAAGGCCTGGAGACTAAAACATATGAAGAACGGTTGCAGGATTTGGGAATGGCCAATCTAGAGAAAAGAAGGACTAGCGGGGACATGATAACAGTATTCCAGTATTTGAGGCTGCAACAAGGAGGAGGGGGTCAATTTATTTTCCAAAGCATCAAAGGCAAGACAAGAAATAAAGGATGGGAACTAATCAAGAGAGAAGCAACCTGGAATTAAGGAGAAACTTCCAAACAGTGAGGACAATTAACCAGTGGAACAGTTTGCCTTCAGACGTTGTGGGTGCTTCATCACTCAAGGTTTTTAAGAAGAGACTGGACAGCCACTTGTTTGAAATGATATAGGGATTCCTGCTTGAGCAGGGGGCTGGACTAGAAGACCTCCAAGGCCCTTTCCAGCTCTATTCTGATTCAATTTGATTTGATTGCCAACTTAAAAGTTTGCCTCTTGTCTTAACTTGCTACTTATACAGGATTGAGGGAGTTCACAGCATAGTGTTCTTTGGAATGTTCTCTCCTAACAGGAAGGAAGGAAGGAAAGGAAGGAAGGAAGGAAGGAAGGAAGGAAGGAAGGAAGGAAGGAAGGAAGGAAGGAAGTCTTAGGATTATTTATAAAGACAGGATAAAATCTAGTAAATAAATATGTATGTGTACAGTATATATGTGTGCATAATTTTATTAAAAGTTGTAAAAAGGAAGACAGAAAATAAACACAAATATATCATATAAACTATGAAATAAAAAAGAAAAAGAAACCAAAGAGAAAGCTAAAGCTGCAAGAAAGGGGGGAAAAGTAAAAGAAAAAAGATACAAAGAAATGGCTTCTGATCTTCTTCACAGCAGTTACAAGTAGAATTATAAATTTATCTCTTTCTCTAAACCAACATGTCAGTCTTCTTTCTATAATCTATTCTGTCTAATCATCAAAACCATCAATCACAAATTCATCTTTGTTTTATGCAAAAAGGTCATAAGGTGTTCCAGTCATCTCAGTTAGTTCTGTCATCTTTATCAACCACTCCTCCATTCTATGTATTGCCAAATTTTTCCATCTTTGTGCACAATAATCTAGTGCAGTTATCATATAAAAAAACAGTTTCATTACTTTTTTTTTCAACTCTTTCTCATCAATCCCCCAAAAAAGAACTCTGTTTCAATTGTATGTTAATTTTTAAAATCCTATGAATCAGGGTATATATTTGAAGCCAACATTTTCTATCTCTTTTACATGTTTACCAGACATGATAAAACTTTCCTACTTATTCTTGACATTTCCAACATGAATATGAAGTACCTTAATATATTCTAGACAATTTCTCTGGTGCTCAAATAGCAATGGTACATCATTTTATAAAATTCTCTTTAAGATTATAACATACAGATAGTCCTTGACTTACAATAGGTTGCTTAATGACTGTTCAAAGTTAGAACAGACTTTAAAAAAAAGCTACTTGTGACTCATCTTTAAAGTTGTGACTGCCAAATGCTCCAAGGTCACATGATTGCATTTCAGGAGCTTGACAACAAACTCATATTTACAATTGGTTGCAGAGTCTGATAGTCATGTGACCACAATTTGTGACTTTTTTGTGGTTTTTCCAGCAGAAGTATGGATATGCTGGATTTGCTTATAACCACATGGTCCGCTTAACAACCATCATAAAAACCGCCATAACATCAAGTGAGGCCATATGACTTATGACCAGAATCCTCAGCTCAGTTGTGTACATATATTGAAGACCACTTATAATGTAAATTCCAATCCTTTCAACCACATATTTTCCCATTGTTCAATCTGTAGATTATATCCAAACTTTTTAGATCACTTTATCAGACTTTCTTTCACTTCTTCTTCCCTTTCAAACTTTAATACAAGTTTATACATTTTAGCAATACTGTACGTTCACCATTTGCACATAATTCCACTTCAAGCTGTGTTACAATGTTCAAAACCATAAACTTTTTTGTCTGCTTTAAGTTTTTCTCATAACTATAAATAAGAAAACCATTGGCAATTATGTCCCTTTGTCACTAGTTCCCCTTGATAAAATTCTACTATCTCAGAATTAGACATTTGTGTTTGCCTATTATTTCTCATCTATAAAATGTTTTTTGTGCTGAGATCCAAAAAGAGGTTTTCAGGTAAAATCTGAGTTCATGTATACTCACAATTGCAAATTTCTTTAATTCTTTTCCTTTTCTCCTTATCTCAACCAAAATAGATTGTTTCCCTTGCCTCTCCTTCTTGAGTTCATGATTTTGCCATATGATAAAATACTTCTGATAAGTTTTACTTGCATCCCAAACTATTCTTAAATCAGTACAGTACCTTAGTTTAATTTTTTAAAAATTATTTTAACTTGTTTTTACAATTCTCCACGATTGCTTTTTTTCTGTAACAATATTTCAGTTATATTCCATTTAAAAACCTGGGTATGTTTTTTGTAAATCAAACTCACAGGATTATGATCCCAAAACATATTTGGTAATATCTCTACCTTAATAGCCAAATTCTTTGAAACCCAACCATATCTATTCTGGAAAAAGACTTTTGTCTTTCAGAAAAGTAGGTGTACTCTCTTGAATTGCCATTTTTTCTGTCTCCATATGTCTACAAGCCCCAAATTGTCCATTAAATCAAAGATAACTTTTGGTAATTTAGTACTTTTAATTTTGCCTCAGAAGTTCTATGTAGTTATGGGAAGGAAGGAGCACTTAAAGTTTGAAAAATATCATTTAAATTTTTCACAATTCCCAGGAAGAATAAGGTAGTTCACTTCATAAACTTTTTCAAGATGATTACATGGGAAAGAAATAGCATTAAAATGTTCAGTTAAGAAAATGTTAATAATCTCCCCAACAGTAATTCTCAAGTCCAGCTTGTTGTTTGAAAAGGATCCTAGGATTAGTAGAAGACAAGAGACCTTAACAACTACCTGAGATTTCACACTGGTGCTTGCTTCTGTCAAAAACTCTGCCTCAGTGTTGTGTTTATTTTTCTCTTTTTTCACTTCTCCCTCACGTTCTTTGCTTCTAATTTTTCACTTGAATTGGTCTCTTTGACTTCTGTTGTTGTTGTTCTTTAAATCACAGACGCAGGGCCATGTTTCATTACCCTAAATTAAAAAATACATATCTGCTGCTGGTCGTTCTACCTCGATGTAAATTGATTGCAGGGAACCTTTAATGTGTAAGAACCAGCTTCCTCTTATTTTCTCAAATACCAGTCAATCAGGGGAGCTGTAAGATCACCTCAACAGTTGTGCTTTGTGAGATGGATTTTGTACCGAAGTACCTGTGCACTCCTGAACATGATGTAATGTTCAAATCATGCTACATATTAAGACAATATATCTCAGTATGGATTATTTGGTAGTAAAATATTAATAGGGCACTTTACTGCTATTGATATTATCCCTCCCCATTTTTTTGTAAATTGCCATGCCATCCCTGCTGGTGTCTCGGTTACACTGCTTGCTTCTATAAACAACTTCATTGCAATGAATGAACTCTCTCCAGGCCAACAACATTACAGCAATAGCAAATCTGTCCTGGGGTTATTATCTAGTTTATGCTATGAGGATAACTTCTCCCACTATATTTTTGAAAGCTGTCCTGGAAAGAAAAAAAGAAATCAATAAACAATCGCCTTGATTTATATAGAAATTTGCAAAGGCCTTCCTGGATTCCAGAAAAGGCAGCCGTCTTTTTAAAATAAAGTTATTATTGGAATATGGAGTTCTGCCGTGCCACCTTTCTCTTGTAACACTGTCTCTGATGCAGACATGCATAAGGGGCCCTTTTTATTCTTTATCAACCAAACCCAGAAAATTAAAAATGGTATTATTTGGAACACAAGCATTTAGCATTTAGAGGTAAATATTAAATTAGCAATGAAATCTCAGCCTTCTCTAGGGCAAAGCCATTCCTCTTCATTTAAAACAGAAATAACTGTTTCCATTCTACTCCAAGCAGAAGTAGAAAAAAGGGCAAAAGGAGCTTTGCTCTGAAGTCAAGCAGCCCACCTGGAACTATAAACTTTCCTTCAACTTTATTTTGCAAAATCATCCAGAGTTGACTGTATTTCATAGAGGGGACTTTAAATTAACTCAGTCTTTCTAGAGTACATCTGAGGGTTGTAATCAAATAGGTATATTTCACCGTGCCTGGTGGCAATATCTAATTGGCTACTTAGGGTTCTGTCCAACAGTTTTGGAGAAATTGGAAAAATGATGTAAGAACCTTTGGTAATAATTAATTCTAAGATAACTTAAGTAATAAATGCTAGTATGGTTTTATTGTTCATTTTCCCCAAGGCATAAAATGGTACAAAAGAAAAAAAAAACATTCAATTTCTGGTGCTAGCTGCCAGATTTTTACTCTAGCAAATCACTGGAAAACTAAACAAGTATCTTCATGGATCAAAGGCATTTAAAAGGATGGAAAAAGTCAGCATTAGCTGAAAAATTAACAGCAGAGAATCTCTTTAGTTTTGTTTTACTGCACATTTGATCTCAATTCCTTCATTACATTATCAAAATAATTTGTAATGGATTATCTCTGAATCAATCCTTTTGCACAGAAATATTACCTTATTGCTCTTTAAGATGACAAATGCATTTTCATATATTTCAAATTACTTGTGTGTTTGTCTTGCTCCTATGTATCTTGTTTTTTTGTTTGCTTTGTTAAAATGCTGCCATAAAGGTACAAGATTTCCTGATCTAGCCCACATTAAAGGAGCTGTAGCAGATAAATGGCAATACATTAGATTCCCCCTCCCTAATTATGAAGTTTGGTGTTTCTGGAAAGCTGTATTAATATTGTGCAGCAAGACAGAATGACTCAAGAAGCTGGACTATGTACCCCAATACAAATAGCATTCCAAAAATTTGCCTGGGAGCCCCCCAACCCCTTTCCTATCCCCCCCCCCCCCCCCAGCTTTCCTTGCCTGTCAACCACATCATAGCTGCCTTGAAGATCTCAGGGAAAGAGAGGCTTGCTTGCTTCTCTTCATTTTGCATATTTTTTATTTCAGAAATTTCTTAATTCCCGTCCAGAGGCACACCAGTTATACTTCTGGATAAATGTTCTCCCTATCCACAACCTAAGCTGCAATGAAACCCACTTAATGAGAAATGTAAAGGAGAACTATGAGCATCTTCTTTATTCAAAGAAAATCAGTTCTTGCCATTTGGGGCAGCAGATTCTGGGAATCCGATTCTCCTTCTTGCCAGAAGTGTTAAGAGCTACAACTCCGAGAACTCCCAGAGGTGCTGCCCAACATCTTGGAAGATAACCAGCTTGGGTAAGACTGCACTCAATGTCAGAAAGTCTCTATTATTTAGCAGTTCTTCCTTCAGGGTCTTCCAGCCTCGGCCTCTTTGAGAAATTCAGAATTGAAATGCAGGGTAAGCTTGCTCTTTCTGATAGGAAGCTTGGCATCATCCTTTAATGGCTCCCATATCTACAATTCTCATAGCAAAATTTACTAAGCAACTACTGGAAGAATAGAGTGTAGCACTTATGCATAGCCTCACACTGCAGAGACTTTAGGAACCAGTCCCTAACCAAATGTTGCAAACTCCAGCTCTTAAGAGCTCCAGCCAACATAAAGCATTCAGCAACCAGGAGAGAGTTACAAAGCACAACTCTTGCTTTGGGAGGAAGCAACTTTTCTGAGCCCCCACATTTTGGGGCAAGTGCCAGCTAGTTTCTCTAGATCTGCATTATCTCTTTTAGATAGGTAGGCAGACTTATCAATTTATATTGCTTTTTGGCATTGTTAGTGGTATTTCCATAGAAAATCTTATGAAGTGGAACATCTCTCAATCTAACAGTTATACAATAGCCAAGTGATATGTGTGAGTCTTGTTTCATTGTGTAATTCCTCTTCTGAAGTTCTGCAACCTCTGACTTCCCTTACTTCCATTATAGCCCGAGGGTCTACATTGTGAGGCAATTCCTCACTATCATCACCACTACAGGCCAGTGTTGTGATGAATTTTCCTTCCCCAATAATTTAGTGGAGAATTTCAAATGGCCATTTGGGTGGCACTTTGTTTCCAGATATCAAACAGACAAAACATGCAACTGCAAATTTTAACACATCCTTGAATTTTGCTCCTAAACATTACTCTTTCAAGAACTCAAAAGCAGAGGCCATGGTTTTCATTTTCTCTCTACCAAAAGGACAGCAAACTATTTGTTTGTTTGTTTGTTTACTTATTTATTTGCTAAGACCTAATACAATACCAAGCCTTGGTGGGCATGTGCTGAATAATTTTCAAAACATATTAGCTTTGGAGGAATACCTCCTGTTAATAAAAGGCGTGTGTTCCAGTGATAATGTTTTGGCTCACTACCTGCTCTCCTGATGCAATCCTGTCAAGGTATTGATTTAACAGCTAACCAACTTATGTAATGTAAGATGTAAGATGTAATGATGGGAATGACTCAGCAGGGTTTGTCTCTCTTTAAGAGCATTTGTATAAAGGGAAGGGTCTGCTGATGTGTTCTCTCTCTTCTGTTTCCTGCTGTAATTGTGGTTTGTTGGATCCTGCTGTATTAGCACATGTATGTATATTGTTCCTGGTGTATGATATTGCAGATAGTGTAAGATAAACCACCATTTAATACAAACCACTGTTTACTGTATTTACTCCTGGGTTATCTCAGCACAAAAAGACTGTGCATGCTCTGACAAATCCTAAATGAAGGCAAAAATATTTGGCCTTCAATGAACATGCTACCTCTACACCATTTAATTGAAAACAAATCCACTTGGGAAATCTAAAAGCACCATTCCTTGTCTTTGTATATTCTTAGAACAAAAAAATTAGAACATCCAACATTCTAATTTCTGCACTCATTCTTTGTTTCTATAATTACTGTGGAATACAATTAGGTGGCTCTGGATCTTTCAGTGTTAATTAGAAAGCTAATAACTTGAAATGCTATAAATACTGAAGGGGGAAGGCTAACGTGCCAGGCAATTAATCCTTTGTCAGTTATTTTTTAAAATCCTTTTAGCTGGAAGACTGGCTTTCACTCAGAGTGTATAGTATTGTTGGGGAAATAATGACTTCTTTTCCTGCTGCTACCGTCTTGGAAATTCCAGCACATTTATATCCTCAAGAGACTTATTTCATTTTAAGTGACTCAGCCATTACCCAGTCAGCTTCCAACATATCCTGGTAAAACCAGAAATCTTCCACCATGGATAGCTCCTGCTAAGATAGATAATATCTATAAATAGATAGATAATATACACAGCCGGTTGGACAAATGGGATTGAATGATTGAATTTCTTCCAATTCCAAGAGACAGCATTAAGGTTTCCTATCTAACCATATTTCAATATAGGGGATAAATCTCACAGAACACAGTAAGCTTATTTCTTTGTCAATATGGATAAGATTGCCATAACAAGCAACAAGTCATTAGATACCGTGTTCTTTGGAAATTCCATGGATAGGAGCCACAATCATCTTTAAACTCAAGTCCCAGTGGTATCTCACCTGCTGGGCAAGTACTGGTGACAACCATTTGATATCCAGCTTAATTAGTCTGTTTTAACTGGAAACCAGAATTGGATGGAGAGAAATATTTATTTCAAAATAAGCTGCACTATTCTTTAGGACCAGGGTTATGTTTTAGAAATTGACAAACCTGAAGAAAAGTTATGCAGCCAGGAGTTTCACATCTAGAAATAACAGCAACTGCAGAAAGGGAGGCCTGGAAATGACTGCTGCCTTTCTAACATTTCTGACTTATATTCAATCCTGCCTCCTGTTTTCAGCATTATTGGATGGAAGGGGATTCTGAACAAAAACACAGACTCCAGATATGAGTACATTATTACATGTATGTGTTCAAATTCCTTTCATTTGATTTTTTGAAGAAATGCATTCCTTCTCTTAGACCAGTGATGACGAACCTATGACATGCATGTCAAAGCTGATGTACCATGATATTTTGGAAGACACACTAGCATTTACCAACACCTGACAACTATTCTTGAAAGCATGCCCCATTCTTGCTTGATTTTTAAAGGCTGCAGAGACCACATGAGAATGAGGTGTGTTCCTGTGTGGCCTCCAGAGCCTCCAAAAATCATACAAGAATAGGGCATGCTTTTGTGCAGTTTTGCGGGGCTCCAGAAGCCTCTGAAGCTGCTTCAAGAATGAAGGCCTTGTGTGACCCAGAGCTGCCTGGGGGTAGGCCTGTCAGCAGAAAGAGAACAACTGAAGCTAAACGGCAGATGGCATATCCTGGGATCACATACAATTGCACTATATATTTTAAAATAAGTACGTTAAGAATTGTTTCTCTTTTTTGGGGGGCAGGATGTTTGTGTGTATGTGTGTGTGTATGTGTATAACATGCCACTGGAGTCAAGTTAGGCATTTTCCAAATTTTTGACATACTGAGCCCAAAAAGTGTGCCCTCACAGACTGGCGTGACAGGATAGAAACAAATCAAGACCATTCTGAAATATCTGTAAACTCCTGTTAGATCACACATTCAAAAAAAATAAAGTAAGGTGAGCCTCCCTCAATCAAGATTGAGACTGATATTTTTTAATTTAAAATGATGTACTTCCTTAAGGCACATCATTCTCCCAGATTGGTTCCCACCCTGTTGCTTTTCCTGAAGGGCCCTGAAGACATGGTTTTGTCAGCAGGCCTGGGGATCACGAATGGAGATGGAGCCAGTCAAGAGGCTGGTCTGATTGTGTTGTTGCTGACATTGGGGGAGGAGCATGGCGTATGGTTTTATGTTGTGAATTATTAATATTGTAAGCTGCCCAGAGTCACTTATGTGTAAATTTCTAGTAGAATTTCTTTTATTCTTATTATATTTATAGCCCACCTTTATTATTTTTATAAATAACTCAAGGTGGCGAACATACATATTACTCCTTTCTCTTCCCCTACAACAGACATGTCAAACTCGTGATGTCACGTGACATCGTGAGACGTATCGGAGCTTTTTCCCCATTGCCGGCAATGGGGTGGGCGCGGTTTCCTCGTGATGCGTCCAGCCCGTGGGCCGGCAGTTTGACACCCCTGCCCTACAACAACAACCCTGGAGGTGGATTGTGCTGAGGGAGAGTGATTGGGGCCCAAGGTCACCCAACTGGCTTTCCTGTCTAAGGAGGCATTAGAACTCGTAGCCTCCTGGTTTCTGGTCTGGTGCCTTAACCACTAGACCAAACCATTTTTAATTCAAAAGTTAAAAGACAGGGGGTTGAGCTAAAAATAGCCTTTTGAATGCGAGATGAAAACTGCAATTCCAAGTTGCAAAAAAAAAGAAAAAGCACTTTTCAGCCAAGATAGGGTACCAGGGTAGCTTAACAATACTTTCTAAGCTAAGAAATTAATTGTAAAGTTAACACCGAACTAAATAGCAGAGTTAACTAAGCAAGATGGTGCAATTCATGATGTGTGAATCATGAAATGGTAAAGTCAGATTCAAATAAAACTTCCATTACACATCATTTAAATACAATCCAAATTGGATGATACCAACCACATGCTGGAACAGATTATGGAAGGAAAGGCAAGGGATGGAAGAGAGAGTAGACATAAAGAAGTGACAGAAGGTGAGCCACTTGACAGCTTATCTCATAAATGACACCTTAGCCCAGGTGAAATCAAGCAAGCGTTCAAAGGACTCAAGGTGACTCCACCACAATTAATTTACTATAAAGGAGGGCTGGAAATTCCTATTACACTTCCAAGACCCTGCATTTATACAGTGCCCCAGGCAAACGTAAAAGATACCTTACTGTATTGTTCTTGATTCCTCAACCTTTTCTAGTTGTGTGGGGCTTAACAAATGCTTACACCTGAAAGATGTAATAAACAGCACCACTTTCCCAAGGAAACAGCAGCACACACGCAGTTTCTTTAGGAACGCTTTCAATTCAGAACAAATTCATCTGTAAAGAAACCCCTCCATTTCTCCTAGTATCTGAGTAGCTAGAGGGGCAGAGGGGAAGATATGCTAAGGAAGCCCCAGTTTGCATTGCACCTTCAGATTAGTTTGTTGGGTTTAAGTTGTTGTTTGAAGGCTGCATTATGAGCAATAGGTTTCTGCTTTTTGATGCTATTTACACATGGGATAAAGACAAAATGGCCATTACATGCTGCACTTTTATTTTGCTGCTTTATGTATGAGCTAGTTTTGTAAGCAGGTACACACAAAGGGCAGCCATTTCATTTATTGTCTAATATACAAGAGATTGCGGTAATTAAGAGAAGGTCATAAAGGTCCCATTTATAGGCCTATTGCATGGCACGAGATGAATTGAGTTATTTACTACACTGTTATGTGTATGTACATTAATGCTACTGTGCTGCTCCCAATCTTTTCACGGTTTCAAATGTAGAACTGCTCTGAATATAACACTTGCTAACCTTGTGACTTGCCTTTATTTATGGACTTATAAACCACTTCCATCAAGGCAACCAAGGCAAACAAATATTGGTGCACGTCATAAAGAGAATTCCTTATATTTGTGTTGTGTAAAGAACAGGAGCTGGATTTGTACTGAGACAACGTGGACTCACATCCTATTATGCAGCTAAGTGAAACAACCTAGAATACTAGAGTACGTCAATCCTGTGCGTCTACAGATTTCTCATCACTGGCATAAAAGCATGAATTTCTGCAGACGTAGTTTTCCTCACTCTTAGTTGCTAATATTCATAGCCACGATATATAAGTGTTGTCTTGTCCATTTCATTTGATTACTGTCAAAAGCCTTTGGTCTGTTGCTCAACTGGTGGCAAAAAGAATAGCATGTTAAGAAAGCCACAGGGGTAACTTCAAAGCTGGAAGTTAGCCAACAACATTCTTTTGACGCACAATAATCTACTGTTCAATAAACAAAAGAAATAGTTGCTTCAATCTGTAAAACTGTAGGAAACCATCACATTGTGATGGAGGCAAATCCTCTACCCATTAAATGATGTATCAGTCCAAAAGGAAAGGAGACTCAGACAGGCCAGGAACAACTTCCTATAAGAGAAGACCAGTTAATATGGGGGGGGGGGGATAGGAAAGTACGTAACAATGATGCACTGCCCAAGTGGTATACAACAAAACATGGCACTGAAAGTATATTCCACTGAGAATATTCCAGAGAATATGGACTGCATATATCATTCTAAAGATAGAAATGCAAGTGGAAAGTTACCATTATCTGTTTTGCAAGGTAAAGGAAGTACAACTGCACCCACATTTAGTTCATGTTTGTCTTAAGGAGATAAAAGAAACTGATCCCAGTTTTTTTTTTACCTATTGATTGGCAAAATTGAATTCTGCTGGAACACAAAGAGCAGAAATGAAAGAAATTCTATTATAGTCCACTGTTCTCACTTAACAACATTTGCCAACATGTTGCTTAGGTTTTGAAAAGTTGCATTTAAAAAAAATAAGTGCCCACCCTCTCTAAATGTCCCTCCTCCAGAATTCCTCAGGCAGCATAGCAGATGCTAAGAATTCTGGGAGTTTAAATTCAGATATATGATGAAAGTTTAGGAAGAGAAAGTTGTTCTATTAAACATTTTTAATGCTTTTATTTCCTTCCTATGAATAAAAGTAGGAGACACCTGGGCTTGAAGTATCTTTCTCATGAGGAAATGCTGAAAAAGCCAAGATTTATCATTTGTTTGTGGAAGAGGAAAATCTAGCTTTGGAAATGGGTGGCCCAGTAGAAAAGATACAAGAGATACATTGGGTAGTATTAAATGCTGCTCTCTGTACCTAGAATTCAAAGTCACAAATGAAATTGATAGGTAGAAGATTCAAGGCACAAAAGAGCTTTGTGAAGCTTACTGTCATTGTAGTAAAGAATCAAGAGTATAAGGCTATCTGGGACACTTAGGACTGAGGCCCTGGGACTCAGTGAAATGTACTTCCAGATGTATTATAAAGATGTTAAATGTTTTCGGGGATTCCTAAAAAAAAAAAAAACCGTAAGAAGATTGGGAAACAGAGCATGTCCAGTAACTTGAGCTCTTTTAAGAAAAGGTGGAGTGATGATTATGGTGACACTACATAGAATTCACAACCACCAAAGTTACTATATAGTCATTATAGTAACTATACTTTAGATTAATGCTTCCCAAATTTAGCAATAGCGCTTAGCTTTATATACTGCTTCATATCGCTTTACAGCCCTCTCCAAGCGGTTTATAGAGTCAGCCTATTGCCTCCAACAATCTGGGTCCTCATTTTACCGACCTCGGAAGGATGGAAGAAGACTGAGTCAACCTTGAGCGGGTCAGAATCAAACTCCTGGCAGGGAACAGAGTTAGCTTGCAATACTTCATTCTAACTACTGCCACACCAAACCACTTATCAGAATTGTCTGTTTTACCCTAATGTAGATAAAACATTTTAAGTTAAATGTCCCTGTTGTGACTGAATAATGAATTTGCATGTCCATTAGGAGAAAAAAAAGCTACCCAAGTTTGCGTTAATTTACTCAGGTTTTGTGTTTGCTTGAAAAAGTAAGCATATTTATGGAAAAGAAGTCAATCAATGATAGAAACCACAAATTCAGGGAGAAGACAAATGCTGACCAAGCCAGCAAGCCATGACTATATTATAGCTGTGTTAATGGAGATCATATCATAGCAATGGTGTAGTTAAATTTAATCCAGAAAGACAGCTCAAATTTTGGAAAAAAGTGTCAATCCTAAATCTTACGTTATTAGCTTGCCTGACTCTCAACAGCAGCAACTTGAAAATTTTCAGCTAGGATCTTTCTCAGCATTAGTGGGAGATGTCAAATTTTGGATCAATGGTTCTCTGAATGATAGCATTTCCATGTTTTTTTTTTCCCGGCTGGAGATGTTAGGATGAATTAATCCCATCTGGTTATGTTGGAAAATTTTGAAATAAAAAAGTAAGTAGCACCCCTGTAGCTTCTGGTTCTCTGATGAATGTTTTCATAACAGCTATTTTGCAAAGGGTATTTATCAATTCTAAATACCATCTAAATTACATACCAAGGCACAAGGATTGATTATAGCCGTTGCCATTTTTTATCCATGACTTAGAAGCACTGCATGTATTGCTCACAGAGGTATTAAAATCAATCACTGAGACTTTAGATTAGCATTTAATTCGGAGGCAACTTGGTCCTTATTCCTAGCAGAAGGAGCACTGGTAAGAGAAGATAATAGAATTCTCAGAAAGGAAAAAAAATACAAAACTAGGAGGAGAAATATTCTAAAAGCTACAGCAGCCTTCAACCTCTGGCACAATAAAGTAAGAAATGGATATTTGATCCCAGACTAAATTCAAAATTATGTGATCCTCACATTTATCAGTTTCCTCCTCCGTTTCCCTTTATAGTAGTGAAGCTTTGATATTTTATGGGTTATGCAACAGCCAAAGACAATTTTTGCTTTATACAGAAGAGAAAATCATTGGATTACCTACCCAATCATTTTATAAAATTGATGGTTTATTGAAAGCCCTTTGTCCTGGGCAGGCTGACTGAATAATCTGAGGGCTGTACTCCCCACTCAACTAGAAATCACCAGATTGGGGAATGCAACATTAATCCTTTAGGTATGCAGTCAACTACCCTTGAGAGCTGATCTCTTCCCAATGTTAAATCTTTCTTCCGCACCTCAGGAAACTGATTCCATCCCAGATTATGGTGATCACACCTCTAGCCATACCCATTGACTGCTCATTGAAGGTCAGTCAATTTGGCACTGACATTTTTGTCCTGGCTTGCCTCTTCTGGCAAGGGATTCAAGCCAGGAACAGTTTCAAACCTGGATGGATTCCAGCTCTCCAAATCCTCCAGCCACCATGACCGTTGCTGAGTTCTAAAAATTGGAATTTGTGCACTTGATGCTCTGGTTGGGAAGAAATGCTAAAAGAAAGGCATCCACAAGACATTAGACTGCTTCTTATGGAAGAAAATGAGTTTTGAGACTTTTGCTTTACATGCTTTCTCTAGGGAAGAAAATGCTGACTGATTATTCTCACAATTAGAAAATTAGTTGATATATGAACAAGTTACTTCAGGCTGTGAACTAGGGTGCTATTATTCACTCAGAGAGCATGGTGAGAATAAGGCTGAAGGCCAAATACTGTTAAACATGTCAGGTCTAAATTATTGCACTATGGCTCACCAGCCTGAATATTTTCACTGAAACTCTAATAAAATAACGCTATGTTGATTCCTGGGAGAAAATTAGAGATGACTGACCATTTGCTCAGTAAATTGGCATATAAAATCAGTTGTTTGTAACAACAGATTGCCAATAGCTCTGCTCTTGTGCTCTTAAAATCCACCAGGGACAGCAAAATTTATCAGAGAAAGTTTTTTGTATAAGAAAACTGCCCCCCAAAAAAGTATTCTCAAAAAGCAAATAGTATTCATTTTTTTGGTAATATGTTGCTTTGTCTAGTCAAAGTTCTACATTTAAACATGCATGCAGACAATTCTGTAATCAAAATGCAGTTGTAGACATAAAAGTACACAGACATAAAAATAATCTTAGAAATCATTCCTCTTAAAAGCTGTAAAAGTAAAATGGTGTAGGCAAACTTTTTTTAAAAAAAAAAAACCTAACCTATTTGCTGTTTTGATGCTTCTAAACTCCACTCCTGAAGTCCTACTTTCTTAAATATAATAGTAAACTAACAAGCTGTAGTCTAAGGATATGTCACAGATTTCAACACAAGCCTGCCAGGTCCCTCCCTGGGATTTTTCTTTTCTACTGAAATTCCAAGGTACAGCTATTTTCCTCCAGGTGAAAGTGTTTTTAAAAACTGAGGTTTTTTTTTTTTTAATAAATAGTCCCAGTTTTCCTTTTTTATCAGAGTAACCAGTCCCAGTGATTTTGGTGTCTTCTCTACTAATACAATCCAACTCTGAAGTAACAAGGAATAAAGGCATTTATTTCAATAAAGACCACAAACTATAAGCCTGAGAACTAGGATGGGATACAGGGGGCTTAGAACTGTGTACCAAAACTAGCAATGGTTAACTTGAAAACAAACAAGCAACACAAAGAGATCGAGGGACAGAGAATGGGAACAGCCATAAAGCTACCTAACTGAGCCAAGCAGCACTGGAAATAAAAGTTTCTTGATGCTTTTGCCTATATTTTTCCCAACATTGTTCCAGTTCTCCCAGAGTTTAAAGGTAGAAGGGATAAGCTTCAAGCCCACTGAGGAAACCTGTTTCTATAAGTCATGTGTTTTTTTTTAGAATATGCAGCCATACAGACTCAAAACAAAAATATTGAGCTGCTGCTTCTAACGTGAAGCCTACTGCCCTTTTCCTTAATTGGCTTTTAGCATTAAAGAATATCAAGAGTTATCAGATAGGCTGCAGGCTCCTAGATTCATTATACAATTATAGTGTAAGAGAGTTGGCTTATGACCAATGTCAATGATCAGATGGTTACTGGGAGTCATGCGACTGGATCACATTATGAACAAAGACTTCTGGAAGGTTTTCAAAGTTGCTCCAATTCCAGACAAAATGAGAAAAGTGAGGCTGCGGTGATATGGCATGTCGTCAGAGCTAATGTGGAATCCATCATGAGGCACTTGCATTTAGCCCAGAGGGCCAGCGGCTCCAAGGACGACCGAAAAAGCGATGGATGGACTGCCTGCATGAAGACACATGAGCCGTAGGCATATGCCCCACCAATGCTGCAGACCAGACAAAGTAGCAGGTGAAATGCAAAACTGCAGACACACCCCCCCCAAAAAAAATATGACAGGAATAACACTAAGAACAAGAAGGAGGAGGAGATGTAGAGTTGGGGTGTTTTTCAGTAAGCTTAAAAAAATTAAACCTTTTTCTGCCAACCTTTTAGATATTTTCTTACTGCTTCATCAAGAAAAAGCCTTGTCCCCTTTGATTTTCATGTGACTTTAGTAAAAATAAACATATAAATCCCATCATGTGCCCACTTTAAATCCCTAAAATAACAGAGACAAGATTGCTAGAGAGGGGAACTTGGAAGTCAAAGTTCCTGAAGACTTTCTTATGATGTCATAGAACATTGGTCTTCCACCCAAGAATTTAGCAGGTCAAAACAGGGTCATTAAGGCGGCCAATTTTAATCCAAACTTACTTACACTGTTCTATAGGAGCTACACTCTCTAGGGACTATTCTGCAAGCTAGGAGGTACACATTGTTAAGGTAGTCTTTTACAGTTCTTTACTTCCTTTAATAATGCTGTTAACTTTTTTTTTGCCATTGGGTACTAACATAAGGAATGGCATATAAACATAGCTAGTAATCTGCCATCTAAATGCGACAGCCCACAAGCTGTTATCAGCATCGTTGCTGGCATTCCAAAATCTTGGGAGCTGTAAAAGTCCTCAAAGGCCAGAATTGCCACACCTGGCTGAAAATATTTGGATGGTTCTTTGTTAGTGGCCAGCAAATGAAATAAACAGTTAACACTGTGTTGAACACTAGCGTTCCTCCAGATTCTCAAGCCCAAATCTGGTAACCTCATGCTAGTCTGTATTATTTAGTCTATATTACATGATTGCCCTGCATTCAGCCTAATTATACTCTTCCAGAACACAGACTATTAAGCTAGCACCTTTCATATTTCACTGGTACTGATACACTTTATACGTGAGATTAGTTTCATGAGAGGTAGTGAATACAGCTTCTCTATGGCTAATGTGTTTTTAAAAACTAAAAATACAAGCTCCAAATAGCAGCTCCTGAATTGGAATAATGCCCCCAACACTTTAGTCACTGAGCAATTTTCCAAGCGAGTTTTGTGTTGAGTATTATTAAATTTCAGTTGCTTTGTACTGACTAATCTTCCTGAAGAAAAAAAAAAACTAAAATTGGCAGCTTGTAGAGCCCTTGGACCCAGCAGCTGTTTGATTCATTTCATCAAACCAGGTTTCTGTCTGCTTCTCCCCACTGTATTCGTGAAACCTGTAGTCAATCTAGAAGACAAATCTCTAGCGGGCGATTTATTGTTCATGGTATCTCAAGATGCCACTAAATTTTCCTCTGTTACCATTTCAAATTACACTTTCTGGAAAAGAGCACACAGACTTTAAGGTATGGATTAAAAAAAAACCCAGAATACTGGGATCCTCCAGTTTGGAAGTATAGAAGTATTATGGTCAAGCTGACAAATCATATGGTCTCATCTCTTCTCTTTTGTATCAGCCCAACAAGGTGGCAGCATTGAAGTGATATTGGCTGATCTCAAAAAGCTTAGTAGGGGGCTAACCTGAAGACAAGATGTGAACATCTCAGAGCTCATAAACAATATGGGCAAATCGAACAAAAACATCCCAAAAGATAGTATTGGTATATCCTTGAATATTGCTACCTGAAGATCAGCCATCATCAACCCTAGCTATAGTCATATTTCTACAGAAATCTGCTATGGAGAAGACAACTAGTGTACGTGTCTATTCATCAATCTTAACTACCATTGGATTTTCTGTGGCAAAGAAAATAGTTAAAGAGTGCCTATGGGGCACTGCTATTCAGACTGCTAACTTGATGCGACAACCTCAGCAATTTTTCTTGATTTTTCTAAATGGTTTTTGGGCATGTGGCATGTGGTCCTGGAATCAGTTGCCAATATTATAGAGATATACAGTTATCACTCATTACTTTGATTCTTGTACGTTGTCCAGGCATTTCTGCTTCCTTCTATATTTCTGTTACTGGCTGATAAGAACCACAGAATCATGCTTCAGGTTGTGATATGTTCTTCCTTTGCATACCAATTATGCAATCACATTAGGATTTTAACTTGTTCTCATGGCTCTCTTACTGGTTATTGAGATTTATTATGTATATTTTACTGTGTACCTTGTGGTAAACTATATTCTTTTTGGCTGATCTTTGAAATAAATTGAAATTAAAACACATGTTTATATATTGTCTTCAAATGGTTCAATACTAAAATACAAATGAAAAGTGAGTTTCAACCTTTCTATGGAAATGTGGATGATACCTTCTCATACATCTGCCAGAACCAGGCTGGGAAAAGCAGAATATTGCAATGACCAGGGGCAAACTCATTAATGAAGCCTGACCAATTGATAGGCCTATTGTTTTTTCACCCTCCAGGGCAGTCAGGTAAATTGCCCTGGTTCTCAATAATTCACAGCCATGTGCAAAATGAGAACCAAAAATAACTGTCAAATTCTTCAGGTTCACTTCCACATATGTCCCTAATAATGTAAATTAATGTTTTGGTGTCTGTTTTATCCCTATATTTTAGCATTAAAAATCAATGCTAACACAATGTACGATTCATAACCTTATTGATGTAACCTATATGATGCAACAAAGCTAGCTCTACTTGGTTCAGTCTTTTTTTGGAAAAACGTATTACCTTGAATAGAGTAAATACTTGCAATTTTCAACAAAAGCAGAAAGGGCAAAAATGTTATTCTGTTTTATGTAAAATATCTTAACTTCACACTTTTTGGACAGGAAAAGAGACAGGGAACATATAGGTATTCCAATTATAAGAATGGGACCAGGTTTGGGGATTGTAATGCATTTTTTTCCCAAAAGTACAAGATTGTGTGGTGTGTGTGTGTGTGTTTATGTGTATATGGTGGTACAGTTGGGGGGGGTTAACCTGGAGGAAAATCCTCGTGAGGACTGCTCTTGCATTTTGTCCCTGACCTCTCTCCAACCAAAGATATCTCTACACCTGCGATCTGCATGGGATAGATACAAGTATTTTAAATTTCAAATACTGGGGATTTAATATGTTCTTTAAATGTAAAACAGAGGCAGAGAGAATAGACGAGACCACAAAACCCCTTACTGCTTCTGTTTTGTCAAGAGGACTAGCCAATCTCAAGCACAAAAACGAAAAATACATCATATTGTGAGAGGATGTTACAGCTCTTTTCTATTTGGGTGATAGCAGGAACAGGAGTCTAGTTTCTCACAGGCATAAGAATCTTCTCAGTGGAAAAGAAGAGATCTGTATATATGTATGTAGATACGGTTTATTTTCCTTAGGGGACGGCTGAGGGAGACCTCTTTTCTTATATGGAAGTCAAAGGACTTTCCCAAGATCTTCCATCCAACTGCTAACAAAAGCCAGATCTGCTTACTTTTAGTGAGGTTGCTGCATCATATTCCTGAAAACTATGCTGTGATATGCAACTGTATACAATAATTGTTTCAAATTCCAGTTGTTTTATTCAGTGAGAACTAACGCAATAAACTGGCAAGCCACTTTGGGGTAGTGGTAAAGGTGCTGGCCTATAAGCCAGGAGAATGAGTTCTAATCCTTTAGGCATGAAAGCTAGCTGGGTGACCTCGGGCCAATCACTCTCAGTCCAATCCACCTCACAGAGTTGTCGTTGTGGGAAAAATAGGAGGAGGGAGGAGTATTAAGTATATTCACTGCTTTGTGTTTCTTACAGCTTTATCATTGTGTCAATGAGTTTAAAGCCAAAAGGTTAACTGTTGGAATTTTGTCTATGAACATCTTAAGGGATTTGGAACTGAAAAGTCTAAGTAATTAGAGGTCTAGAAAACAGAAAATAAATGGGAGATCAGAAAGCAAAATCCACCTCCCTTATGACTTAGGAACAGTCCAATTCTGCTAAATATTAGTGATCCCAAAGACAAAGAGACCTAAAGAGGAGTAGATTAACATAGTCAATCTGCATTCAACTTCCTTATATAGTGGTATATTCACTTTTTCTATCTGCATGCATAAATGTCTCTAGATTTTTTTCCTTAATATGCCTTACAAATCGTATCATATTTTCACTAAATATCACCTTATAATTACTTTTACGTGTATTTTTATTTTACATTTCTATGACAGCTTGGTAGCCAGAAATGCTTATCCCAACACATTTTCCTTAGGCCAATACCTAGTGAGGAAGAATTGGTAGATGACTTAACTGGAATACTTTGGGCAGTTATTCATATGACTGGGTTTCATCGAAGATACTAAGACCTACCATCAAGCCATGTCCAGATGTTGTGTTATTAATATACCTATACTTTGAAAAGTATACAACATGGCAAGGCATCCCAAATATTTTGAACCTGGGGTGTAGACTTGAACATCTAGGCCAGGGGTAGGCAACCTTGGCTCTTTTATGACTCGTGGACTTCAACTCCCAGAATTCCTGAGCCAGCATGGCTGGCTCAGGAATTCTGGGAGTTGAAGTCCACGAGTCATAAAAGAGCCAGGTTGCCTACCCCTGATCTAGGCAGATGCTACATGCTGGTCAGATGGTTCCAGGGGGTCTTTCTGCTATCATACCTAAAGTTCCTGGCAAGCAGAATGGACAGATTATGTACCCACTTTAAGGTACAATTCATAAAACTCCCATTGGCATTTATCTTGGTATTAAGACAATTGTCTTTGAATATACTGACTACTAGCTTGTCATGAGTGTACAGATCAACAATTTCTTTTTGGGATACTTGGTTGGAAGGAAGTGAAAGGGCTTACAAAGGCTTATTTTTCCTCAATTTACCCCAAGGAGGAAGGTTTTTAAAAGGATGGAATAGTGCCTCAGGTCCTAAAAAATGTTGAAGCATCCATTTGCCCTTTAAATCTCTCAACCCTTTTATAAGGACCTTTTCAACAACCTGCTACAGGGATGCACTGAGTGCTGTTAAACGAATAGTGGGGGGAGCACATGCACACAACTCTACAACCACCTCTTTCTTTAGCATTTCTTCTAGAAACAACAAAGTTGAATGGGAAAAGAAATCTTACAACGTACCTCTTCTAAAATTGAAGGATATAAAGCTTAGCTGAACAATGTGGCTGAAGCTGCAAACATCTTTTTTCTTAAAAAAAAAATCGATTCTGTCATTAATACCTGAAACTGAACGACATTTACTTTAGAATAACCTCCAAAATTTCAACAAGATGTCCCAATAAACATGCATGAACTGAATCCAACATCTACTTTCTAACCCCTCACTGGTCTCTTCTGGGGGATGTCAACTTGTCGGTTGAATGATTCCTGACCTTTTTAGATCTGACAGTTGAGGGCTAGTTTTCTTCTTTTACGGGGTGGGTGGGTGTTGTTTGTTATCCTTCTCAGTTGGGAAGGCAACAAAATCAAGAAAAGCTGGAGGCAACTGTAAAAGCAAGTCTGCAGCGCAGCTGTTAGCTAGGAAAGAATGATGAGGGGATTTCCTATGAGACATGTTAACTGATCTTAAATCTGCAGAAAGCCAATACAGTTACATTTCATTTCCTAACTGTCCCCGATAGTTTATTTTTCCATGTTAGTTAGCTATTTCTGGGAGAGAAAAAACAGAGCTAAAAAAGTAAGGTACTTAAGCATCTGAGTAATTATGCTTGTGAAAGGGTAAAAGACATACATGCTTGGGATTACATATTACACTCGCCTATAACTGTATTTGCTTGATTTGGGCTTAGCATCTCATGTGAATCCAACCAATTCTGAAACACATCATGAGTTAGTGCAACATGTCCTTCCCATATCTGTCACACTTTAATGAGCATTGTGTTTTCCATATTTCTGACAGGCTATTAAAATTAGTAGTCATGTATTTAAAAGATATTCAACAGGAATGGGCAGCATAATACTTCACCTGTTCAATTTAAACCAGGCGCATGACTATCGAAAAAAAATTAGAGGCTACCTTTTTGCTAATCTGACAATGGTACACATACATATACATACTCTT
Organism: Azemiops feae; assembly: GCA_023970755.1. NCBI lineage: Eukaryota > Metazoa > Chordata > Lepidosauria > Squamata > Viperidae > Azemiops > Azemiops feae. The sequence goes on from JALGBA010000441.1 coordinate 683,760, forward strand.
TTCTGAAATTAATTTGACAGTTTTTAAACACCTTTCTTCTATTTGCACCTTGTTCACTGAATACAGAATTTATCAGCACAAATGTTTCAGAATCAGTGAAATGTCTCAGTTAAATTAAACACTGAATAAAAACACTGGTTGTAACGTAGTTTCAATAAATAAATTCTTTGCAGCTATTCAGTGAGAATTCTCATGACTAGATATGACAAATGAATATTAAATACATTATTTGCAACACTTCAGTTAGATGCGTAATTAGTACATCAGTCAGTTAAGTAGATTAATGACAGGATTCATGTTTTCAGGATATTTTTTTTAAAAAAATGTTTCTTAACATTAGGATATAGGAAAGTTCCCAGGATTTCACAAACTAATCTTGATAATATCCTGGTCTTGCATCCATCCCAACAGAACACCAATGCAAAATATTCTTTAGCAATTCACAAGCTTTAAAATGACTCTGCATTTTTAGACACCACTCCTTTAATAACACATAAAAATTAGAAAAAAATATGTCATCTTATGGATAAGATTTCCAATTCATTAGAAATATCTATTACATTCATATTCTAGTTATTTGTAAAAATAACAAAGGCAGGATACAAATAAATAAAACAAAATCCTTCCTTTCTTCTAGAACTTCATGCCAATATACATAAAATATGCCAATATACAGTAAACACTCATCATCTCCATTTAATCCAAACCATTCTGTGAAAATTGCCCAATAAGGCTTATTAGGAATCTGAACGTGGGTCTAGTTTTAGCCTACTATTACTGGGAAAACATAAGGTACCCATTTTCCTGGAAGCATATTTAGAAAGAACTGCCGTACACTTACAAGAAAGTAAGAATCAATTCAGGGAGGATTCCTGCTAAGAAGACTGCACTATAAAGCTTCAGTTCTGGTTCTATGCATGCTTAGATAAAAGATTCCGAATATTGGACCATTAATCCATTATCCAATCAGCAAACTGAGCATGGATTCTGTCATCATTGCACAACACAGTAATTAAAGTTCCAAATGCCACTGTTTGAATGCTATGGATAGCAGACTGACCAGTGAGCTACATCCTTCAAGGATCTGTTGAGGGCATGGAGTGCAAAAGCTTTATTTTTATTTTCATTATTTATTTTTCAAATTTCAATATCACCCATCAGACTTGTGTGCTTCTTTCCCAACCCATGGCCCTCCAGAATTCCCAGCCACCTAAGTCAATAGCTATGAATGTTAGGAGGTACAGTCCAACTAATCTGGAAAGCTATGGAAAACTAGAACTGATTTATTCGGAAATAATTTCTATCTTTATTAGCCTCATTTCAGCCTCATTCAAACCCACACATCCTCCTCACTTTTACACGGAAATTTAACAATATACTTGGGAATCCGTATTTCTACTTGGCTGGGACTAGCCGGATGCATAAGAACGGGAGCTTTGAGCAGTTAGCGATGAACTCCGAGAGAAAGGAGTACTTCTTGACACGTGATAACTTCGTCTTATGAAAAGGTACCGGTAAAGGGAGGCGACGGATCCAGCTGCTAGGTCAAGTCTTACCGACGGTTCTTCCCTGGCACAAACGATCCCGCGAAGTCCTGCAAAGCCACGGGGCGAGCGTAAAGCCCGAGGCCTGGGTCGTAACCACTTCGGGGAGCCCTTATGACGCAGGTCGTCGTACGGATGACCGTCAAACAAGGCGGAGGGTCAAGGGCACTGGCTGGGCCATGCGCAAGGGTGCCTTTTACCACCAGGCGCTGAATGAGCGTGACTGTCCAGCTAGGATACCAGCTTGCCTACCCGCCCCCTTCTCTCGCTTCTCCCTGCTGCCCGGGATCGGCAAGAGCTACCCCTGTGACCCCGAGGCTAAGCCGTCGAGCGCCATGGCGAAGCCGTTCGGGGCCATCCGGGTAGGAACCTATCTGGACATCAAGAGGAGCGACGGGCGGATCCACCCGGCGCTGGTGACGGCGCTGCAAGACGACGCCAACAGCGTGACCGTGGAATGGATCGAAAGGGGCACCAACAAGGGCAAAAAAGTGGAGCTCGGCCAGGCCTTCAGCCTCAACCCTCACTTGGCCCCGGCCGAGTTCAGACCGGGAACGCTCACGACGCAAACCCCGTCGGAGCAGGGCGACCACCCCACGCCGCCTCCCAACTACGTGGTGACCCCCAGAAGCAGAGAGAAGCCCGGCGGGGACGGCGGGGAATGTGAGCTCCGAAGAGCCCCTTCGACGGCCGCCCGCAAATCGCCCTGCGTGCTGGAGGTGGAGCGGCTGCGCGCCGAGCGCGAGAAGCGCCACTTGGCGCTGCTGGAGAGGCGAGCCCGGCGCGAGGCGCGCGACGCCCACCCGCACGCGGACGCAATCGCCATGATTCAGCAGTGCCGCGAGGCCCTGTCGCGCGGGGGCGGCGGCGCCCTGCTGGCCCAGAGCTGCCTGCCGCAGAGCGGCCGCAACGACGGGGCCGCTTCCCGCAAGATCTGCGTCTGCGTCCGCAAGCGTCCGCTCAACCAGCGGGAGGCGGAGATCAAGGAGGTGGACGTGGTGACCATCCCGTGTTCGGGTGTGGTGATGGTGCACGAGGCCAGGCAAAAGCTGGACCTCACCCGCTACTTGGAGCACCAGACCTTCCGCTTCGACCACGCTTTTGACGACGGCGCCACCAACGAAAGCGTCTACCAGCACACGGCCCAGCCGCTGGTGGAGAGCATCTTCCGCGGTGGCATGGCCACGTGCTTTGCCTATGGGCAGACGGGCAGCGGCAAGACCCACACGATGGGAGGGGACTTGTCTGGTAAGAAGCAGGACTCCACCAAAGGCATCTACGCCATGGCCGCCCGGGACGTCTTCTTTCTGCTGCAGGAGCCCACTTACAAGATGCTGGAGCTCCAGGTCTTCGGCGCCTTTTTTGAGATCTACTGGGGAAAAGTCTACGATTTGCTGAACTGGAAGAACCGGCTCCGGGTCCTGGAGGATAGCAATCAGCAAGTCCAGGTGGTGGGGCTGCTGGAGCAGGAGGTCATCTGTGTTGAGGACGTCTTGAAGCTCATTGAGATTGGGAACCGATGCAGGACCTCCGGCCAGACCTCAGCCAATTCCCATTCCTCCCGGAGTCATGCGGTTTTCCAAATTATCCTCAAACGCAAAGGGAGACTGTATGGCAAATTTTCCTTGATTGACCTGGCTGGCAATGAGCGGGGAGCAGATACCTCCAGGGCCGACAGACTAACCAGGTTGGAGGGAGCTGAGATTAATAAGAGCCTCTTGGCGCTGAAAGAATGCATCCGAGCCTTGGGGCGCAATAAAGGTCACACACCTTTCCGAGCTAGCAAGCTGACCCAAGTGCTAAGAGACTCATTCATTGGAGAAAACTCTTGCACCTGCATGATTGCCACCATCTCCCCAGGCATGAAATCATGTGAGCACACACTTAATACCCTCAGATATGCCAATCGGGTAAAAGGTCTGGTGGTTGATCCCAGTGCCTTCAAACAGTGTCATCGTATCCTGTCCAAATCTCTCTATCAGCTGGAGGATTCAATCCAGCCTTGGAGCAGTCATAGCTTGCCTGAGACAGATCAGTTCAAAATCGTCTGTGTACAGAAAGAAGATCGAGTCCCTTTGCCAGCTCTTAGCATCATCACCAGAGAGAAAGGGCAGAAGAAGAGGAAAGAGATTGAGAAAGCTCAGACAGAAGATCATCAGGAATCACTGAAATGGCTGAAAGCTTTTCTGAAGATAGCTGAAGAGGTTGAATATGACATGGAGTTTTACGCCACCCAGTTCGAAACCATGCTGACAGAAAAGATTGCTCTCCTTTCTGAGATTCAAGATAAAGTGAAATCTTTTCGGGCTAACCTCTGTAAGGAAGATGTAGAGAACAATGACATCATTGTGAAGAGATCCCGCATTCTGTGAGCTCTGATAGAGTCTCTTTCTACTCTCCTAATATTGAGTAGCACTGGTCTTTCCGCACTATACATTGCATCTAACCATCTGGCATTGTAATGGCTGTTTTTTTTTAAAAAAAAAAGATTAAAATTCTATATCTCTGGGGATTTCCTGCTTAAGGAAAGAGGAATTGCCTGTTTTCCTCAATTCTGAAATAATGTAGAAAGCCTTCCAAGACCAACATAAGTTATTTATTTTAACTTTATAAAAAATAACATTCTTTAAGATTGAGAGCGCAATCCTTGGGCATTGGCAGTTTGAATTGGCTATATTTTTTAGAAAATGAATTAATTTAAAGAGCACTGTTTGGGGGAATAATACTTTAAAGGAATGAAGGCTACTGTACGGATATAGTATGAGGCTGAATTTAATGTCATTTGTTGCCATGCTATCTGCCAAACCCAGGGAACTTGTAAAAGAACATTAAAAAAAACCTGTAGATGGGAAATAGTGTCTTTTTGGTCTGGTTATTCAAAAGGGATGGACTTAAGATAATTCAAAATATAGGAAAGACTTGGTAGCCGAACAGTTGCATAGCCATATAATCTCTGAATAATATAAGAGGAATCAGTTTTATCATTTAAGATTCAGCAAACTCAACACAGGAGGTTGTAGTGCAGTGGACAGAGAACATGTTTTCCGTCAAAAATTCAGTCGCCTGGGTATAAATGATGTATAAATGATGTATAAAACATAAAGAAAGCTATGGAAGATGAGGCCAAAGATCTGCTCCCACAATGGCCCAAGAGAGGCTTTGGGGAAGTTCTAATTAGAACGTGTCCACAACTGCAGCCTCCTTGAATCTCTTTAATTTCTGGAATCATCTTAATTGAAGGACATCACCACATATAATCATTTTAAGTGCTTCCTTTTACCAAAGCTGCTCCTCACCAGTTTTGGATAAAATGGATTTTAATTTGGTGAAAGAGTATAACTCTTTATCCCAGAGCTTGGCAGCACTGTTTCCTCCAAATATCTTGGGACTGCGACACCAATATTTCCATTATTATGGAAGTTTAGCTTAAATCAATAAATTCAAGACAAAATCCATTGTGGTAAAAGTAACATAATGGCCAGATGTTAATTGATCTACTCCCTACAGCATATGTCACTATTGGCTATGCTGGCTGGAGTTGTGAGGTATACTGAGCATCTGGAAGGCCTCAGAGATATTGAAAGACAGACTGCCTGTTCTTCAGATGGATTTACCAAAGACCCTGTCCTGGGTCTTGGAGCACTAAGCAGCATTCAGTTGAAGACATAGGAAACAGCTTCCTTCCTATATTGTAGGTTCCTCGGTGGCTTACCAAGAATTTAGCTCCTGACGTTTTTAGACTCGGGCAAATAGGATATTTTTTCCAATCTTCTGTGAAGAATAGATTACGGTATAATTGCATCAGCTGTAGTCAGTATGCTAGAAACTGCCTAGAGTTGTTAGGAGTTGAGTGACTGATCGATTTAATAATTATTAAATGTGTTAATTTTAAAACTACAATATTTATAATAAATTTATATTTATTTTAAATTATATTAAATTGTCTTGTTATTACTATTATTAAATACTTCCAGAGAAGATTGGTAGATTATGAGGAAATTAAAATGCTTAAAATGTATTTATGCCTTCTTAATGCAGATCATTTGGCTTGATTTTGAAAATACCTGAGATAATGAGTAAAGGGAGAATCGTTCAGATATGCACATGGAATACATTAACATCATGAATCATTCTGTCCCTCTTCTCATTATCATTTGACTTTTGACACCTATGTATATTCTTTTGGGTATGTCTTTTTAAAGTGATATACACAGTCAAATGTAGTCACTACCCAGATATGAATTATATTGCTTTCCAGCCTCAAAGAATAGCCTTGTTCCCTATTTCCCCAGTAAATTTGACAAACTCTGCATCATTCATACATGCTGATGGTAACTGCCAGATTTTTTTTTTCTTATCCCATCCTAAAGATGTTTAACACATAAGATGAAGCCGTCTATAAAAAGAACCACCTTGGCTGAACATTGGCTCTTCCTTGCCATATCTGCTACCTTTGGAACTTGAATTGATAGGATTCCATAATTAGCTCAATGGGAACTATTCTACAGTTTCCATTCACTGGCAAGACAATCAGACATGTCTTATTCTTTGTCATTGAATATATTATTTCCACCTCTTATTGTAGCTAGGAGATTGGTTAATTATGGACAGACAGCTTGCCCATTCAGGAGAGATGGGGTGAAAAGCTACCCTGTGTTCTTTTCTATTATGTTACAATGGGAAATGGCTGTTCAAATGCTTTCTGTTAAATAGAAATCTCTATATTAAGAACTTATTTCAGGGGAAACATAGAGGAGGCTAAAGTAGGCCTTTTTCCCTCTGATGTTCAGTTTTTACCAGTGGGAGTTTTTAATGTGGAGAATAACCGTGGAGATACTTAGCAACGTTTTGAAGTGTAATAAGTGGGATTTGCACTTTGTGCTAAGCCATACTTGCTTAGTTTTAGTTTAGCATGTTGTGTGAACTCACAAGGTAGATGGCTTAGTGTGATGTGTATACAATATTTAGCTATGTCTCTTGAATTTTCTGCTTTCTCCCCATGGTGGGATCCAGATTCCAATAAACAATTCTGCAATTGTTGGGGGGTTTTCCCCCCAACAAGGAAAAGGTATGAGAAAATAAAAGCAAATTGCATCTTATCTCAATTTGTAATAAAAGTTGGATCTGCTTGTTATTGTCTGTACTGAGAGGTGAAACAAAACATAATTAACTTTACAGTTTTGTTCCAAGTTTAAATTAATTTTCACCAAAGAAAGAATATGCTGTAAATCCATGCGGTCACTCAGCCAACACAATCCAGACATTTACCATCGGATACTAACCCAATTCAATAGAGCAGTATCTAAGACTGTGTTTAACAAAGAATGCTATTTCCCATGATATTCTATGTTATTCCCATTCTATTTTATAACTTTGCACTTAGCAAAATATTCTTGAGTGCATCTAAAAATTAGATTTAGTAGGTAAATGTAGCCTTCCACTGGTAGAACAGTTGTTATTTCATAACAAACTTCGAAGGATTCGCTATTTCCGTTTTATCTCACTTATAATGTTAGGCCTATGTATATAGAAGCATGATCCTCCAAAGATTTCATTCTTGTTTACAGGTTTTTAAGTGCTGCTTCAGTTCGTAGCACATACATATACACACACACACACAAGCACAACATTTCCTATGGGGTAGGCTATAAGCTTGTGATTTCAAGTGGGAAAAAAAGGGAATTGGAAAAAAATCATAAAGGAGATTCTTAACAAAGAATTTCATTTGCAGGAGAAAACAGTGAAACACATAGTACGTTTTTCTATCTCTGCATCTATTTTTTTTTTTTTTTTTACAAAATAGTTCTACTAAACTGGCACCATCAGATGTGAGGCTTGGAACAAATTTACAGCATGAAGAGTATTTTAAGGAAAACTTTTAAAATAATGCCAGGTTTGCCATTATACATCCGACTTCCCCACCTCTAGACACTGAACTATAGCCTCCATTAAGCATCCCAGGGAGTGTAGCAGCTGTGGATATTGTAGTCTAACATATCTGGAGAGGATCTGATTGGATAAGCTTGTAATATCACAGGGGAAGGAATTATGTTTTGATTTTTTCATGCAAATTTAGACCAGTCTTATACACAGTATAGAATAAATGACTAGGAATAGGTTGCACTGAACTCGGCAGGATTTATTTTAGAGTAGGACAAGTATAAGATTGCACAGCAATTCAATTAAAACCTGTGTGATTAATCATTTTGGGTTTCCTTATATAGAACAGGACTAATGTTTTTATCACCAAGTTGTAGTTGCAAGGTTGAATGGTAAGACTTGCTGGAAGTGGGGCATTGAGTTCACAGCACAGGTGAGATGACAAGCAGTTTCTCAGTTCACTGCCAAATCCCTTTCATTTGCTTCCAGCTCTGATACTTAGAGCTGGATGCATGTCCCCGATTCAGTGGGGATTTACTCCCAAGCTGATTACATTTTACAGAATTTATAGCACATCATCTGGGACAGTATTCCTGTACTTTTGAACCCGAGGATATCCGTTCAATAACATTTAAAACAAATACGCGTGTTGTTTAATAACCCAGTTTAGCAGATTTTAACTTAGAAATAAACCACACTGAACTTTGAGACGTGCTCTTACCTCAGAGAGCATAGGTTAGATCATATTAAAAAGTGAGCCATGTTTCTGTTTGTTTTATCACCACCATTTACTCTGTCATCACCTCCAAATTCCTCCCAATAGGATGGCCAGGCTAACTTAATTAATATAAATAATACACGTCTGGCAATTTTCCTAATAACAGCCTGTTCAAACCAATATTTTTACAGCCAATTTGATGATTCAAAACACTGCCTAACTCTGGCAGTCTGCAAAAATAATAGGTCTAATTTCTTTTTTCACAGTAAGATTTATAAGTTCACAGTAGAGTGATGCATGAAAAGCAGTGTGCTGTCAGGCACTTTGCACAATGATACATTTAAAAAACTAAAATATGTTCCTAAAGGGCCATTACAGAGGAAGGTGATGGAAATGGCAGGATGCTTTTAGTTCCTTTTATTTGTGTGGTTATTTATTACTTGCTTTTATTTTATTTCAAATCTAATTATTTCCTTTTATTTCCTCTTATACAAATGCATTTTTACTGTAGCTTTTGTATCTAAGAAGATTAGATACAAAGGAAAAGACGTCATGGGAAACAATGCATGAATCTTTTCAGAAGGTCAGCTATGACTTATCTCTTGCTTGAAAGTTGCTAAGCGGGGAGACAAAGGGACCCAAGTTGTTTACCAGAAATATTTTACAGTATTACAAAGCAAATTGGCTTTTTAACACATCCCAATGAGAATGGAGTTGTGACAAAATGAACAGGTAGTCCTCGACTTATAAAAGGTTTAGTGACCGTTCAAAGTTACAATGGCACTGAAAAAAAATGACATGACTATTTTTCACATTTATGACCATTGCAGTATCCCCATGGACATGTGATCAAACTCCAGACGTTTGGCGACTGGCGTATATTTATGAGGTTTGCAGTTTCCTGGGGTCGTGTGATCACCTTCTGAGACCTTTTGAGCAGGGGGTTGGACCACTAGATGACCTCCAAGGTCCCTTCCAACTTTATTGTTATTGTTATTATAGATTCCCCTTTCTTCTTATCACTTGAACAAAATAATAATGAGACTAACACATCAAAAAGGAGGAGAGAAAAGAGTCTTGAGATCAGTGACAAGGTGAGTGTATACATCTGGGGCAGGGGTAGGCAACCTTGGCTCTTTTATAACTCGTGGACTTCAACTCCCAGAATTCCTGAGCCCGCATGGCTCAGCTTGGAAACTCTCCCTTTCCCCTCAGCATGGCTGGCTCAGGAATTCTGGGAGTTGAAGTCCACGAGTCATAAAAGAGCCAAGGTTGCCTACCACTGATCTGGGGGATTAAAGTCTGACTTGAACTCTCCAAGAGATAATACTTTGTATTTGAAATAAAACTACTGAGCTGTTGAGGTTTCCAAGCTGTGAGAGAGAAAAAGTTGCTAATGGCCATACTTGAAGTACTTCCTGTTTTTTGTTTGTTTTGGCGATTTAATCTGATTACATGCCATTCAGATCTTGCCTTTGCAATAAATTTTGTTATTCTTGTGTCTGTCCAAAGCAATTGCCCAATGAAAAGCAATGCTGTCTCCCAATCCTATTGATTGTTTCTTTGGCAGGAGGAATTGAATTAATGCGATAACTGATTCACAAAAGGTATTCATGTAGTGACCTTGCACTTCACCTGTTTTCCTTTGTTTGCTTTCCACAATGAACCATGAGATTGGGACATAATTCAAAAAGGGCTCTAACTTCAGAGTAATAAAATGAAGCTGGAATAAAATTAATTTTAAAGTTAAAACGTCAAATCTTAAGTGAAAAAAAAATTCTGATTATAATACTACAAGTTTTAAGAGACCCAAATCCCGTAAAAGTTATTGTCTGCTATTTGTTTCAAAACAGAAATCTTGCTTATCATGGGTCTACACTTGGCTTTATTGCTATAGTAGACCTTATTTGGCTTGGACTTTGGTTATTCAGTGAATCTAAGCATTTATTTAATAAACAATGGCTAAGGAAAGTCTAGTGTTTATTGCAACATGTGAACCCAATTCCTGTGGTACTTCCAAGCCTCCTATTTTCTTGTGCAATTTTTTTTCTTACAAAAAATTTAGGATAGTAGAAACCAGCAGTAAGAAACTGATTCGAATCATAAAATATGTCTTCTCCAATTTAAATTTTGCAAATCCATCAGAGCAATACCCTTTTCAAAGTTGTTTTTACATTGCTGTCCATGTTTACTTCCAAATGGAGAAAACCATGTCAAGTTCAGTTAAATGACTGAACTTCTTATGCCAGCATATTATCACTGACTTGGATAACAGATAAGCCAGGCAGCTCCTTCAGAACTGCAAAGTATTTCCCATATCTAATGTCACCATCACAATGTAGACTGAAACAGGCATTTTTAGTCTTTCAGAGAGTGCCCAGAAAAGATTTCAAAATAGTCAAGGCAGTAGGTCCCACCCCTGGCCATTCTAGCCTCAATAGAAGGGTAAATCTACCTAAATGTCTTCTGGCTAAACAGAGCAGAAACACATCTGGGATCTACATAAATCCATTGTTAGATTACTTTCTGAGACAGAAGGAAGCTAGGATAGCATCTACTGAGATTTGTCTGAAATGGTATAGGGTCTCCTGCGTGAGGGGTTTTTGTGACAAATTAAAAGCCTAATATAGCTGGCCTGTGAAAGCTGGAAGATAAGCCTTTTTCTCAATACCAAGATTCCGACAAAAGTCACTTTTCTGAGGTACTTGCCACTGAAGTTCAAATCTTTCAGAGTGGCAAGTTTTGGTAGACAGAAAAGTTTCTCATTTCTCATAGGATATCAAATCTATGGCTGCTTTTTACATAATAGAAAAGTGCTAGTCCAATTATGTTTATGAAAATAATGATAATCCAAGCTTGGTGCTCATTTCCTGTACATATTTTCAAAAAGATTTTGATTGTAATTGGGCACAGGAGTATTTTTGTTCTAGATTAACCAAAGTAATACATCATCAACAACCCCAGGAGGAAAGAATATGTAGGCTGAAAGTCCTTGGCTGATGCTCCTGGGCATTATAGATCAGCAGCATCTGAAGTGTTAGAGGTCCTCTATGGTGGCCCCAAGTTTAACAGTTTATAATCATTTAAAAAATTCTGTCTGATTAATTATCTTTCTTTGAAAAGCATTCATTATTTATTTTCTCTGCATTCCAGAAATTTAAATGTAAGTGCCAATTTGCTTATTTATAATCCTAGAACACACTGCTTATTTAATTAAGCAAACAAAAGGAAGAAGAGGAAAGAGAAACTAAATCAACTTCTGCTTGCCCTGTGTATGGATTGAAAATCATGAATGAGGTTAATATATAATTAGTGAGCTGCACTGTTCAGCTGTGACAGCTCCCCAGAATGATGGATGAGCAGGAGGGCAGGATCTGAACAGCAGTCCAAGGTCAAACCACAACTGAGATTGTTGCTGTTTCCTGGCAGAGCTTTCATTCCTGAATCTTTCAATACACCAATTCAATACACCAAACCTCTCTGTAGTTTAACTGAATATTCAATATTAAAAACACAAACAATCAACACTCTAAGAAACCAATGTTCATGTTATAGTCTCCTAATTTAATCTATCATATAATATCAAATATGAATAACCATATACTTTTAAAAAATGCCATCCTAACTACAATATTTCTGTAGTCAGATCAAATTTAATCTTTAAATCACAAAGTCAAAAATTGATTTTTCTTCTAACAATCTTGTAGTTATTATTGTTGTTGTTACTATATTCAGTCCAAACCAGTCCACTGCAAACTTAATGCCTTTCTGTTAAAGGTTATGGGTTTTAATGTATCACATGGATCCAGTGCAGGTTGGGGAGAATTGTTGAAAAAAATATTTCCAATGTAGAAATGTGCTCCAGTCACCTGGCTAGCTTCCATGCCTCTGAGGACTATAGCTCACACTTTCCTGGATTTTGGTCTAGCATTTTTAATCACTATCAAGCTGGCTCTCAGTGTTAATATATATATATATATACACTCACACATATATGTAGAGATTTGTTTAAGGGCTCTGAGGACTATAACTCACAGTTTCTTGGATCTTGGTCTAGCATTTTTAATCACTCTACCAAGCTGGCTCTCAGTTTTAATATATACCGTGTTTCCTCAAAAGTAGGGCTAAGGGCTGAACCTGGCGCTCTTCGGACCCTGGCAGGTGCTGCACCTCTCATACCGGCTGGGCGCTTTTGGCCTCCACCGGCTGCTCCCGCCGGATCACCTTCTGCCTAGCCAGTGGCTGCCGCCACCACCATGAGGTAAGGAGGCGAAGCAGGTGGCAGGGGGGTGGAGTTGCTTCCCTCCGCCTGCCGGACACCTGCTGAAGCCGTGCAGGGTAAGGTTGCCATTTCATTACCAGGCTAGGTAACATCTTCAGTGGAATGTAGGGAATGTCAGCGCGTTGGTGTTCTTCTGCTTATAAGGGCTTCATGTGGTCAGTAGCTCTTGTGATGGGAGGGTGACCTATTGACCACACAAAGCAGAAGAACACCAACACTGACATCCCCTAAACTCCGCTAAAGATGTTACCTAGCCTGGTAAAGAAATGTTCAGAAACCCAACCACAAGCTTGGAGAACGAACCTCCACCCTTTTCCTACACCTGAGCTACAGATATTCGCCACTATTGCATGCACACACACACGCACACACACACACACACAGACAGAGACAGAGATAGAGGTTGATATATATATAGATATTAATAGATATAATATAGATTGTATATAATATAGTATAGATTGCTTTGCAATATAATATAAAATTTAAAGGGATGCTATGAATAAACTACACAGAAGAACCTGACTGGCAGAGCCATCTCTAGCTTCAACCAAGGTGACATCTTATTGTGGAATATTTGAGGCTGTCTGCCAGGTTTGCCATTTTATTTTTTCTTTCTTTTCTCTTCTAGTTTGACTTGCTTGCTTTTGTTGTTTCTTAATGTTTTGTTTAATATTGTCTTGAGCACTGTAAGCCACTCAAAGTTGTTTGGATCATCAAATCAGTCAAGAAGGCTCTGCTCAAAAATGGATATTGATTTTTTTTCTTATGATCTGTACAACTTAATTTATTTTACTGGAACTTATCTCTCTTGAACTTAAAATGCCTAGTGCTCTTAAAACATCTCAATTTATTTTCATTTTAAGGATAATTAGGATGAACCACTTTAATTCAAAAATAGTGACTACTCCAAATTAGCAGTAATTTATAAATGAATTAATTCAAGCCTGCAGTGTCTTAAATTTACAGTAAATGCTGTTTTCATGGTCTCTAAGCAGATAACCAACTATGCTTGGATGAACATGAATTCAGTAAGAAAGTTACCTACTGCTAAAAATACATGAACAAGATTACATCCTTTTTTTCTATAAAAGTTTTTATTGATTTTTTTAATACAATTCAAAAGTACTTATTCAACAAATGTGTTGTCTGAGTATATCATTCACTAATACAAATTGAATTCCTAATCCCTTATTCTTTCTTCCAGCCATTGATAAAATAAGTCTCAAGTTTGAAAATATTCTGTTTCTTTTTTCTTTTCTTTCAACCTCAGAGTAAGTCTGTCCATTTCTGTACAATCTAGTATTTTTTTTAATTATTTCTTCCTCTGGTGGTATTTCTTCATTTTTCCAATATTGTGCGAATATGATTCTTGCCGCTGTTATCACATGTAAAATCAAGTATATACTTTGTTTGTCAAGCTATTCTGGCATTATACCTAATAAAAAACATTCAGGTTTAAAATTTACATGTTTTCCCAACATCTTTTCTAGCCAAGTATGTATTTTTGTCCAATATCTCTTTGCTTTAACACGTCCACTATACATGATAATATGTACCTGACTTGTGTTTGCATTTCCAACATCTATCTGACATATTTTTAAATATTTTTGCTAGTCTTGCTGGTGGCAAGTGCCATCTATAAAACATTTTATATAAGTTTTCTTTGTAAGAGGTTGACATTGTCAATTTATAATTTCTTTCCCATACGTTTTGCCATTTCTCTAAATCTATATTGTATCCAAAATTCTTTGCCCACGTTATCATTGTTTCTTTTACTTGTTCATTTTCCATTTTCAAATTCAATAAAAAAATATACATTTTCTTAATTAGTTTCTCATCAGAGGTTAATAATATCTGATCAAACAAGGTCTGCTCCTTATAAAATCCGTATAGTTTAATATCTTTGTCATATCTCACTTGCATTTGTAAATATGCCCACCATGATAAATCAATACCCTGATTTTCCATCTCTTGTTTAGATTTTAAGTTCCCTTCAGGGTTTAGAATATCTTTATATATCCATATTTTCTCAAGACTTACTAAATTTAGATGTACAAATGCTTCCAAGTATATTTTCAAGTATATTTTACATTTTATTTTTTCTCATGTTAGTAATAATGCATTTCTAATATAGTGGTTTTGGAAATATCTATGAATTTTATTTTTCCCATACCATAAGAAAGCGTGCCAACCGAGTTGTAAGTCATGTCCCTCCAAATACAACAACCTTTTATTTCTAAGAGTTATCCATTCTTTTACCCATGTTAGTACTGATACTTGATAATATAAAACCCACTGGCAAGCCAAAACCTCCGTTTTCCTTAGCTTCTTGTAACATTTTCAATTTAATTCTAGCTTTCTTTCCTTGCCAAATAAATTTTAAAATTAGAGAATTTAAGTCTTTAAAAAAAAAACTTTCTCCAGTTTTATAGGTATCACTTGAAATAGAAACAATATTTTTGGTAATATATTTATTTTCACCGTAGCAATTCTTTCTAACATCGACAGTTGCAATTTTTTCAATTTTTCCAAGTCAAGTTTTATTTGATTCAGTAGTTTTATATAGTTATTTTCCTTTATCGTTGAACATCTTGCTGTCAGGTATATTCCCCAAATATTTAACTTTTTTGACTATTTGTAATTCTATTTTTTCTGATATTTTTTTTGTTGTTGTTTATCTGTAAGATGTTTAACTATCACTTTAGTTTTTTCTGTTTATCTTCAGTCCTGCTATCTCTCAAAACTGTTCTATCTTTTCCAATAATTTAGGAATCGTCTGTAAAGGTTCCTCTAGGATGAATACCAAGTCATCTGCAAATGCTTGCAGTTTATAAGTTTCACCTTTTATTTCTAATCCTTTAATTTCTGGATCTTGTCTAATATTTCTATTTAGGACTTCCAAAGTTAAAATAAATAACAATGGAGATAGTGGACATCCTTGTCTTGTGCCTTTTCTTATGTTGAAATTCTCTATATAATCTCCGTTTACAATCACTTTTGCTGTTTGTGATATATTGTTGTAATGATATTTATAAAATTTTGTCCAAAGTCCATTATTTTTAGTTGTTGAGTCATAAATTGCCAGGAAACATTATCAAATGCCTTTTGAGCATCTAGAAATACTAATGCCAATTGTTTCCCTGGATGAATTTCATAATATTCCAATATGTCCATTATAACTCTTAAATTATTTTTTATTTGTCTCTTTGGTAGAAATCCATTTTGATCTGGATGTATAAATTCAATTAGAAATCTATTCAGTCTCTCCGCTATTATCGAAGTAAAGATTTTATAGTCCACATTTAGTAATGATATCAGTCTGTAATTTTTTATCTGTGTCAAATCTGAGTCCTCTTTTGGTATCAAAGTAATATTTGTATTTGGGAGTTTAGCCTCCAACAAAAGTCATTACATACATCTTTCAATGGTACATTTAGACATCTTGTAGACATTTGTACAACTCTGCCCGGAGCCCATCTGGTTCCGGTGTTTTTTCATTTTTTTTGTCTTCTTATAGCCTCTGTCAATTCCATCATTGTTATTTTTTCATTTAACATAGTTTTGAAATTTTCTGAGACTTTTGGTAAATTATTTTTTCCATATATTGAATCATTTTCTCCCATGAAATTTCTTCTATATCATACAGTTTCTCATAATATTCTTTAATTATCTTTTTTATTTCTTCATTTTTGAATTGCAAACAGCCTTTTTCATCTACTAAATTGTTTATCAATTTTTTCTCCTTCTGTTTTTTAAGTTTGTAAGCTAGCCATCTTCCTGGTTTATTTGCACTTTCAAAAAAGTTTTGTTTTGTTCTTTTAATTTGCTGTGGCAGTTTTTCTGATTCTATTAAATTTAATTTATGTTTTATTATTTCCATTTGTCTTTTCAGTATTTTCTTTTGTGGATTTATTTGTAATTTTAATTCTATTTTTTAAATTTCTTCCTTTAACAGTATATATTGTCTTTTCTCTTTGTTTTTTTTCCCCATGTAAATTATAGCTATACCTCTAAAGTATGCTTTGGCTGTATCCCATACATTTTGTAATGTTGTATCTTCTTTTTTATTTTCTTTTTTAAAAAGCTGCATTTCTTTTGTTGCTAATTCTATAAACTTTTTCTCTTTTAATATGGATTGCTTCAAGGTCCATCTTAGTTTTTTTTTTATTCCTTTCCACGTCATTTTTAAAGGATTATGATCTTCCCGTTCTAGGCATCGGAGGCCCAGGCCTGCATCACATAATAGAACCGGTTGTTCAGGTATTTGAATCCCACCACTGGGCAAAATTCACTTAACAACCATCTTGCTTAACAACAGAAATGTTGGGGTCAATTGTGGCCATAGGTTGAGGACTACCTGTAGTCTCATTCCAAAAGACTATTTTCAGTCTGCACTCATATTGGCCACTCCAGTAGTTGCAGAAGGGTGAAAAGCAGAGGGAGGGAGGGAGGAGGGAGGGAGAGAAAATGAATGAATCAAGGGCTAGAAACAATCAGAGAAATAACAGAGTCGGAAGGGACATTGGAGGTCTTCTAGTCCAAACCCTTGCTTTACCATTTCAGACAAATGGCTGTCTGATCTTTTCTTAAAAACTTCCAGTGTTGGAGCATTCACAACTTCTGGAGGCAGGTTGTTCCACTGATTAATTGTTCTGTCAGGAAATTTCTCCTTAGTTTTAGGTTGCTTCCTTCCTTGATTAGTTTCCATCTGTTGCTTCTTGTCCTGCCTTCAGGCACTTTGGAGAATAGCTTGACTCCCTCTTCTTTGTGGCAGCCCCTCAAATATTGGAACACTGCTATCATGTCACCCCTAGTCCTTCTCTTCATTAAACTAGACATACCCAATTCCAGTAACCATTCTTTATAGAATAACAGAGTTGGAAGGGACCATGGAGGTCATCTAGTCCAACCCCCTGCTCAAGCAGGAGATCATTATAGAATTACATAGACTAGCAGAGTTGGAACGGACCTTGGAGGTCTTCTAGTCCATTTTCTTGCTCAAGAAGGAGACCCTTCCAGAATCTCATAGAATGACAAAGTTGGAAGGGACTCCTGGAAGTCATCTAATCCACAACAACAAACAACAAATCAATAACAATAATAAATATACTGTACTGGTGTTGTAATGTACTGAGTGGTTAAAACAGCAGATGCAAGGCGTGCACCAACGGCGCTAGCAGACCATGTGGTCTGCTAGCCAGACTGGGTGTCTGAAACCCCGGGAATGCACATTTAGCGCGGGAAGAACTCGTGCATCTATTGGTTAACAGTTCCAGGCTCCAGTATAAATGGATGGAGTCAGTTTTGCTTTCTGTTCTGTTTGTGTGTGTGTGTCATGAATAAACTTCGTTCCTTTACCATCGAGTCTCTTCAATGTCTACCTCCGTGAGAACAGAACATTTGGCGACGAAGGTGGGATCACTGCCACAATAACAAAGGCCCGATGCACCCTGAAGGAAAGGCCTAGACCACGTAGAGGGACGGTGTTCCTACCTCTGCTCACTCACCTGCCAGTACGCAAACGCTGGAGGAGAGTGCTGCGAGGAACTGCCGTGGAAGCCCTCCAGCAGATTGTGCAGCATGTGGTAGCGAAGAGACCGCCGGAACCCTGTCAAGACGAAAATAGGGCGACTTGCCGAATTCGACGTCACTCACCCTGAAAGGTGGAGCTCTTATGTCGCCCGGGCTGAAAATTACTTCAGAGTTAACTGGATTCTGGAAGACGAGTTGAAGGCCGCAACGCTGCTCTGTGTTTGTGGCCAAGCTACTTTCGACATTGCGGAGAACTTAGTGGCCCCCGCGGCGTTGGAGACTGACTTACGGCGATTTAAAGAAAATGCTCAAAGAACATTTCGAGCTGAAACTGTCGGTCATCGCTTGGCGACACGCTTTCAAGCAGCGGGACCAGTGTCATCGCAGCTCTGCGCCAAGCAGCGCGGCTGTGCGAATTCAAGGATTTGGAAGAACGGTTGCGGGACCGCTTAGTCTGTGGCCTGAGGAGCCGAGAGCTGCAACAAAAGATCTTTGCTAAAGAAACTGTTTCTTTCCAAGATGCCTTGAGAGAGATAATGGCCAAAGAGGCAGCAGGAGGTGCTGTTAAGGCCTTGAGGCTCTCAAAGAACACCCAGTGCTCGGATACCGTCCACCACGAGGACGCAAAACCTGAGGAAGATGCCGAATCGGACCAAGAGCTCGATCAGGTGCGACAACCCCTGGGAAGAAGATCTCCGCGGCCTATTGACAAGGCAGTTCCCTCCTCGAGGTGCATCGGGTGTGGAGGTCGGCACAAATGAGCTGACTGCCGTTTTTGTGCAGCAATTTGCAGGGGGTGTGGCAAGCAAGGCCACATCGCCGCAGTATGTTTGGACCGCAGGAAAGACCCCCCAAAGGAAGAGTTGCCTCAGAAAGGTACCGGGGTCCCCAGTCAGAACAGGGTGGGGTTTTGTGCAACCAGGAGAAGTATTTATAGGATGGGGGCTCACCGGCCATTAAAAAGGAAACTGCACATCGAAGTCAGGCTACAAGGGGTCCCCTTGAGAATGGAACTGGATATGGGCTCGGCTCTGTCCATAATTTCCCAGAACACGTTTAAACAGATCTGTGGCAGAAGCGGCCGACGGATTAAGCTCAGGCCGTCAAACCTGGTCTTAACAGATTTCCAGAATTCCCGAGTCAATGTCAAGGGGGAGGCCACGATCGGGGTACAATTCAAGGGGTTCAATGGGCCCTTGGACATCATTGTAGTCGACGGGAACCGCACGACTCTAATCGGACTCGATTGATTTGAGGCTCTGGGGATTCAGGTGATAGGGCTTAATAGTCTGCACACGGCCGACCTAATGGAAGTGTGTAAAGAATTACACAGCCCAGAGTTAGGGAAATACAAGGGGCCACCAATTGTTTTAAGGTTGGATCCATCTGTCGCGCCAGTAAGGATTAAACCTCGCCAGGTGCCCTTTGCTCTCAAGCAGAGAATTGACGCCGAGCTGGATAAGTTGTTGCAGCAAGGCATTCTAGAACCTGTGGATAGCAGTCCATGGGAAACCCCCATCATCACACCACTTAAGGCCAATGGAGAAGTCAGAATCTGTGCTGACTATAAGTGCACCTTGAATAAAGCTTTACAGCAACACTCCTATCCGGTGCCATTAGTCAGCCATATTCTGGCATCGCTAAAGGGAGGTTGCATTTTCGCGAAACTAGATTTGGCCCAGGCCTATCAGCAGCTGCCGGTGGACGATGCCACGGCAGAGGCTCAAACAATTGTAACCCACCAAGGAGCCTTCAAGGTGCGGAGGTTACAATTCGGGGTTAATGTAGCCCCTGGCATTTTCCAGAGTGTCATGGAGTGCACGCTCCAAAATATTCCGGGTGTATGCCCATATTTCGACGATGTCCTCATAGCAGGGAAATCAGTCGAAATCCTGGCTGACAGGCTCAGGGCCGTTTTGCAGTGGTTCCGCAAAGCAGGCCTGAGGCTAAAACAAGAAAGGTGTAAAGTGGGAGTTACTTCCACAGAATTCTTGGGATTCCGCATAGATGCCGAAGGCATCCACCCTGCTGAATCCAAGCTTAAAGCGATTCAGCAGGTGCCCAGCCCTAAAACGAAGGGAGAGCTTCAAGCCTTCCTAGGGCTCCTTAATTTTTATCACGCTTTCCTCCCTCACAAGGCCGCAGTGGCAGAGCCGTTACACCGGCTCTTAGACAAACAGGCTCCATGGAAGTGGACGAACATCCACGAGAAAAGTTTTGCTGAAGTCAAAGCCTTACTGTCGTCTAATGCAGTGTTGGCTCATTTCAATGAGCGATTGCCAGTTAGCATAGCTTGCGATGCATCTCCATATGGGATCGGGGCTGTCTTAAGCCACCTCAAGGCTGATGGGACACAGGTCCCTGTAGCCTACTATTCCAGGACCCTTTCTGCGGCTGAGCGCAACTACGTGCAAATAGACAGAGAAGCACTGGCAATCGTAGCGGGCATCAAGACATTCCATGACTGTTTTACAGTCTTCATGGACCACAAGCCACTTCTGGGGTTGTTCACAATGAACAAGCAGACACCCCAAATCATCTCTCCTAGAATGTTGAGATGGTCAATATTCCTTTCTGCCACGCAGATGGCCTCAGTAGATTGCCCTTAAGACAAATTGAGCCTGATCCTGCACCAGCAAACCACATTCTGTCTATTCAGGAATTGCCTGAGTCCCCCCTCCATGCTGGGGATGTAGCGGCAGAAACTGCTACCGACAACACGCTAACACGTGTGTTGACCTGGGTGTTATCGGGATGGCCGGACATGTGTCCTGGCACGGAATTCCACAGTTTCTGGAAACGAAAGCATGAGCTATCCACCTTTAAGGGTTGTATACTGTGGGGCAGTAGGGTAGTGATCCCGGCCTCACTGAGGACTAGAGTCCTTGTTTCTCTGCATGAGGGACATCTGGGAATAGTCCGCATGAAAGCGCTTGCGCGCAGCCACCTGTGGTGGCCAGGGCTCGATAAGGAAATTGAAGCCCAGGACCAAGGGTGCCATATTTGTCAGCAGTCCAGGCCAGAAATGCCCCAAGCACCCATTCATAGGTGGGAAACAACACATGCTCCTTGGTCGAGGATCCATATTGACTACGCTGGTCCCTTTCAGGGGCAGCTCTTCCTCATTGTGGTGGACAGTCACTCTAACTGGCTGGAAGTAGTTCCAGTGTCCGCTGCAACCTCCACTACCACCATCAGGGTACTTCGCAGCATTTTTGCCACTCATGGCCTTCCCGACATAATTGTCTCCGACAACGGAGCTCAATTTACCTCGTCAGAGTTCCAGTCCTTCCTTCGGGCGAACTTAATTCAACATGCTATGTCAGCACCATTCCACCCGGCGTCAAATGGCCAAGCGGAACGCATGGTGCGGACAACGAAAGAGTCATTAAAACGGATCATGCATGGCAACTGGCATCACTGGTTGGAGGACCTTCTTCTCTGCAACCGCACCACTCCGTGCACATCTACGGCTGCTTTTTCAAACCTCCCTCTTTAGTGGGAGGTTGCAGCAGTAGAGATTGTGTGGGATGGTCTTAGGGAGCCCTGCTTGAGATAGCCACAGGGGATGCTCACCACATCCCTCAGCAGGGCATAGTTCATTATAGATCCATTTGCATTATTTCAAAATCAAGGGGTAGGGTGAGTGGCTGCAGCCCAATGCTTGATTTGCAAAGTTTCACTCGGCCAAAAGAAGGACAAAAGAAAATTGAAATAAGAAGAGTTGCGAATAAATTATAGGAGGGCACTGTCAGTAATTTACTTTCTCTGAGTGCTCTTCCTTACTATGGCAGCCATTGTGGGAGTGTTTATGACAAGCTGTCAAATTTCAAATTGGCTCACTAGAGCAAAAAGGTTTAAGACTATTTCTGAGCTACAGTACAGTAATAGTACTGTAAAAGCAGAAATACTTAATGTCCTGTGGCTATTTTAAGAAGAGTACTTAGGCAAACCTGTGCCAGTTTTAAAAGTTGATTTATAATCCCAACAGGGCCCTCCCCTCCTGATTGCAGTCCTGCCTACCTGTCCAACACTATACTCCGGCAATTTCACTAGCAAAATTATAATGCCAGTTTCCCAGAAATAAGAAACCCTGCACCACACACTGTTAAACGTTTGGACACAATTTGAAGAACACTTAATCTAAAGTAGAGTCACCACTTAATTATTTCAATCAGGACTGGGGAAGCTGTCCCCCCTCCCCCAATCTTCTTCAACAGTGACTCTCAACCTTCAGTCAGGCTGACCACGGCTGCTTGGAGGTATCTTTCAACACCCTCTGGAGAGTTCAGAGTTCCTCCATCACCATCCTGATCTAAATCTTGATTTCAGAAATAGAACCCAGATTTGCTCTACCTTTTTCTGAGTCACTGTGAGCTTATGTCTTCTGATAAAAGGTCAGAAAAGGTGCTACTAATGTTTCTGATTTTTTTTTCCACCAGAGACAAACATAGACCTCCTTCTACAGAGCCATCCTGTGAACTTCATCTGGGGTGATTGGCCTGAGACTGATGTTTCTACCTGAAAAGGAAATGGAGCAGGTCATTGCAATCAGAGCAGGGGACCAGGCAGTGGTGGGATTCAAATAAGTGAACAACCAGTTCTCTGTGTGGATGCTGCTTCCGGAAGTCCATTCTGGGCCTGGACAACAAAAAATTAGCTACCGGTTCTGCCGAACTGGTGCGAACTGGCTGAATCCCACCACTGGTACCAGGTCCCTGCTTTGCCTCTCCTGCTTCCCCATGGTGATTGTTTCCTGTGAGTCGTGTTTGTCTTCCAGCTGCTCTGTTCAAGGTTGAAGCGCTATTCAGGTTAAATAAACATCAAATGGCCTCTTTTAGAAGTCTCATGTTTTATTTATGGTTGTTGTTTTTGATGGGATGGAGTCTTTTCTTTTTTTTTTCAGTCTTTTATTCCTTCCTGTAAGAACATCCCCCTACACACTCCCACCAAAATCACTGCTTTAGAAATAATAGAAGAACTGTAAGCAATACAGTGGTTACTTGACATGAGAGTTTCTCAAAGCTGCAGAAAACTGCCATCCAAGCTCGTACAGTAATTTTCCTGGCTGGCCATCACTTAGGTCTCTGCCCTTTATGGACAGAAGGGCATTGCCTGGGGTGGAATGACTCATAATAATAATAATAAAGTTGGGAGGGACTTTGGAGATCATCTAGTTAAAACCCCCACTCAGGCAGGAAACCCTATACCATTTCAATCTCTTCTTAAAAACTTCCAGCGTTGGAGCATTCACAGCTTCTGGAGGCAGGTTGTTCCACTGATTAATTGTTCTAACTGTCAGGAAGTTTCTCCTTAGTTCTAGGTTGCTTCTCTCCTTGATTAGTTTCCATCCGTTGCTTCTTGTCCTGCCTTCAGGCGCTTTGGAGAATAGCTTGACTCCCTCTTCTTTGTGGCAGCTCCTGAGGTATTGGAACACTGCTATCATGTCCCCCCTCGTCCTTCTCATGATTATCAGGCTCACTTCAGCTTGACTATTCTCCACCTCCCTGAATGATTCCCCCTATAATAGAATCATCTAGACAGAAAAGGTTGACTTGGGTACCATGCTGGATCAAAGGATGGTATAAAACAAACCTGCAGGGTCTGACCCAACGATTACTGGAATAGGTTGACTTCAGCTGGAAAAGTGTAGCAACATTATATTGCAGACAATTCCACTCAACCAAAAAGAAGCATAGCCTTTCTTTCCACTTCTCATTTTGAACAACAGAGCGTCTTCAAAAATGGGAGGAGGTGGTGTGCCAGCACAGGAAGAACACTGACAAATGAACAGGGAAATACGAAATCCTATCACAAAATTAAACAGGGAAACAAAAGCATGTGGCTTAAGGGCACTTCCTCACTTCCACCTACAATTAGAGAAGAATCACAACTTGATGGTAGAGCATCTGCTTTTCATCAGAGAAAGTTCTGGATTCAATCCCTGCCATCCCCATATAGAAGGACTGAAAAAGCTGTCCAACGCTCTAGAAATAAGGACAATTCTATAATAAATGGTTTAATTAGATATAAGATTCGTCTGATCTATTGCCTTACTCTCTTCCTGAGCTTCTGGATCCCAGCTTAATATTATTTTTTAGTTTCAGAGCAATGGCAAAAAAATAGGAATATGGGGGAAAAAGCCACCTCCTTTTTCTCACATTCTTTCATTTCCTACCATTATTTCAGAAGGGAACAAAAGACAGTATTTAGAGATCAAGGCAAAGAGGGAAAAAAATGCAACAAAGGATTCATCTGAAGTAATTGAAAGATGTTATCTAATATATATATATATATATATATATATATATATATATATATATATATATATATATATATATATATATATTAAATAACACAGTCCTCGATCTCCGGGAGAAATATAAACCAGCTGTTTATTGTTAAAAAGTTTAAAACAATAAAAACAACTATTTACAATATTAAAACAACTTAGCTTACGGTCAGCCAGGACGGATGGCCCTATCACACGGTCAATGAGTAAGCAGTTAGGCTAGCAAGGTTTATAAAAGTAATTTCCACCCCAAAACTTTACTCTGAGGACGCTGGCAGGGGACCAGTGAAAGCTAAGTTGTTTTAATATTGTAAATAGTTGTTTTTATTGTTTTAAACTTTTTAACAATAAACAGCTGGTTTATATTTCTCCCGGAGATCGAGGACTGTGTTATTGAACAGATATGCCCGGGATTCGTATTTTTGCAGTTATCAAAGATATATATATATATACACACACACACACACACACACACACATACAATGTTGCATCATTTCTGACTGAATTCCAGGAGAGGTTGGGAGAGTTTGTCCATCCCCATATATTAATTACCAGCCAAAAATCATTTTAATATACCAGACCAATAAAATAAAAGAACGATGTCCAGAAACTTTCCTACAAGGCAAGATTTCAAGACATTTACTGCTACCAATCTACTTCTAGTAGGTTGCAGAGAGCTGCCAGCAAGGAAAGAAATAGATGATTTTAAAAAGGAAATCAGGGGTGGGGGTGGGGATAAATATCTGTTTCAATTTGACATGTTACTGTAAATAACCTATTCTACAAATAATACTGAGAGAATAGATAGGATTCCAGACCGCAATCTTGAAAGGTTTGGCAATAGTTGTATTCTTGGGAAAGATGGACCTGTGTGTGTGTGTGTGTGTGTGTGTGTGTGTGTGTGTGTGTGTGTGAGAGAGAGAGAGAGAGAGAGAGAGAGAGAGAGAGAGAGAGAGAGAGAGAGAGAGAGAGAGAGATGTAACCTGTAGTAGGTCTCCTAGAGTAATTTTATATCCATTTTTAGTGGATCCCATCTTTCCACATACAATTATTAGCATTCAAAGTTGATACATTAGTGTTGACCTCTTTGCTCACATTCGTTTGACCCTGAAGAGTTCTCAGCAGGAGAACTTCGTTTGACCCTGAAGAGTTCTCAGCAGGAGAACTTTAGAATTACTTTCCACTATTTGCAAAGAGACATTGTGGTAAAATTTAGCCAAGATATTGTTCTTGTTAAAA
This sequence comes from Azemiops feae, assembly GCA_023970755.1. Taxonomy (NCBI): domain Eukaryota; kingdom Metazoa; phylum Chordata; class Lepidosauria; order Squamata; family Viperidae; genus Azemiops; species Azemiops feae. Next base: position 709,250 of record JALGBA010000441.1, read on the forward strand.
TCAAGATACGGCTTTGCTGCAGCAATCAATATGAAAGAGCTGCATGAAGTCATGGCTGGTCCATAGGAACCATTGCAAGACTCATAACATTTATCCAGATGATCCATTATGGTGACCTGCAGAACTATTTTCATCATGGATTTCTGTGTTCCCAGCCTGGGTAATTTCAATCTGGACACTACTGTTATCAACCTGTCTGGTTGCTAACTTTTCAGGAGTAGACCCTGTCAAAATTCCCCCCTTATCTTTCTGGCATACAGAAGAGGGCCTCCTGCATTACTTCAAGCACATGTGGTTTGCCCTACTTTCTCAGTATTTAAGACAATTATCAAGATGAAACTCTTTCACCAAGACTTTACCTGTATAATGACTTTACCCTTTCCTGTTATTTTTAATCCACATGTTTAATTCTTTGTATTCGGTTTATGCTTTCCAATTATGAGAGCTGCTTCGAGTGATCATCAGAACAGAAAGCATGGGATATAAATCAAATCTTTCTTTTTTGATGATGTGTCAATTATTACTTATTTTAGTGTAAGTAGTCTTGTCAGCATTATCGTATTTATCATTTCCTATAAACTTAAAAAAAACTAATATAGAATTTAGATTTCATTCTTTACATATGGCTGGCATATTCGACCAACTACAGCATTCTTAGAAAGGTACCATTATGAAATATATGTTCGAATGTTTGAACATAATTAATATGCACTTCTGCCCTTTATATTTAGTGTTATTCTTAAAACACCTTAGATAAATTGTAATCTGTGCAGCAGTCTTTATAGAGAGTCATGCCAGAGAATTAGCAAAAGAAATTCAATCAGGCACAAAACATGGCACTGTGAAAACATAATATACCATCTACCATCACAGTAATGAACAGCAACAAAAATTCCTTCTGAGAATCACATATAGAAAAACTTTCAAAACTTTTGAAGATTAACATTTGCTGAAGATTTGCAAAATCCAAGCAAATACGTGCATGCTTAATTAAAGGAAAATATGAGAAATCTCAACAGGCTGCAAACCTTGAGTGAAGAGAGGATTTTCAGAATTTCTACCTGATTTTGGATCTAGATTTCAGCAGTTCGTTATTTTCCAGACTTGTACAATAGAACTTTTTCTTGATAAAAGCTTAGGTGATACGGGGATTAATGCAATTGATGCTGTATTCCGATCTCCAAAATGTAGACCTACACATACTACACACACATATACATACACACAAATTGTCCAGAGTATCTGAAAAATATTCAAGTTGAAATTAATGAAAATCTTAGTCCAATAGAATCAGCAGGATTAGATTAATAAATTATAGACCACAAGTTTTATAGCTTCCAAGAACAGTTTGCCAAAGACTTGAAAGGCAATGATCACAGTCTTTCTGCTACCTCCTTTGCCTCTTAGAAAACCCATAACCTTGTAACCTGACAACTTCCTAACCCTTTGTGGAAAACACTCGTGAATAATTCCGCAGATCTGTCAGAACAGATTTTACTCAGAATCATCCAGACACAGACACAAAGAATATCAAGTGTTTCCTGCACTACAGGAAGGAGAATAGTCTGCAGGTGGAACCAATTATTCACACCTAGCATCTTCTAAAGTTAGACAACCTGTAATTCTTTACAATCATCAGATAATATAAATCAAAGTGATGCACGTTGACAAAAGAGAGCGTGTGACAGGATTCACATACTTTGATAAGTAGGACTGTGCTATGTACCAAATTTGGTGCAAGTTGAGATTTACTCACTTGAGATAAAGTGAATGAGTTTAATCTGCCAGTCTTGATTCAAAACCCTTGCTTCAAGATCTCTGATCCTGATTTGTTGTTCTGAAGCTTCAGTGTCTTTTAAAGGACAGCACTCCAGCAGGTTTGTCAGACAAGAGAAAAATTAAAAAAGAATATCTTGATAGGGAAGGAGGAGATTAGATGCACTGACCGACAGGCTTGTTCTCAGATCAGATTTAACCTGGTGATCAGCTTATCATCAGACACTCAGTTGTAGTCATTTAGATAGGTGGTGAGACCATAGGGAGAGCACTTTCAGAAATGCAATGCAGGGGATCTCCTAGAGAGATTGTAGGCAGGTTGAAACAAATGGGCTTCTGGGATTCTGAAGGAAAAGTCAACAAATGGTTGCTACATAAAAGATTTTTTTAAAAAAACTAAGTCACAAATGTCTTGGAAGCTTGGAAGATACAAGAGTTAATATTGTCAGATCAGATGGACTGGGGGAGCATCAGAAGGAATGTCACCCCTTCCTCTTATATAAAGATTTAGACTTCGCCGTCTCTTGAGGTCTGCTTAAAGCACTTTATATAGTCTTCTTTTAAAAAGTTCTGGCCAATTCACTGCCTAATAGAGAACTGAAGAATATCCTTGCTGCACCTTAGTGGCTGGGCCTCAACACTTTTCAGTTAGAGAATTGAATAACCTGAACAGATTTTTTTAAGGATACAAGGAGAAGCCACATGTAAATATATGGAACTACAATTTCAAGAATAGTGCTTGAGAACTAGGAATGAACCAGAACAAATTTCTTTCAGATTATCAAGGTTGAGAAGAGCTATTTCTGGACAATTAGATCCAATTCTTAAAGCAACTTGAATGTCTTTGCACAGCCTTAATACTATGCCATAGAAGAATTATGTAATTTTGGCTTAGAGTTTTGAGGAAGTCCAGCCATAATTTAAGATGTTGCTTGGGGTCCCAGCAAGATATAATATATTCAACATTACTCTTCAATAAAGTATGATTTTATACATAATGAATGCATTCTATCAATTTTTAAAAATCATCTTTGTTTATCAAATTTTTACAGCTGCCCACTTCACAAGTGATTTGGCAGCCATCAGTCTTTAAGAAGTGCATAGTTCATATGTATGAACTATGGAAAAAGACAATGACAACTAAAATCTCATCATTGAGTTTCTCTCTAGGTCTTCTACTCAGCATGAGATATGATCAGGACAAAGCTCTAATGAAACAGCTTATAGCAGACACAGAGCACCAATTCAACCTAGTTAGATCCCCAACTTTTATTGCCAGTGAACCCTACAGGTACACTGTGGCATACTTAACAAATCTTGAAGTACTAATGATTGAAAGCCCTTTTCTTTGGCACAATATCATGCCCTCCCCTCAGCTATTCTTGAAGGCCGATACAGGAAGATTCTTTACACCTCCTTGCTGGTCTCAGATACCAACCCTGCTATAACATATAATCTTGCTAAGTTCTATGCAACGTCCCTTAAAATATGTCAGAAGACGACATGTGCCACAAATTAAACATGTATTTAGATGACAATTATAGGGTGTTTTCTAGTATGATAAATTTAGTTTATGGGTTTTTTAATCCCCATTTATTTATGGGTTTTTTAATCCCCATTTATTTATTTATTTATTTATTTATTATTTTAAAGATATTTTCAGCTTTATGTGTAATTTTTATTTTTGTATTATTTATTTTTCTAAAAAAAAAAAATTGCACCCTGCTCTCCTTATGCTGGTCTTTGACCATAAAAAAGTTGATTGATTGACATAATTCATTCAAACTTCTGATGACTTGTATTATAATATAAACCAAGATTTCCAGCCACTAAGAAAATTGAAATAAAGAAATTCAGGAAGAGGATTTCCAAAGGAGGATACTTAAAATTGTTCCAAGCTGGATAACAATTTTATATTTATTAATAGCTTGACCATTCAATTACAACAAACTTGTATTTTCTTTTACTTTTTATTGGAGATTTTAATTATTGTCTTGGACACTATTCTGACTTCAGTAAGATGATGAGAGATATGTAAATAAAATAACACTAATTAAGCCTTCCCCAACTTTATGGCCTCTGGACCAGTTGAGCTACAGCTCAGAATTTCTGGCCAGTGCAGTTAATCTACATTGAGAATAGTAATTCAAGACATCTGGTGAAAGGCAAATTTGGAAATATTGACATAATTGATTCTGCAATTTGCTACCATGGTGACAGTTTGGTGGGCTTGACTATAACTGATCAAATATACTCTTGGATCCGTGAATGAATAAACTCTTCTCTTGACCCAATCTGTTTTCCTCCTCCCTAGATTCTTATTTTTTTCACTTGGAATTGCTTGAAATAATATTTGACCTCTTGCTTATCCCGTCTGCTTGGAGTACAGAGAAGGTACAGTATGTCTGTTTTCTTTTCTTTTTTTCCCCTAGTTTTAACTGGACTGTTGCTGTTTAATATAGTAGTGTGCACATTTGAAAATAATTGTTGTTGTCTTTTAGTTATTATAGTTATAGTTGAGTTATTATATAATAAATTCTGTATATTATATTTAGGACTGTTACATTATTATATAGAGCCATGGTGGTGCAGTGGTTAGAATGCCAGCAGTTTGATCCTGACCGGCTCAAGGTTGAGTCAGCCTTCCATCCTTCTGAGGTCGGTAAAATGAGGACCCAGATTGTTGGGGGCCATAGGCTGACTTTGTAAACCATTGAGAGAGGGCTGTAAAGCAATATGAAGTGGTACAGTATATAAGTCTAAGTGCTATTGCTATTGTTATATGCTTTTTTACAATTTGATCTATAAAAATCTATAGAATTTTTTAAAATTCTAAGTAACAAGTAAAGTTCCAGAAAAAATTGTTTTGGATAGTAGAGATTCAGACGTTTTGACAAGAAATTCATACTTGTGCTCTCTGTAGGAAACCCTTGGGCATATTAGATTATTAAAATAAAACATGCTAAAACTGTCTCATACATCTTTCATATCAGCAAGATATATTTATCAACATTATTGCCTTGATAATAATGTTAATATAGTGATTAGCACAGCAAATATTAACCATACCCTACTTTTTAGAAAATTAAGGAGGATGAAGAATATCAGAAAAGTTATGTAGATGCTTGTATCATTTATGTGTCTTGTCTATAAGTGCTTACAGGGTCTATAAGTTCCTACTTTTAAGCAGGCATCAATCTGTAGGCTCCTACACTTCCAATGTGAAAGTGTTCATCATACACCTCTATCAAATGGGATTAACATATCTTGATTCAGAATAGTAATATTCCAGGTGAAGTGATAATACTTTGCTTTATTAAGTGGACATGGTGCTATTAGAATAGGTTTTTATGGAACCTATTTTTCTGCAATTAATAGCATGGGAAGGGATTTTTAATTATTTTTTTAACCCACCACTATTTTCTTACTACTATTTGGTCTTTTTTCCCATTAAACATACTGTAGTGTAGACCATTGTATTCATTGTTAAAAAAGGTGGAACAAGCAGACATTATCTTTTATTTGGTGATGCAAATTGTCTTTTATCTACAGGGAAGTGCTCCAGGTGAGTGAGATCAGCTTTCTGCTAGATTGATATAAAGATTAATTGGAACTATTTCATACCCTTTCAAATATAAGGGTTGAATGAAAAGTAAAGTCACCAAGAGATGGTAATAGTGATGTACTAGAGCTCTGATGTGTTCTTTAGCATCTGTTCTTTCACATCAGGTGACTGGATATTGCTGTGATAAAAGATTGTGTTGATATTGTTCATGAAATGGAACTCTGCAGTGAGTACTCCTCAATGTGCTTTAAATAACACACACATGACTGAAATTTTGATGCTGAAGGAGGCCCTCCCACTGAAATTCTCTTTCAAATGCAGGCTTTCAAATGGTGATTATTGGGTTGACATGAATACTGTGCATCCATGGACCAAAATATATAATAGTGGTGAATGAGGAAGAGCTGATTCAGGTGATCAAGAATGAAAAAGCTAACTGTAACAGTAACCAACAAGAGTCACATAAGAAGATTGATAAATTGATGGAAATTGACTTGTGCAAAGGGAAATCATTGTTGACTATTCTTAGGAATGTAGAAGTCACATATTTACTATAATAAATTTGATAAATTTGATATGCAGGTGGTGAGAGATGAGTAGAATAAATAATTAAAGGTTCCCATATTGCCTAGACCATGAGAAAATGTTAACTTCTATACCTAAAGTGTCAATTGACTTTATCTACAACATATATAACAACAATAACAACAACATTTAGAATTTATTGGACTCCATTACATTTGTATAGGAAAGGATTGTCTAATGTAGCATTTGTTGAAGACACAATAAAGACAATGCTTCTTTAAAATAAATGTTCTTACAACATCCTATGCTTATTAAGTTTTGGGAGAAAGTAGTGCACTATATAAATGTAACTGTGCAACAAAAGCTAAAATTGGCAGAGATTCTCTTGAATTACATATCTAGTACATGGAATTTGACAACTGAACCACATAAGTGGATTCTCTGTGCCCTTATTATAGCCAAAAGACTGATATTGCAACTTTGGAAAGATAAATGTATGCCCCCCTTTACTCAATGGATTGAAGACACTTGCTACCTATGAGCGGGTTGCCTATAGACATAGACTTTGTGTTGATAAATATAAGGAAATATGGGACATTTATGCAAAGTACAGTACATTAAAAAAGCATGATTGTTATATAACTGTATTAGATATAGATGTATAGACTGAATGATTCTATTAGATAATTATGCATTGTTCTGACAACATATTATAGTCTTATCTTTTTTCTGTTGTATTTTTAAGCACTTGGGTATTTTTATAGTGTATGTATTTTTGTGTTTTGTTCCTTTTTCTTTTTTTCTTTTTTGATATTTTAAAAGCAGTACAATAATGTATGTCACATTATTCATGTTCTTCAACATCAGAAAGTTTTTGCGAGCTGGGTTCCTTGTTTGGTGACAGCAGAGATGAAGAGTTCAGATTTGCAGCAATTCTTATGCTATAAAAAATGAAAGTGAGAAATTTCTTCACAACTTTGTGACAGTCAATGAAACATGGACTTACCATTATGACCCAGAAATGAAGAATAACTCCATAGAATATCAACAACAAGTTTCACCTGAAAAATAAAATAAAAACCGAGGTTTGGCAGGAAAACTCGTAGTTAAAGTTTTTGGGATGCAGATGGCACTGTTCATATTGCTTTCCTCAACTGATCCACAGAATGCTCTACAATGTTAACACTCAAAAATAATAATTAGGCAAAGTTTGGAAGCACAACAAAGATATTTTGTTACAACATGACCCTGGGCATCATGAACCACCCAAGAGACAATTGCAAAGTTGGACCACATTGTTTTACCCCATCTGCCATATAGGTGAAACTTAGCATCATGCAATTTCTACCTTACTCAAAATTTAAAGAATACATCTGTGAGCATCTATGTGATTTGAATGAAGAGTTGAAAATGGACATCAAGATTTGGTTGAACAGGCAAAGTTAAGTTCTTTCATGATAGCTTTAAGAAGCTTCTCTATGATTGGTAGAAATGTGTTCTTATGGTGGTGAATATAGTAACAGAAGAGCTCACTGCTAGGATTATTTTGCTGTTTCATTTATTAAAATATCCATTCTTAAATGACAGCAATAGTCGTGAAGCCATTACTTTTCATTAGCCCTCAGAAAGCCATGCCTTTAATTTTAATGAGGAAAATGTCACAGTTATTTCCAAATTAGACAAGGATTGTACTGTGTGTACAAAGAGCCATGGTGGTGCAATGGTTAGAGAGCAGTATTGCAGGCTAATTCTGCCAACTGCCTGCAGTTCAATCCTGACCTGCTCAAGGTTGACTCAGCTTTCCATCCTTCCGAGGTCAGTAAAATGAGGACCCAGATTGTTGGGGGCAATATGCTGACTCTGTAAACCACTTAGAGAGGGTTGTAAAGCAATGTGAAGCGGTATATAAGTCTAAGTGCTATTATTATTGCTATTACTGGTTGGAATAAAGAATATAAAAATTTATTTTTTTTCTTTTGGCAAAGCCTGAGAATCCTAGCAAGTATTTAAACTTTAAAAAGTTGTGATTCCGTTTCTTTAGTCCAGATGCTTTTGCTGCCTCTTAAGTCTTATTTGAGGTTTGGGAGGAATTAACAGTTGTTCCTATGCCAATAACTCTTCCTTATAAGAAGCTGACAAAATTGATACTAATTAGTTATGTCATCTTTGGGATAACAAGTGTCCCCCTGCTGTGACACAGAAATTGGTCTGAGTTGGAGGAACTGGCTTGGTGGGCAAAGTGCTGCAGGAATTAAAATCTGGAGCTCCTTTCTTCCCCCATCTGTTTTTTTTTTTTTTTTACTCATGAGTTATCATTTCCTTTTCTTCAATTAAATATTTTCTCCTTAGTATTCTGTTTGTCTTCTCAGGATGACTCTAACTAGACTAGGTTCTTTCTTTTCTTTTCCCTTGCCATTGCTCCCCAAGCTAAACTTCTGCTTTTTTTCCCTTTCTTACTCTTGTAGGGCTGTTTATGCCCGTCTTTCAAAGCTTCATAGCTTTCAGTCTCTTTCCTAACTCTGACGGTTGTTTCTTACCTTTCCTCTGTTCCATAGCAACGCCTAGCTTTTCAGAGAAGGATGAAGTGTGCTTAATTCGTCTTTGAAATATTTGGCCCATTTTGTCCCTCAGAAGAGTAAAATAGACATATGCATCACTAATCTCCAATCTTTTTTCCAATATATGTGCCATAATAGCATATGGTGGATGGGGAAGCTTAAACACGCAGGAGAATTCTCCATTTCAGCCCATGGCCACAGGCAGAAAACATTCCTGAAACATCAGATTAGGCGTGACTTGGAAACAGAAGTGTATTGTTAGATCTTAACCTGATAGGGCAAGCTGAGACAATCAGAGGTAGGTGGGGGTCTAGCCCCTTGAATTGTACCTGGAAGCCCACTGAGAGCCAATGCAACTTGCAGAACAGAGATGTTACATGGATTCATTGTGGAACATCCAGAACTGTGGTAAATATTTTTAAAAACATGGCACAAGAGGGATAACATTAATCCCAAAACAGGCTACTTTAACACTTTGAAGTTGAGCTGAGAAAAAGCTATCCATGCAACCTAGAAGTAGTGCACTCTTTTAACAATTTAAATTGCTTTCAAATCACTTCTGACACATATAATTTCCCAACTAACCCCAGTGCTTCTAAATTATAGATTATTTCTAGTTCATTCAAAATGGTCTCATTTGAAGAGTGTGACAGAGCTACCAACTACAGTCTGTAAGGTTGATAATGTCAAATAAGAAAGAGATTACCTTATTATGTATAAGATAATGAGAGCTGAAAGGACAGCTGTTCCCAAGGAAAGAAGTCATTTTTACAAAGTACAGGCTTGAACAGATGTTGCACTTTTCCTTTCTATATAAAAAAAAATATATCACCCTTAACCATTTTACACTAATCTTAAATTTTTCTCATAAAAACTTGATTGGAAAAAGCAACGGACAAATCATATTTGATGTCATTAAACTGGTGGCTTCAGTCCAACTTCCAAACAGAGAAAATGCCTCATAAAAAAGAAAAAGAAAAAAGAATGACATAAATGAATATTTCTATTCTTTCTATTGGATCTTCCAAGATTATCACCATGTGCTCAGCATACACCTGTAATTTATACATGTTTCTTTTAATCTTTACTCCAGCAATTCTCTCATCTCATCTTAAATTGCTATTCAGTACTTCCAAAACTAAAATAGATAGCAATGGTGAAAGGGGGATGCTTGTCTAGTCCCTTTCTATGTCTCACAAGGTTTTGTTAATTTCCCATTCACAATTATCTGTGCCTTTTGCAAAATATAAATCAATTTTACCCATTCTCACCAAAATCCCAATACCCCAAATGTTAAACAAGAAAGTCCAATGCAAATTGTCAAAGGCATTTTCTGCATCAAGAAAAAACTGAGACTTGTTTTTTATTATGTTTATCCAAGTATATCAAAACATTTCTAATATTGTCCTTCTCTTTTAGGTAAAACCCCATATGATCTTTAATAAAATCCTGTAAAACCATATTTTCTCAGCTAAAATCCTCATATGTAACTTAATCATCATTATTCAGCGATGATAGCAGGCAGTAATATTTTGGAGACATCAAACCTTGAGCTTCTTCTGTCTAATTGACTGGTATCTTTACAGTCTGTAAAATGAAGTTCATTGTGTGTGGCAACAATTGTAGTAATTCAACTTCAAAAGGTTTATAATAAGAGGCTGGAAAACCATCTGGTTCAGGTGCTTTCCCTATTTGTTATAGCTTCACCAATTTCCTTTATTGTTGTAGGTTCATTCATTAATTGTTTCTGTTTTTCTGTGATCTTCAGTCAAATTTATTTTTATAAATATTCATCAACTTTTGCCAGGGAAATTTCCTCTCCTTTAAATAATTATGTATTATTATTATTATTATAATTATTATCTTGAAATTATCAGTTATTATGATATTTCCATCTTGTAGTTTTAATATTATTTTTTCTCTTTTTTTAAATTTTCCTAATGTGTTTATATCAAGAAGCCAATCACATACAAAATTTTTGCTAGTATTCTCTGTGCATTGCATTGTAATAAAATAATAATAATAATAATAAAGTTGGAAGGGACCTTGGAGGTCATCGAGTCCAACCCCCTGCTCAGGCAGGAAACCCTATACCAGTGATGGCGAACCTTTTAGAGACCGAGTGCCCAAACTGCAACCCAAAACCCACTTATGTATCGTCGGGTGCCGGGTGGGTGTGGCCCATTGCGTGTGGCCAATTGGGTGGGCATGGCTGTGGTGGTAACGGCAGACTGGGTGGGACCAAAAAGTTCAATCAATCAATTCCAACTTTGCGACATCTTTTTTCCCCCCGCTAGAAGTCGAAATTGATTGATTGATTGAACCTTTTTTTTTTTTGCACACGGCAGCGGAGGCCTAAAGCAAAAAGGTTTTATAAAACCCAGCTGAAGGCCTAGGAGTGGGGCGACAGCACGCGTGCCCACAGAGAGGGCTCCGCGTGCCACCTGTGGCACGCGTGCCATAGGTTCACCACCACGGCCCTATACCATTTCGGACAAATGGCTGTCCAGTCTCTTCTTAAAAACTTCTAGTGTTGGAGTATTCACCGCTTCTGGAGGCAGGTTGTTCCACTGGTTAAGTGTTCTAACTGTCAGGAAGTTTCTCCTCAGTTCCAGGTTGCTTCTCTCCTTGACTAGTTTCCATCCATTACTTCTTGTCCTGCCCTCAGGCACCTTGGAGAATAGCTTGACTCCCTCTTCTTTGTGGCAACCCCTGAGATATTGGAATACTGCTATCATGTCACCCCTAGTCCTTCTTTTCATTAAACTAGACATACCCAATTCCAGCAAACGTTCCTGATATGCTTTAGCCTCCAGTCCCCTAATCATCTTTGTTGCCCTTCTCTGCACTCTTTCTAGAGTCTCAACATCTTTTTTACATCGTGGTGACCAAAACTGGATGCAGTATTCCAAGTGTGGCCTTACCAAGGCGTTGTAAAGTGGTATTAATATTTCACGTGATCTTGATTCTATCCCTCTGTTAATGCAGCCCAGCACTGTGTTGGCTTTTTTTGGCAGCTGCAGCACACTGCTGGCTCATATTTAAGTGATTGTCCATGAAGCATAAAATCTGTTAAATTTGTTTTTAGCAAAGAATAAGGAACCATTTCAGTCTGAAGGTTGATAGGATACATAAAGTAATAATTTCTTCTCTGCTAAAAATGTAACTTCAATTACTGCTCTTTTTAATGAAACATATGTAATAATGTAACATCACATAAATGATTAAGTGCTTTCCCACATCAAAGACAATAATACAACTGAATTCCTCTTAAGACCAAACTATTCTACCATTTCTGTTTAACAAGATCTTTACCTTTCTGCAAGGATAGATTTACAGATGACTTAAAAAGCGTTTGTCAATTTTCATCGAATAGAGGAAATGAGTAGAGCACGGTCTGCTATAACTTTAAATATCAAAGAATAAGAAATCAAGAAATAATCTAGTTAAGATTAATCCCTGTGTATGGCGGGAAGAAAGAGATATTCCCCACTAAAAAGATTAATACTAGCAATATATTATGAGCCTGAAAATATAAGCTGGGTAATCTGGTATTACGATCTAAAAATTCACCAACTTTGGATTTAAATCATCTCTATTATATAATTCACCCATGTTTATTTATTCATTTAGATTTGAATTTATTTATATAATTGCCCATCTCACAAATGTAACTTTGAGTGGCTAACATTTTAAAATAGCAATACAAAATAATAATACAATATGGTAATAAAAACCTGAACAGAAAATGGCAATTGAAGAAGCCCCTTAATCAGCCCCTAATGGGTTCACCTAATCTTCCAACACTCATGGCTCAAGAAAAGCGTCATGGCTTAAGAGCTTTCTGAAAGGCCAGCAGGATCAGAGTGAACTTAACTTTGGGGGTATGGTGTTCCAAAGAGCATGTGCCATGACAGAAAACAAACCCTTCCTGGGGCCTGCAAGTTGATGGATCTGGACCATACCCTCCCTAACAGTCTTGGGCTGAAGAGGAAAAAATGCTGAAGTGAGGGGATGGATGTGTACTCCCTTTCATTCATTCCAACGAGCTCTTTCATATTACTGCCAATAAAATTTGTTTACTAATTGCTTGGACAAATGAAATTAATTTATTGCGGACTCTTATCTATTTCACTGCTTGCCAATCTATGCCTCAGAGTACTAACTGCAATACATATTAGAAAATTGTATTAACCAGAAGAACATATTAAAAAAAGTGGGTTTACTGTTTCTAACAACACATTTTGATGGCACTGGCAAAATGATGGAGAACAGTTCAAACTAAATTATCTGAGTACTTTACGGTAAAACAATCAACAAATTGTTTCTCTGTTGTTGCAAGCCCACTAATACAATCCTCTGTTTTGGACTCTCATTGGATCCAACATGTATTTTTATAGCCAAACGTATTAAACCAACTAACTCAGACTTATTCTGGCAATGAAACAAAACTGTACAGAATTGTATTCACTTGTAAGTATGATTAACAACTGCTCAAAGAACTTGACTTTGGGAAATGAAAGTGTAGATCAGCTTGGCAAACAGCCTTCCAAATCCACAAGGAAGACTTACATTCTGCAAGCCAAGATTCATGAGCAAGCAATAGTCCAGTTTAGTGAATTAGCGAAATCCTGGACGACTGAAATCCCTCTGATAACTTAGTCTGGAAACATCTTTCATCTTTCATCCTCATCTTTCAGCATCCTTACAGTTCTCTGTTACAAACCCAGTTTGTTCAAATTCATCAGTAGGTCAAGCCATTATAAGGAGCTATCAGAGGAATGTACTGGGTAATTAACTGTTATGATTCAGCTAACAGCCAATGTTGAGACTAATACACATATTGACAATGCTTATGGTAAGGATCCACAGTGTTTAAACTGTCCAGCTTTGGCTTCGCCTTTGTTCCATCTGTCCACTAGCAAATTAATAAAACTTGGGCTGGCATTTGTTTCTTGTTCCTTATAAGTTAGCTTTTGTTAAGTTTACCTAAGCCTGGGGGTAATTTATCTCAATGACATTGCAAATTGCACTTTGTCAAACAGATTGCTCCTTTTGTTTTATTCCCATTTTGAATGAAGGGTATTGTTGAAAACAGAGTGCATTACAACAAGGGCACGTGACCTTCACCTCAACAGCTCTCTTGGACAAGAACTTGCAATTTAAGCTCAGTTTTGAACAAAATAATATAAGGCTCACCAGAAGTTTTTCCAGAATTATTATTTGCTTACACATAAGAATGAATAAGTTAAGAAAACAAATACCTCAAAAGGGTCAATGGTAAAAATCTTAGCAAGGGGAGGTGCCTTCAGGAATTAAATCTTTCTTTAAGTCATCTACAATTACTGCAGCAAAACATCATCTTTCTTATGGAAGTCCTTCCTCTTTTACCCTATAATAATGATGAAAATATGTTACAGATAGAGGAAACCTTTAGATCTATTTCATATGCTCTTCCTCCAAATTACTAGTGAAATTAGGATCTCCATGACTTAGCTTCCTCCCTCCTATCCTATCAAAACTTTAATATGATTGATGACGTTCTTCCTGCTGTTGGTCTAAGAAATAGTAGTGTTTTGAAGGACCACTATGGTACACTGAACTCAATAATTGCTTGTGTGACTGATACCTTGAGCTACAAAATCCCTCCAGCCTAAAGTTGATCTCATAGAACTTTGCAGGCTGGGAGTTTAAAAAGGATGAATTCTTTATAAATATTAATTCCCTTAACACAATTTTATTACTAGAGACTTGGGCTACACTCTTATTAGGCTAAAGGGTTATATCCTTCTTTCTCTAAATGTGACACAATATGGGTCATCTTGCATCAGCTTAGCCTTGCTTGTTTCATCATAGAACAATTAGAACCATGTCTGCTCTATGGTATGGCAATCTTGGTGCAATTTTCTAGTTTTAGAGTTTTAATTATTGTCAATTTTACTCCCATAAGACAAAATTCCTGTCCTACACATATTTGGACTGGTATTGAATCTCGTTTTCTTTTTTATTAATAAACACTACTAATTTGTTTAGGGATATTTGAAGTTATTTCCTTGCTAGTTGTCTGCATGTTTTTCTTTTTGAGTGGAAGGTTGTGGGTCTGCGTGTTTCCATCTAGGGGGAGAAATTGATTGCTCAGTTTTAGTGGGGCTGCTTCTGGTTGGGTTGGATTGGGCAGAAGGGTTTGTTAGTTGTATGCTGCTTCTTTCGTTGAGTATTGTGTTTCCTTCTTTGTGTGACATACCTCCATTTGTCTTCCTCCAAGGGTTTATAAATAGGGTCAAATCCTCTGGGAGTTATTTGTTCGTTAATTGGTTCTGTTTGGGTAGAGCTTTCTTTTGTACCTTGGAGTTTGGCTAGAGTTGCCTCTAGGTTCCTTAACTTTTCCTGTAGCAGTTCACATTGTTTACATCTAATGCTTGTGTAGTTTGGGTGTTCTTTGGGCATGAGCACATACATGGAACATGTATTGCATACCACAATAGTGTCAGTCATCTGTTCCATGAGTATGTTGTTTGAAAATCCCTCTTTTTGGTTGGTGGATGTGCTTTGCTGTTAGCCTTGTTTCTAGCTTCTCTGTTCTGGGTAATTCTGCCTATTTTTTCTGTCCTTTTTTCTGCCTGTTTGTGCTTGTTATTCTGCCTTGCTATTTTGGTTTAGATAACTATGTGGTGGTACGCCATTTGGTTTTAAAAGAAAAAAAATGCAGTTTATATTGAAGTTAAGGGTTAGTGTTGGAATAGGGCTATTCAACCAAGGGAAGGGCTGCTTTCTCCTCTACAAGTAATTTGCTTTTAGCTTTCTGCTCTCTGCCTAAAAATTCTTCACTATCCTTCCTTTTCTTAATTTACTCCTTATTTATTTGACTGCCTTTCTGTGCTCAGCCAGTCTTTCTAACTGCCCCCAGTTGCCTCCAGCCGTTTCTGATGAGCAGGTGTAGTAGCTGGGTTTTCTCTGCTGAGCCTTGCCACCAACTGCCTCTATCCGTCGCTCTGTCTCTGGCCATTGCTCTGTCTCCAATGTTCAGCTTGGTTCTCTTGAGCTGCCGGTTGGATCCTCCGCTGCTCTGTCACCTCTGTAGTGCTGCCTCGCTGCCGCCTGTAGGCCTCCCAGTTCCCCGCTGCAGCCGCCCGTCACCTCTGCGCTGTTTCAAGAAAGTTATATAAATTTATTCAGAGATTCCAAGTTAGACTAAGGTCAGAAAGTGATCCTCTTCGTTTTGATCCTTTCTGTAATGTTATCTCCATCATTTTTTTAAAAAAAAAATCCTTCCGTTAACCAGCTTTATTTGAAGTAGATGGTATAAACCCTAATGCAAATGGTTGGATGCAGTATGTAGGTGTAATAAGTTGCTAGTAGATTCTAAGAAAACCAACAGTTTAAAATATACAGTCTGCTCTCAAGAACCATCTGAGTGCATTTTTAGGACCTATAATGATTCAATCTCATTGCTTCAGGATACATTATTCTGCTAATAAACTACCCAAAGTGGACCTGCATCACGGTTATCTAATAGGTTTCCTTGGTTGGATTCAGAATGACATCTGTCAAAAAAGAAGCTTAGAGAAGCATACTGAAATTATAGGCAGTACGGCTTTAATAAAATCCTGCTTCCCTCTTCCAAACAAAAAAAAATAAGTATAAAATTATCTTGGTTGGCAAAAAATAGAAGAAATATTAAGAATTATGTTCACATGTATTAAGTTCATTGTTAAATAATAACTCTAAAACATTTTGTCATTAGACTTTACAATGCTTCAATAATCCACAGTAGTATAACAGCTCTAGTGTGGGAGAATGTTTACTTAAGTCTAATTGTATGAATTCTAATAGTATTAATTTCCTTAATCATTCATTTGAGGATATAAAAGATTCCCTGCCATTTTGGAGACCAGTAATTACTATAGTATAGATTTAAAATTTTAATCTGTATAGTTGTAATGTTTCAATTAGTTTTTTTACTTGTTTTATAACTAGTAAGCCTTCCAGAGGGAGATGGGCAGTAGAAAAAATTTAATAAATAATAAATAAAAATAAAGAGATCAACTTAAAAATGGGGGGGGGGACCCTTCCTGTAAATGTTTTCTTACAAGAGCACTTTATACAGTTCATGGGGAGGGGGCTCCCATTCCGGGAATGGGCAAAATTGGAATACAAGATCTACCTGTGCCACTCTGCCCCCTTGCCATGGCTGCCACCTGCTCTTCAAACTGTATTATTAAGAAGGCTTATGCCTCTAGGTCATGGGTCGGCCAGCCGAAACATCCAACGAGCCGCACGGACCCGTTTCCCTAAAAAAAAAAACCCCTGGGAGCCGCACCCGCCCGCGCATGCGCGCCCGCCCGCGCATGCCCGTTTGCGCATGCGCGCCCGTTCGCGCATGCGCACCCGCCCGCGCACGCGCACCCGCCCGCGCACCCGCCCGCGCACGTGCGCATGCGCTCCCCAAAATGGCGGCAGAGGCTCCGGAGCCGCAGGTGATCCCTCAAAGAGCCGCATGCGGCTCCGGAGCCGCGGGTTGCCGACCCGTGCTCTAGGTCAATAATTCTTAAACATTTTAATTCCAAGATATATATTGTGTCCCCAATATAGTCTTGTTACTGGAAACAAGTTTATGTCCTTTTTCAATTTCAACCTCATTGGCTGCTATTAAATTATTGTTGAAATTATATATTTTTAGAATATCTGCTAGCCTATTGGCTCTAATCTGTTTAGACAGTTACACCAGTTTCTGAATAACTCTGTTAGCAGACAAGATACAACAAATGGATATTGATTTGATATGGTTATCAAGTTTAAATTATTTCTGAGCAAATGTTTAAATTGAATAGAGGTTTTTAGAGATTGTCTACCCGGATTCAAGTAACAGCTAAAGTATCTTGTTCCCCAGGATACTTTGGAATAAGATATGGAAAAGCCTTTTACCTTACACCGTACCTTAAAAATATTTCCATATTTAAATATAGATGGGCTTTTGGTAGGACTAGGCCACGGGTAGGCAACTTCGGCTCTTTTATGGACTAGGCTGATTGTCTCCCCTCCCAGTTACTAGGATGAAGATATAAGGGGACTCCCTCCTCCAGAAGAATGTGCCCTATAATAACCATGATATAGAATCAATGAAGCATGTTCTCTGTTATAGCTTTGATCTTAATTTGCATAATGATCTGATTAATCCTATTTTAACATCATTTGCTGGACATTCAAATCAATTTTAAGTTACATATCTTTTCTATAATCGAATTCCTAAAGTGACTTTAGAGGTGGCAAAGTTTCTAACTGGTGCAATTAGGATAAGGAAGCAATTTGATTTTAATTTATATAGGGACACTGAGGGCTATGATTTAAAAGGGTAGGTTGTTTTGCATATTTTAAAATAAGTTTTTGTTATGGCTGAAGACTGTTTAAGTAAATCGACTGATCTCTAGAGTAAGTCCAACATACTCTAGAGAAGTGAAGATAACAGCAGAATATTTTATTTATTTATTTATTTATTTATTTATTTATTTATTTATTTATTTATTTATTTATTTATTTATTTATTTATTTATTTATTTATTTATTTATTTATTTATTTATTTGCTGCCCATCTTGCAGCAAACAACTTTGGGTGGCTTCCAGCATTAAAACATTAAAAACCTAACAAATAAATATCTTTAGAAATTAGAAAAGTAATCATAATCATAGGTGTTCAAGTAAAGCTTTCTCCAGTTTTTGTATGATTATGCGATGTTACCTAGTACAATCTGATAATTTCAGAATATGATGACCGGAAACCTGATGTAGCTTTGAGAATTCTTGTTGGGTGACATTGCATATGCTTTTCACATTTTTCTGGCTTGTTAGATATCCTTAGTGTAACCAAAGGAAAAATTAGGAGCTCCCCTGCTCCATAGGCAAAGAAGGCAAAGTTTAAATGTCATACTTCATAGCAAACCAAAGAACTTTTACAATAAATAAAATGGATTTTATCAGATGCCTATCAAGCAGAAGCTGGAAATAGTAAGCTCCCTTAATATCTAGCTTATAATGTACAAGCAAACTTGAATATTATCCAGGAAGCTTTCTCAGGTTTGCCCAAAGCTACAGTAATGTGTAGATTGGAATCTCAATCTCATGGTGCTTTTAATGTCTTCATTTTATCCTGAAGAGTCTTCTGGAGTCTTATCTCTAATAAATCAGTAAAATATGTATCCACTGACTTCCAACCACAATTCTTTCTACTCAGCTGTATATATTCTGGAATGTATAGTGCTAACAATATCTTTAATAGTTTGATATCTAATTTCAAGAAAAATAACCATTCCATCTTTTTCATCAGCTATCAACATTGTCACTTTAGTGAGGAAAGACAGTGATAGAATTTTATTTGGCAGTATCATGGCAGATAAAAAAAAAAAATCACCAGGAATCAGAACAGGCTGTGGCAATTAAGGAGTTAACATAACAATCAATCAATCTGAACCCTGCCCCCTTCAGATCTGCTCCAATCCTTTTGGCCTTCTTTTAGGCCTTGAAAACTAAGCTACACAATCTTGCCTGGGGCCCCAATGAGGGTGTGGCATGTTAGAAGTGGCTGATGGAGTAGAGGATACCCCATCTCCTCTCTGTGTGCACTTTGTTCCCTCTCTCTCCATCCTGCTTAGTTTTTTTAATCAAATTTTTAAATTGAAGATCTTTGTTTATTGTTTTAAGGTTCTATACAGCATTTTTTATTCAGTGTCTGTAAACTGCTTACAGTAGCATTCAGAGAGATGGGCAGCATACAAGTTGGATAAATAAACAATACAGAACCCAATTATCAGGATTTAAATTGTAGAGCAACGCCAAGCTTTATTCGAAAGTCCAAGAATTGTCTGTAACATAGACAAGGTTCTGAATGAAGCTAGGTTTTTTTTTGTAAACTGAATGTTTTTTTAAAAAAAAATAAAAAGTTTTTTTTCTTGATATAAAGTACAAATAGAAATAAAGACAATGGGAAAAGGAGGAAAGAAAAGGGAAAAATGGATAAAGGGGGGGGGGAGAAGGAAACAAAAAGCAGTGACTTCTAAAAAGCACTGCTTTTGCTATTGTTTGTGAATATCAATGATTTCCCTCCAGCATAAAGGTCTTTAAACAGATTGCCTCACCTCTTAAATATTCATCATGATGGGTTGACTGACACAAGCTATGGATACCAGCCTCCCCATGAGTACATCAGTTTATCTCCTCCACTCTTCCCCATGCTGGTCTAGATGATTTTTTTCCTGAAACATTAAAAGACATTATCTAAGTACTAATGATTTGAGCCCCCTTCATGTCTCTCTTTTGGTAAGTTAAATTTCTAATTATTAACAAATTAATGTGATGATATGACATCATCACATTCAGCAACTGAGGAACTGGCAAATTAGAGCCAGAGCAGAAAAGTTTTCTGTGAATACATTTTACCAATCTGAACCGTAATCAAATGGAGAACCTGCTCTGCATACAGCTTCCTTGAGGAACATTCAGAAGCTTCAACTGGTGTAGAGTGTGGGTACATGGGCAGGGCCAATATAATTTGGGACATGTAGCAGCACTACTTCCAAAGCTGCATTAGTTACCAGTATACCTCCAGATGCAATTCAAGATATTAGTAGCATCCTTTAAACATTTCATGGCTTGGGGTCTCGTAATTTATAGGTTAATAATACCTATCTAGTGATCATATTGGCCCCAACCATGTTGGCCTTCCACATGGCCATGAAGATTCTGTGGTCAAGTCTAGGGCTTCCGGTGTGTTGTGAAAAACCAGGTGTTTCCTGGTTGTGCTGACTTTATGGTGCTTTTGTAATTTTCTTTTGGCTGCTATGTGTTTTATGGTTTGTTTGCGTGTAGCTATATGCGGCTTTACTAAATAATGTTAACTGTCCTGAGAATCTGTTTCAGATGGGCAGCCATGTAAATCTAATAAGGAAAGGAAAGTAAGTAAAATGAAATGTTAATTGATTCATTTAATTAATCCATTGCTTGAACCAATAAAAGCTTTTCATCTTAAATAAAACCTTTCATTTATTAATTAGAATGAGTAATTATGTTTAGATGTACTCATTGACCTTAAGAGACAGAAGGAAGAGCTGCTATCTAGATAACCACCCTGCAAAAGAGGTATCAGCCCACCGAAGTAAATGGGAAGGATCTCAGAAGATACCCTCTCTAGGTTTCTTAAAGGTAAATGTAAAGGAGAAAGAGGTGCTTTCAGACTTGAAAGATTCAGTAACCTAACAATAAAGATAGTGCTAGTAAGGATACTTCTTGTCTAGGCTACCTTGAAGGCCAACACTAACTCTACAAAAAGCAGTGGGAAGCTGATCCACAATCTTGTAGTTGAAAAGCCTTGTAGTTGAAAAGTCGTGGTGGTAGAGTGGTTAGAATGCAGCATTGCAGGCTAATTCTGCTGACTGCCAGCAATTCAAACCCAACAGGCTCAAGGTTGACTTAGCCTACCATCCTTCCGAGGTCAGTAAAATGAGGATCCAGATCGCTGGGGGCAATATGCTGATTCTGTAAATCGCTTAGAGAGGGCTGTAAAGCACTATGAAGCTGTGTATAAGTCTAAGTGCTATTGCTATTGCTAAAAGCAGAAAATGGTAAGGAAAAATAAAGCCAAGGGAGGATGAGGTGAGACTTCTCAGAGTCTGTAAAGCTGCAAGACACCAAGAGAATTTAAAAAAAACAAAAAAAACAGACTTTCTACAGTTTCATATGCATTGAAGCAAAGGTAGTAATAAACTGACTTGGTTTCTGGGCTCTGCACAGGTCACAAGAATAGCAAGTCCTGAATTGATTCATGGAGCAAAGAACCTTTGCTGTAATGCCCTGATAATAAGAGATTGTACTGAGGCTGGGGAATAACAGAAGGGACAGTAAATATAAACAATCAGGAAACAGAACAGCTTTTTCAAACTTGGCAACTGGAAGATGTGTGAACTTCAACTTCCAGAATTCCCCAGCCAGTATTCAGCTTCTGAGAGTTGAACTCCATACCTCTTCAAGTTGCTAAGTTTGAAAAACACTGAGATAGAAAATGAACCTGTTGGTAGCCAGTTTTATAAACAGCAACTCAGCCCAGGTGAAGAGAAATCAGGTGAGGAGCGGTTCAAAATTACTCTACCATAATTAAGTCGGAAGAAATGAGGCCTGGACATTACTCTTACACTTTCCAAAATTCTCTATTTGACTATTTCTCAACCTTGGCAACTTGAAGAGGTGTGGACTTCAACTCCCAGAATTCCCCAGCCTGCTATTTATTTTAAATAGCATTAAAAATACCTCAGTGAAATCTTTTAGTTCTTTTTTCCTGGATCTTACCCCATATCTGGAGCCTGACACTGTGGATCCTGAAAGGCCATCATTGATTCCTCAAGTGCAGGAATGATGGGATCTCTTTCCCTGAGAAACATTTGCTTTTTTTCCTTTCTCATGGTCTGGTTTTCAGCTCAGATAAAATCACATTTCTTTGGGACCAGCGGTGTTTCCATCTGCATTGTCTGGCAAATGCTGCAGACTCATTGCATTAGTTAAATGTGACTTGAATATAGAGGCCATTTTGATTGTGCAGATCTCTAATGAGTTAATTAATGCTAAGAACACCCGGAAAATGGTGCTGAGAGGTGATTGAGTTTCTAAATGAAGCACCAGTGTAAATAAGCACCAACAATAATTCCAGGAAAGATGGGCAGTTATGCTCAGGAGAATCTGGTAGGAATTTCCTGTCATAAAATGAACCCATTTGCCATGCGGAAAGCTCCATTTCCTGTTTCATTACAAGCCATGTAATCGTGATTTTTTCCACAGGCGTTCCAGAAAACTCAGGGGACATTTTTCAAATGAAAGCAAAGGAGAGATGGTAACTTAATTAAATCCAAGAAAATAATTTCCCTTATATGCCCAGTTTTATACCTTGAATTTATTATGGAATAATACGCTTACCATGAAGTCTCAATTTCATGGGCTCTGAAATGAATTCACACCCTAATCAGGCCTAATGAATATCTTATTCATAACACCCTTTTTGCCATGTTTGCCTTTTGTGTGTCAGCCTTTCTCAAGTATTCAAAGCACTTACAAAGTAAAGGAAGCCGCTGAATATCCCCTGTATTTTACAGAACAAAGGGCAGGAGGCAGTGAGATAAAGGTTTGCCTGCATTCTCTAATTATATATAATATTCATTCATAAGGCAGACACACATATTACCCAATATATTTTCTGAGAATGAGAAAAGAAATAGGCAACTTTTTGGGTTAGGCTAAGCTCTTCAATAAATGGATGCAGCATGTGGGTGATGAGGTAGCCTGAATAAACTATATCATGCACATGAGTGGGGAAAAGATTTTATGACTATCCTCTGGAGGATAGGGCAGTGATGGCGAACCTTTTAGAGACCGAGTGCCCAAAATGCAACCCAAAACCCACTTATGCATCGTCGAGTGCCGGGTGGGTGTGGCCCATTGGCTGGGTGTAGCCCATTGGGTGGGCATGGCCAGTTGAATGGGCGTGGCTGCGGTGGTAACGGCAGACAGGGTGGGACTAAAAAGTTCAATCAATCAATTCCAAGTTTGCAAGATCTTTTTTTTTTCCGCAAGAAGTTGAAATTGACTGATTGAACCTTTTTTTTTTTTGCACATGGCGGCGGAGGCCTAAAGTGAAAAGGTTTTATAAAACCCAGCTGAAGGCCTAGGACTGGGGTGACAGCACACGTGCCCACAGAGAGGGCTCTGAGTGCCGCCTCTGGCACCTGTGCCATAGGTTCGCCACCACTGGGATAGGGGATACTGGGGGGATTCTATGTTCTAGATCAGGGCTTTTCAACCGATGGTACACATATCACCTGTGGTATATTGGCAGGTGGCAGGTGGTATGCGGCCCTGCCCAGCCCAGCCCAGGGTAGCGGGGGAGGGAACAAGCCAAAGTGGCGCACCGCAGGACTTCCCTTGAGAGAGTCCTCGGGAGCTGCAGGGCTGCTGGGGTGAAGCAAAGGCCCCAGGATCAGCACTTCCGGCACACCCGGAAGAGAAAGGAGGAGGAGGGGGAGCAGAGACAGGAGAGGCTATAAAGAGAGGCAGTTTGGGCGGGAGAGGAAGAGAAAAAAAAAAGACACAGCCTTGGGAGGAGGAGGAAGAGTCAGCTGGAGTGGCACCGAAGGTAAAAGGAGGAGGAGGGGCGAGAGAGAAGAAGACAAAAAACAGGCCGGCTTTGCACACAGGTGGTAGCGACAAACAGGTAAGAAATGCAGCTGGGGAAGGGTCACAGCATGAGAGTCCTTCCTTCCCTCCCTCCCTCTCATTGTCCCTTCCTTCCTTCCTTCCTTCCTTCCTTCCTTCCTTCCCTCTTTGTCCCTTCCTTCCCTCCCCCCCCTCCGTGCCCAAGAAGGGACAAGGGGAGGGGGACAGGCTGCCAGCGTGGCTGGTGGCTGTGCTGCCAGTGGCCATGGCTTGAAAGGCCACTGTAAATTGCTGGACAAGAGCCGCACAGCGTTAAGAGAAGAGTGGTGGGAAAATATTTGTAATGAGGGAGGGAAAAAACAGGCATCCCCTGAAGGAGACCAGCAAATGGCCCTTGCCCTTTTCACACACCTGTGGACTCCGAGGGAGGGGACGCTGCGAGAGTCCACATTACCTGCGCTATGCTGCCCAGACCCCAGCCTGGTTTCGGCAGGCAGTAGCGCATTCTCCTCATTGTGCGGAGCGGCCAGCTGAGGCAAACCGGCGACATGCCCAACCTGCCTGTGCGCGCACAGAGGCTGAGGCAGAGGAGAGCGCATGCTCTCCATCAAATACCAATTTTCATAACAGAAACCTATTAGTTTGTCCTTATGTCCTTTGTAGAACAATACTTTATCTTTATTTAGGGCATAAATTCCCAATATCAAAGTCTTAGTCACATGCAATTTAACTTCCATCCCAACAAATGTGCCATGCTTATCAGTCAGTACAAGTTCTGATTTTAATTAGGGATTTATATGCAAAACAATTCCATTTCTTTTTTTTAGTTCCTATGAAATAAGTTCTTCACACAGATTTTTCTGTTGTACCTGTTGATGTTTTTGCATAGTGTCATCTGACACCTTCATTTGAATCTCTTCTAATTCCTCTAATTTATTAAATTGTATTTTGATGCTTGTTATTTGGCTAAAAGAGTGGGTGAACCTCCAGAACAAGAGGCTACTTGATTTAGAAGGTCATGAATTAAGATTTGTTTGGCACGGTTATTTATGGTATGGTAAAGTTAAAGTAAATGTTGATTTCCACAATCATTTTGTTAGACGTGCCATACTAAGAGTTTGGAATAAATAAAAAACAAGGTTCTTTATGAAGTTGCCTCTTTGGGTGTCCTCCCCCCTCCAAGAAGCTTTTTTAAGAAAAGAAATGGTGGTGAAGCCAGACCGGTGAACTTATAGTAAAATAATATCTTTTAATTCTGGTGACCCCACCCTCAAGTCTATGGAAGAGTTAGAATCAGAAGGTCAAGTCTGCCATTGGGTTATATACTTACAATTGAAAGAACGATTTAAACTAGATAAAAAGAGTTATGGATTTGATTTTGTTAAAAATGAATTGGAAACTTTACTATGTGGTAGTGATGAACATATTATTGCTAAGGTTTACAAAACGTTATTGAAATTGAATTTGGAAAGTGAACATGTAAAACATTGTATGATTCAGTGGGCAAGGAAGTTTGGGTATTATGTGAGGCTTGAACAGTGGGAGAATATGTGGACAAAAGGCTTAAAATTCACACTAAATTATAATTTAAAGAGAAAATTTTATAAGATGATGTATCATTGGTATTTAACACCAGATAAGTTATCTAGAATGTATAAAGGTATCTCAAATTAATGTTGGAAGTGTAAATGTAAAGCAGGGATTTTTTATCACTTATGGTGGACATGTGATAAGGCAAAGAAATATTGAGGTAGGATTCATATTCTGATACAGAAAATTCTTAAAGTGAATATAAAGATAAAACCAGAAACTTTTCTTCTGGGTCTAATGGAAAAAGATTTGAAAAAAAATTCGGAACTCTGAATTTATATATGTTGACAGCAGCAAGACTACTCTAGGCACAAAAATGGAAGGATATCTCGATTCCCACCGTGGATGAATGGCTACAAAAGTTGATGGAGTTAGCAGAGATGGCTAAATTGACTGTTCTGCTCAAAGAAAAGACTATAACTACTTTTGTTTCTACTTGGAAACCGCTTCTGGACTTTGTGCTTGAGGTGGAAAAAAATGATCCTTTATTTTGGGTTTTACTGATTAGATTGATTTGTTGTTATAGAAATGGCTAGTTTATACTATTATAGAAAAGTAAAAAAGTTGAGGTTTGATGCTAATGCCTTATTTTACTGCAACAGAGAGAGTTGGAAGTCAATGCCATTTTTCCCCCTCCTTTTCCACACTTCTCTTTTTCCCTTCCCCTTACCTTTGTTCCCTACTACTTGCTTTCGTATTTTTGTATTTTATACTATAATCTAATAAAAACAAATATATTTAATTCTTCTAATTTATTCTAGAATTTCCATCATCTTCTGGATAATCGAAACCTCTGCCATTTAAAAGCAAAAATGTACCCTCCAATTTGTCAAGAATTCTGTTTTCTCATATGGAAGATTGTACTAGGAATTTCTTTAAAAACAATTACATCTGTATTATCAATCTTCAATCTTGCATTAAAAATGTTGCTGCAAAACTTAATCCTTTGTCTTCTTCCTGACAAAGTGCACCAAAACATGTTTCTTATTCTTACAAATCTTGAATTTATTCTATTATTTCTGACTCTGTATCGCCTTTCCAATCCAAAAATTTTGCCAAAAGTTTTAAAACAGTGTGCATTTTTAATACTTAAACTTTAAAGATTGTTTCATTTTTATCTACTTTCTGTAAAACAGAGCTTGATTTTAATTATCCTTCATGAGATTGGTCTATCTCCCATAAAGAGTAGGAAGTAGGAAGGACTGTTTCCTCTAGTCATATATCTATCTGCTACACAACCACAATGTTAATAGTTGAATATGTCACTTTTCTATTTTTATCTTTTAATTGCCAGAAAGGCAACACAATTAGTGAGAATATTATGTCTTAGTAGGGCTAGGAGATTGATGTTAGGTAAATGAGCTTCTGAAAGAGAGACGGTGACAGCAGGAACTACCAAATCATTATCCCAAAACCAGAGACAAAAAAGGGTATATTGTAGCATTCAGAAGAGTTTTGGGAGATGAGTTTTGAGTCCTGCAGCTTTTTACTCTCTGGACTCCGACATCTACTGAGAAAAGATTATTTTCTGTGCAGTACTGATTGATTAGTTAGGAATGTAGAATTCTATATAACTTTTTCCAGTAAGGCTCTTAATACAACCCTGCAGCAAGTTTTTCTTAGGTAATAGAAAGAAGAAAGAGATTGTACCCGGGATTGTACTTTTGAAGATAATACACAGTTAATTCACTCACAGATCTATACATCACTGTAAATTATTATTTGTTTTTCCCAAGGTTAAAGCAGCCATTAGTGATGTGCTTCAGAGAACCATGAACTATTTGCTTTGAATGCATAGAGGCTAGATTCACACATTGTAGTAAGCCAAAGCTAACTAAATCATTGTATGAATTATTATGATATCTAACCTCAGCCATTACGTTTTAGTGTTCCATATATTCCATATATTTTGCAAAGTTATTTTCATCAGTGCTGGCTTTAAAAGGGGGGGGGGAGTTGGGACAGCTGGACTGTGAGTGAAACCTGATCCACTTTTGATAGTATTTGTTATTTTATTTCTTTTGGAATGGAAAACATGGCTAGATTCACTCTCTATCATGTTTTCTTTCTTTAGCATCACTTTATGGAATCAAAATAATCATAATGGCCAAAATAATGCATCAGGTAATATCAGGTTGCCAAATCCAACCAGAAAATGTATAATAAATACTCCTTGTATAGAAACTAATTTTGCTTTCATTATATTGCATACAACTATTTTGTGTCTGCTTAATTAACAAGTGAATCTACTCTACAACTATAACCAGACCTTGAAAGGTACTATTTAACTACATTCTCTGTCCCAAGCCAACTAACAACATTTTTCCATGGTTTGAAGCCAAGAATACATGGTGTTTTGGGTTATCGGAATATTTTATTATAGCTGAACACAAAACTAGAGCCTTCTGGGGCTTAACATTTGCTTCATAGTAATACACTTAATTTCAAATGAAAATACTTAGTTTTAGCAGGGTTGGGGGTTTTTTTTGTTATTTTTAGGATATTTCCAGACATCACCTAATTTTACTTTAAAATGAGATTCATCGGTGTCCTTTTATTGTTCTTGGACATTGAGACACGATCAGCATAGGTATGTATACATGTTTAATACAAAGCTTGAAAAGAACCAAAAACCAATCAGCACTCGCTTGACCAACACTTGAACAAAAGAGAACAATTAGCCAAGCAGTGCTTGTTTACTGGTTGTTCTTGATACCATGTGTACTATGTATTGTTCTTGTATTGGTTGCAGTAAAGTTGGGAAATAAATCCAATCTTACCTGGCAGACTTTTACCAGGTAAAGTAAGGTAATTAACTTCAGCATTTGGATTCTAGTTGCAAAGTCAGAAGTAAGGAAAGAGGATGGATTATGAGAGCAAGAAACAATGTTTTTAAGATGAGGGAAAGAAACAAATTATTCATGAGCATGTCATAGGTTTAAAGGCAAGATGGAACAAGGCTGTTTTTCACTCACCAGCAAATGCCCAGCTGGGACATTGCTCCCTGCTGCTGAAAAAGGGAAAGGGACAGCTTGGGTGTGTGCAGGTATATGCAAAGGATTGAGAAATATTAGCTGGCAGTTCAGCCAATGTGGATATAGAGGTGAATAAATCACACAGTAAATTATGGGGGGGGGGCGGACAGAGAGGGGGAAGGAAGGAGACTTGAAAGCCTGAAAGGAGGAGAAGCAGATTGGATTCAGATGGGCCAGGAATTCAATCCAGTAAGCAGAGAAGTGAGTGACAAAACTGCAACATGAGATTTCCATAGAGAGAGCTGCTAGGGTCATTTTGCAAGGCGGGGGAGAGAACAATAAATATATATTGTTGTTGTTTATTTTTAAAATGAATTGCACTTTTAAAAGGATTGCTCAATTTGTTGTGTTTGAATTACTAGAGCTGAGCAAGTCTCTCTGAAGAATGCAAGCAAGATTCATTGCACTGTGTTCAATAACTTATTGTTCTTTATGGATATTCTGGTGATACCATCTGTATATCTATATGGTGGCTGGTGTTTTACTGCAACGGTATTTTTGTCTCTTCAAAGTTACAGGTTGAATATTTCTTCTTATTGAATGCCTGAGAAGGGAGGGGGGGAAATTGCATCTTAAAGGCTCCCTGGTTGGAGACATGGAAACAGGTTTGTTTAAAGTAAATTGTAAAGAGAGATACATGCAGGAACCACTCCTTGAACTCAGAACAGTTTCATGTCTTAAAAAACAAATTACAAATATACAAACATCAATTCCTAAGTTATAGTACTTGAAAAAAGATATTTTTTTAAACTACAGACAAATTCTTTTACAAACAAATTCTATGTATTATAATGTCGAAGGAACATGTGATCTGCTATATTCTGCTAAACTACAGTTTTCTCTTTGAAATAAAAGGAAAAAGTATCTAAAATTTAAGAGCAAAGTCTTAAATAGCTTTTTGCTGTTTATTTCAAATGTTTTAAAGTTTTAAACATTATTATTATTATTATTGTTAAAGATTAAAGGGAGACTCATCTAGTGTTTTTCAAATTAGTTGATCCAAAACTCTCTAATTGCTGAAAGTAGTTAACAAGCAATTGCTGGATATGATTAGAAAGGGAAGTATACACATTTACAATTTTTTAAAGGTGCTGTTGAAAGAAAAGTCTTCGTCAGGGTCCAGTCCAAGCTGGGAATAAACAAAATGGAGACTGCTTTAGAAAGAAGGTTGGAGAAGTATAATTCCTAGATACTCTTTTTCCTTTAATTCATTTCTAATCATAAGATCTCTGAGTTGGTATGTCCATCTGGGCTTCTGTAGTGAAAAATATTTAAAATTGAGTCAGCCATTAGGTAACCTATCCTAAAGATGGTAGATCCTCAAACAAGACACATGAACACATTGTGCTGTTTGTTAGGCATCTCTGGTGGAATATTCTGATGAGAAGATAGGTACAAACAGAATTTCATATCAGTGCAGAGCTGTACAAAAGGAATCAGAAGCACCAGCTACTAATTCAAGGCCTATGGTGAGAAAGAGGCTGGCAAGTCCCTATGAGAAAATGACTCAATGAATCAAACTGAGGAAGGATTGAGTAGTAAACAGTCAGGAAGAGATCAGATACTGGAGGTGAAGAGAGAAATGATCCAACTCAAAAGGATCAAGCAGCCAAGAGGAGGCAAAAAGGAGAATGAGAAGACATTGCTTGGGCATTTGCAAATGGAAGGAGGGATTATTTGTTTAAATATATACTGGCCTTTGAATCATACATTTGAGGAGATTCTCAGTTTGTTGTATTTATCTTCCTTCCCCTGTCCTGACCACTTTCTACAGGGGGACAATCGAGAGCATCCTGTCATACAGCATCACAGTTTGGTTTGGAGGCATCACTGCTTCAGACAGGAAGGCGGTGCAGAGAGTGGTGAGAATGGCTGAAAAGATCATTGGCAGTTCCCTCCCTACCATCCAGGACATAGCACAGAAGCGTTGCTTGAGCAGGGTCCGTAAGATTATCTGGGACACTACCCATCCTCTTCACGACCTGTTTTCCTTGTTACCTTCTGGGAGGAGGCTTCGTGGTATCCGTAGAAGAACATCCAGATTCAGCCATAGTTTCATTCCATACAGCATTAACCTTGCGAACTCTCAAACGTCCTCCTTGCGTTATATATTCAAGATGGACAGTATTTAATATTTATTTGCTATGTATATGTAGGGATGTGGGTCTATATATATGTTGTACATAGTATGTTTAGGTGTGTGTCATGTATATGTTTCACTTTGAGAGCGGGCAACTAAATTTCATTTTTTATGTGTGCCATTGTGCCCACAATATAAAAATGACAATAAAGGTTATCTATCTATTTATGTGTGTGAGAGACGGAGAAAGAGAAAGAATGTCTTGTTAGATTCCCAGGAAACTTTCTCCACAGGACACATCCCAAAGAACTCAAGAACACTGTGTGATTTGCAATACTGTTTGCACAGTTGTTCTTTACTGAAACTATTAAAGAATTTGCAGAGAATTTTTAAAAAATGAATGTGCAAAGGAAGGAAGAAGGGAAATCCCACTAGCATCCCCACATTTATAAGCACTATAATTTGCAAAGAAGCTTGAGAGATTCTGCTTAGCCAATCTTGGAGGACTGCAGTTCTCAGACTCAGGATAACATCTGTTATATCAGCTGTCACATACAAAAGAGAAGAAAAAATATACACCAACTTGAGGAACTTCAAGCAAGCAAGTAGGGTGGGGAGGTGGTGTGTGTGTGAAGTTGTAGCACAAAAGAGTTTGACAACCAGAAACAGCTTTCACTACCTATTTCACAAAAAACAGGAAATTGCCTTATGGTGATGTTTTGTTTGAGAAGACTAAGTTATGGCAGCTATCCGGTATATGCCTTTTAGCCTAAATAACTCCCTCAGTTATCTTCCACAAATAACTTTGGAAATACCATTAGTACATTGTCCCAAAATGCAATTCTATAAAGGATTGGGGCCCTGTATATATGTATTTGGATTTATTATAGCTGCTCTACCCCAGTGGACTCTGGGCATTGTATAAAACCAAAAAAGTCCGTTAAAACTTTTTTAAAAACACGAAGCTGAAAATTTAGAAGGCTGTGAGGTCCATGCCTCCAAAGGATGCTCAGTCATGCTCTGTTCTGTCCCAGCCTATGTCCGTCCTTGTTGCGTCACAAGAACAACCCCTTTTTTATCAGTAGGCTGGAAAAACCAACCCTTTTTATTTCATAAACAGTCCTGATACGTTTTCTCCAAAACAAAAACAACAGAATACTTTTCCAACAGATAATTGGTTAAAAAAGCAAACAGAGCAGGAGTTAAACAAGAAATTCACCGGTAAAACAAACAGACCATGATCCCTTGAAGTTCTTTGCAAATGGTTGCCTTCAGCAACCAGCACCGCCCACACCTTCCCTTTTTATAAAGCAGCCCCAAGGCGTGGCTTCTCAATGCCTTCTCCTCCTCCCTTGGAGTTGTCGTATTGACTCCCTCTGACCTGCTCTAGTTAACTGCCTTCGTTTACAAGCGTCAATAATGTCTACCAGCTGTGAGTCCTCAGTCTGACTCTTCCTCCCCACATAGCTGAGACTCATCCGGAACACGATTGGAGGGGCCAGGCTCTTCATCAGATTGTGAGTCTTGTAACTCATCAGAGTCTCCCTCCGACTCTGATGGCTCTCCAAATGCCGCCTCCTCCTCTGATTCTCCGGACTCAGCTGCCAGGTCCACTGGCTGGCACGGACTCACAACATGCTCAGAGTTGGCCCTGGGTTTAGTAGGCTTTGAGCAAAGACCATATTTGTTCCCACTGGATCTCAAGTGCCAGATCATCCAGTGAAAGACAGGGAGGATTTTGAAAGTCCTGAACTTGGGGAACTCTGGGCTGCAAGCCTGGACTTGCATACCATGTTTTGACCCAAGCAACATTAATGCTACTATATCCTCCCAGCTTCACTAGAAGCAAGAATGATTTTAAATACCATTCAGATGCAGCACTGGTTTTCAGAGTTTCAGAAGTTAAATTTATGTGGTCCTGATCATTCATTCATGCATCTCTGTGGTGTGTTTGTGCATTTGTGTGTGTTGTTTTTTTTCTCAGTAAGCTAGAGAGCGAAACAAAGCAGACATAATAAGTAGGAAGTCTGATTCTCTCAAAACAATAAAAGGATGAGTGTTCTTGCCTACTGGGCTTTTCCGATAAAAGGCAATATCTAATTTGATCAAAGGTCCCTTTTATGCTTGTTTCCCTGAGAAAAAGCAAGGGACATATATTCACACAAAATGCATCAAAGAAAGAGCATTCTTTTTCCATAATTTATGGAAACTCATTTTGCTGGCATATAACAATGTATTTTTAGAGGGGCCATTTTTCCCTAGGTGCCTTGCCAAGAACAGAAGATGCAGTAATCAAATTAAAACTACATATTAAATATATTTCTTGTTAAAATTTCTCGTTATCAAAGCAAATCAGTTAAAACACACAAATGCAAGGACCTGAATCTGGAAATACCAAAAACAGTCATAGCAATATAAGAAACTGCTTTATATAGATGTCAGTCTATCTGACTCAACATTGGCTTCACAACTGGCCTCCAGAGCAGAGCCTATTCCAAAACTCTTTTCACATATCAGGCACTGAACAAAGTTATCTTTTCCCAAAGCACAATTGCTGCTCAGCTGGCAAGTGACAAAGAGTAAATCACAGTAATACCAAAACAAAATGCTGGTAATCTCAAGAGTGCAAGAGCAGGCTCCAGTTGCTACTGTGCTTATTATTTATTTATTA
The DNA here is from genome assembly GCA_023970755.1 of Azemiops feae. NCBI lineage: Eukaryota > Metazoa > Chordata > Lepidosauria > Squamata > Viperidae > Azemiops > Azemiops feae. Next base: position 742,236 of record JALGBA010000441.1, read on the forward strand.
AATTTCTACACCGCCCATCTCGCCTAAGTGACTCTGGATAGTTTAGTTGATTTAAGGGCGATACTTTGTTTATAATCACCCCCGGGAATCATGCTTTAAAGCACATAATTTCAATGTTCCCTTGCACCACCATTCATTTGCATGGGCAGTGCCTTTTAAAAAGTTATTCAGTCCATTGATCTTTTTTTAACTATTTGCTGTCCCCCAAAGGCACTGAGCATCTTGCTTCTTTGTATTGTTGTTGCTGTTTTCAACACTCAAAGGAAGGTCTGCTTTTCCAGATCTAGATGCAGGCATGTTTTGCCCCCTTATCCATCCAGACAATTGAAACCACTTTTATCAGGAAGTTAAAATGCCATGAATGTGAAATACCAATATCAAAAATCCCCACATAGTAAAGCTGTGGTCACTTGAAAGAACTACTATAAATCAGTTTTATTGCTTTATTTATTTATTTATTTATTTATTTATTTATTTATTTATTTATTTATTTATTTCTTTATTTCTTTATTTATTTATTTATTTATTTATTTATTTATTTATTTGTTGTTCAATTTCTTTGTAGCACTTCTCAACAAGTGACTCTGGGCAGCCAACAGAATTAAAATAAAATAAAAACAATTGCAAAGCATTATAAAAATCAAAATACAAAGCGACCAAGAAACATCAAGCTCAAATTACTAATGTAACCAAGAAGGGGATCAGCATACTGTGGGGGAAAACACCAGAATGGAAAGTTGATCAGTACATCATATAAACCCATAGTGAGATAGCTACTGCAGTATGCTAAGCTATTAACCACAATTTATAAACAACCATGAGTAGGTTCTCAAAAAATTGCATAGTTGAATCCAAACAAATCTTTTGTTCTGTTTTACTGCATCTCTATTAAATTAAACTACTTTAATTGTAATATATTTTTTTAATTGTAAGCCACCCAGAGTCATTGACTTAGATGGGCAACTATAGAAACTGAATGAATGAATGAATGAATAAACAAACAAATGAATAAATCTTGTGCGTGCAATTGTTGAGAAAGGAGTAGAAAGTGGGACACACTAGGGGTCTTTCCCTAGTTGTTTCTACCCACCCAACTGAGTCAAGAGGGATGGACATGCTTTGGGTCCTATCAGCCAAAGGATAAGGGAAGAAGAGATAGTGGTTTGTAAGATTTTAGGGAGTGAAGAGTTATTAGGTTTGTTTATATTTGTGATGAAGATAGAAAGGTACTTATTTTTCTTTATTTTTTCCCCTTTTTCTTGCTTTCTCCTTTTTCTTATTTTCTTTTCTTGCACTTTTTATTCTTTTTCTACTTTTCTCTCTGAGTTTAGTTTGCATTTGCTTTTACTCTTCTAATTAAAAAAAAACTTTCCATAAAAATTATTTTTTAAAGAAAGGAGGCATGGGAAGCCAGGAATGCTGTAGATTTCCAGAGAAACAATTGGACAAGGAAAGACAGGATAAGCACACACAGAGACATCCATGCACACATGCAGCGCACGGCATTTCCTCATTAGAGAAACTGAAAAATAATTTCTTTAAACCCTTTGAAAGAATGCTTTTTCATGAAACTGAATGAGAACTGCTAAGGGGAAAAAAAGCTGAAGAATTCCTCTTTCTGGCATTAGCCCTCGGTCTTGGTACATCATGTCAGCTCTGCCACAGATTTAGATGGGAATGTGGTTACATAGTGTGAAGGTATTTTAAAGATTAGAACTGTTTGCCTTTGAAACAGAGCATCTTCTAGAAGTCCCAATATGAGGCATGATGATAGCTGGTTTCCTTTTGATTCCCACCATCAAGGACTCTTGCTTACTGTGGGGAAGAGAAAGAAACTAGAATATAAAACAGATCACAGCCCTTAATTTCCCTTCCATCTTTACACAGAAAAGAAGAAAGAGAACTAGACTATCTTGAAGGGAGTTTAGCCACCCTGCCCAGCATTTTTGATTAATATTTTACTATCTTTCTTACCATCTCTACAGTCTTGTCGATGTGTCCTGTATATAAAACATCTATCAATGGCAGCTTCACTAGTCATTATCAATCCACCTACAAGAAACTGCTGGATATTTGTCTCCTGTATAGTTTCAGTCATTCGTGTTATAGACACACAATCCTGCCGCAGGAGATAAGAAGCTGCACAGAGGCCAGGATGACATGGGTCCAATTCCTATTCTTCCCCCTAGATGTAGAGGATGGCATGGAACAAGTTCTGCTCTGTCCTCCATCTGCAACATTGGGATAAGAGACTGCTTTCTCTGAAGCAATGTTGAACACCAAAAAGTGAAGAAGAAAAAAAAGAACCATTTTGCAAATTGAAAACTATAATATTGGTATTGCAACTGTTTCTGGTATTCTGCTTTCCCCCATCCCTTCCTTTCTTAACACAGGTGTTAGGTCTGAGCAACACTACAAAAATTATTTGGAAGAACAGCTTTGGACATGACTTGAGGTGCGACATTTCTTTGCTATTTTTCAGTCTTCCCACAAGCCTGACAAAGGTGTTATAGCTTTAAGAGTCATGTTGTGAATGGATGGATTCCATAAAGTAGTAGCATCTCTTTTTTTTTTTTTTCAAAATTACACCAAAACCTGCAAAAGTTGGATGGTTTTAATGTGTAGCAGAGATCTACTTCGAGTAAAGGCCAAAGTGCTTCTTCTCAATGAACATTCACAAGATTATCGCTATGCTGGATCCAAGAGAATATTGCAAAGGGAACATATGTATAATAGAGCATATCCAAGCACGTAGATCCTGGGAATAGTGCAAGAGAAGGCCCTCATAGTCATGCTGTTGGCATCACCAAGGAGCCGTGGTGGCGCAGTGGTTAGAATGAAGTATTGCAGCCTAATTCTGCCAACTGCCGGCAGTTCGATTCTCACCGGCTCAAGGTTGACTCAGCCTTCCATCCTTCCAAAGTCAGTAAAATAAGGATTCAGATTGTTGGGGGCAATATGCTGACTCTGTAAACCACTTAGAGAGGGCTGTAAAGCGCTGTGAAGCAGTATGTAAGTCTAAGTGCTATTGCTCTCATGTTATGTTTGAAGGCAGATGATCAGAGTTTGACTCTGAGTGGGAACATGATATGTATAATGGTATGGGATGAAGAGATGTTGCCTAAGGAATGATCAGATAAGAGAGGACATAGCCCACAGCTATATATAATGGGTAGATGAAGAGACCCTCCCTAATTTCTCAGGCTGTAAAGGAGCCGGCAGGAGATTTGTACTTTCAGACTTGTAAGATTGTTTTAATGTAGCCTTACAATAAAGTAGAATTTGCTCATCTGTTCATGTTTCCTGTCTGGTCTCCTTGGGAAGATTGACAATATGGTTAAGGATCTGCAATAACCAATACATTTTGGATGCCTTCTTTGGATTCTAGTGAAGTTCTGTCTGGAAGTAGAGACAAGACCAACTCCCATGACTGGTATTTCTGGGTCACCATTTCTACAACCATCCTGCCTGCCCCTTTCACTTTAATACAACAGGAGGGAAGGCTGCTTAAGGAGAATATTCATGCACACCATGTGAGTCCCTCTTGCATCAGGAAATTTCTGTCCTCCTCCCCCCCCCCACCCAAAAAAGAGGAGAAAGTTCATTCAGGCTATGTGTTCAGAATAGAACAAAGGTGAGTCTTGAATGGGAACAAACAGTCAGAGCTGGAGGTTCCAAATTAAAAAATATATACCCCCCTTCCCCAAAATATTATTTTCGTCCAAACATAGTTATTTTGTTTTACCAGGACAATAACCTGTAAAGAAAGTTAACAGCAACCTAGTTGGGCAAGCTCACTCAATCCTTAGGAAGATCCATTTATTATCTAGGGAAATTCTCCAAGATGTACTTCTGATGCTTTATCAAGAGGCACAGCTGAGCCAAAAAGCATGGTGTCTGCCTCTAATTTTGGCATCTCAGAAGGCTCAGCTCAACCAATAAGAACTAAAGCAAAGACTTTGCGCTTGTGTATAGTCTGATACTCCAGGCAGGGGAGGAGAAGAGCGAAACATTCTTTGTTGATTCTCAGAGCAGTCAGTCAGTCAGTCAGTCACTCAGTCAGTCAATGCCGTGTTTGCTGAACCTGTTTGAACTATTCATGGCTGACTGGACAGCTTCCTCATGATTCAGTAGGCTTGTGCAAAACCTGTTCAGTCATCATGCCTCAAAGCAGAGTGAAAGTTTCCTTGCAAGCCGGTGTCCCCAGTTAGCCTTCTGCACTCCGCAGCTAAATGTATTGCCTTGTTGAAAAGCTACCCAACCTTGCATTCTGTTTAGCAAGCCCAAAGATTTTTGTTATTCCTTAACACCCTCTAACTCTGCCAGCCATTCCTTTTTGCCTTTAAAAAGGGGTTCCCTTATTCTAACCATGATCCCCTCCCAGCATTCTAATTTGTGCATTATACAAATTAGTCTAATTTGTTTCTATTATAAAAGAAAGGAGCAGGAGAGGGAAATTTTCTCCATCTACCCTATGAAATAGCAACGATGGGAGAGTTTAATAACTGGAAAAAAATGATCTTGGTAGAATTAGTCTTTTATCTCTTGATTTACTCTTGTGTTTTGCTGTTCCTAAATGAACCAGTATGAGAATGGTTAAGTTTCGGATGGGAGTTAGGAGGATCCAGTTTCAAGCCCACCCTAGCCATGGACATTTATTGGATGTCTTTGAGTCAGCTGATCTCTACAGCCCAAACTCTTTCACTGAGATGTTGTAAGCTGCCATGTATTTGGGGAGAAAAGTTGTGATAAATCTAACAAGTAAATGCATTCTTTTGATGGTTAATCTGCTTTTGATGATGAAGTGATAAATTTCATCAACACAGTTGTAGCCACTGGAATTTACATGTATGTATGTATGTATGTATGTATGTATGTATGTATTTATTTATTTATTTAATGAAATTTATGAAATTTATACATCACAATATAATCAGAGTGATGAGCAAAAATTTGTTTTCTCTAGTTATCTCACTTTCTGTTAGGAAAAGGCCTTCAGATTGTTTTCTCTCTCTCTCTCTCTCTCTCTCTCTCTCTCTCTCTCTCTCTCTCTCTCTTTCTCTCCCTCCCTCCCTCCCTCCGTCCCTCTCTCTCTGTGTCAAGCTTCCCATCTGCTCTTCTGTTCTATTATTGCTGCATAACTATATTATTTTATATAGCAGCATGCTAGAACGGCAGACAAGATTCTCCAACCATCACCTAATTGTATAATTCACTTAGAAAACTGCTGCTTTCAATTCTGGCTATCATTTTTCATTTATTTTCAGACAATAAACTAAAATGATAGGGTCCTGGTGTCAAGCTGCAAAACACCTGGAACACTAAAGGAATAGTCTACCTAAAAAAGGAGACAGCCAACATATGCTGTTGGTACCTATAAAGAGGAAGGTAAAACACTATAGAACCTACTGACATGTCTCAGAAGAAGGAAAGAGGGAATGTGCAAAGTTGGATTCTTCATTTATGGGAAGTTGTTTCTGGCACATGCTGAGAAGTTGGAACAAGGACTAAAACTTGGACATGGATCGAAGAACACCAAACAGTATATACCTAGAAACAAGGATCTTGCAGAGGTATGATGAACATGGGAAATAACAAATGCTACGAAACAAATAAATAAGAAATAAGGTTGAAGCTCAAAACTAAGAAGGTGTGAGTTGAAGGGAAAAAATCTTCAGTACATCTTAATGAATTATTAAATAAAAAATTCATTCCCCCCCCCTCCAGTTACACTTAGCCTGAACTTAGCTTGATATGCACTCTTAAATCCAGAACATCACCTTTCCAGCTTCTTGGGGAGGCAGTGCGCCCGCCCATCACTTCTGCAGCCTGGTTCCGAACAGGCTGCAGCCTGGCAGAGAGCCACAGACCGGGGGTCGGGGACCCCTGCCTTAGACTGTGGATACTTTTAGAATCTCTCTGAGAAGATCATGTCCATAAGGCTTTATGGATCATCACAAATTTATAGTACATCAGGATCTTTGAGTTGGGGCCACTGCTGAACCACTAAATATTTCATTGTGACTTGAAGAACAGACTTCTCAGTGGTGAGGTCTTCCTATTGCTAATGAAATTTAGAGAGGGGAGGGAGGTTGGGAGGTTGTTTTTTTCTGTGCATATTTTATCATGGAGCATGCAACTCGGTCTTTGCTGCAAAAAAATAGGTTGGGTTTAATTCAGGCACAGATTGAATCTTGTCCTAATACAGATAGTCCTCAACTTAAAACCAGAATTTCTGTTGCTAAGCAAGCAATTATTAAGTGAGTCGTGCTTGATTTTATAATCTTTTTTTGCCACGGTTCTTTTCTTCTCTCTCTCTCTCAAGTGTTCACAAAATTATCCATCTTTCATATTCGTGAGTATCAAAAATTCCTTTAAAGAACGGTCTTGGTTTATATTTCCTATTAAAATCTCCAATACATAACTTTAAAAAACTTTTTATCCAGATCTTCTTATTGGTGATCATTGCACACTTTGGTTGGGTCAGAATGCTCTTTTCTGAAATATACTCATGAATCTTCTCATGGACTGTTTGTTTCCAGAAAACCCATCCATCTCAATGGAGAATGGTAAAATGCCATCGACAGTGCCAGTCTTAAAACAAGGACAGAAAGACGAGAACAAATCAGTCACTGTTGAAATTACCAAACTTCTGAAAGATTTTTTTTTTATCATCCTTGCTATGGGTGGCAGTGAATTTGTTATGTTTACCAAATATGTCCCTTTGTTTAGCATACAAACTGTTTACTAATTCAACCATCCATCATCTTAGAGAGCTTCTGCAGTAGCTGAACAGCCATCAGGGTGCATTTAGTTTATTAGCATCTTATTCCCACCAAGGAGCTCAGGACAGTAGACCTGGTTCTTTTATTTTCATAAGTGTCTTGTGGGACCAGATAAACTGAGAAATAACCTAGCAACTGTTTCAAGGTCTCTGAATGGACTTGACTGCTGAGCAGGAACTGATTTTCCTATTCTCAGGTTCTCAGAACCTGTTCTAGGAGTAATATAGCAACTTTTGACTCATGGATTCATTGTTCTTCAAGATTATGCTGACATAAAACAGTAGTAAAACTGTAATTCTTCTGTGATGCTTTCTGCCCTCCTCTTTTACAAAATCAGACAAATAGGCTGTCCTTTGTACCAATCTTGAGCAGTGGTCCCCAACCTTTCCAGCTTGGCGGCCTGGCCAGGCGTGGCGGGAGGCCTGTGAGTCGCAGGTGCACACGCACGCACACAGTTCCATTTGTGTGAGCGGCAGGCGGTCATGCTTCCACTCACGCAAATGGAGTTTCACGTGGGAGTGAAGGGCACTTGCGCGAGTGGAGCTTCATGCACATGCGTTTGCCCATCTCTCCCACAGCCTGGTTTTGAACAAAGGCCGTGGCCCGGTAGTGCCATCTGACTCAGCATGGTGGTTTCTTGCGACTTTTGAAGAAACAACTTTGGTGAGCTGGATTCTGGTGCTGCCTGCTCCTATATCGAAACTTGGTGAGTGGGGGGGACATGGGATTCTGATTTGTCATCCCTGCACATGTCAAGGAGGGCGCCTGCTTGTTGAAAGATGCAAAATGGGTGAGATCAAAGGGCATTTCAGACCTGATAGCTTTATAAAGCTAGGAGTGGGCATCTTATTTTTCACTTGCAGACCACTCTATTTAATGTCATGTCAGTCTCCCAAAGTGGCAGAAAACAAAAATATGAGGTCATAAACTGTCCAGTATAAAAATATTCAACCTTTAAAACAAGTTGGAGAAACTGGGCAGCAGCTTTCACAAAATAGTACTGTTGTAATTTTAACATCCTATTTTAGACCTTGATTTAATCACAAAAAAAGATACCCCTGTTTTATACATCTCAAAATGTTGGCAGCCTGATCCTGCAGGTCCTGGATGAAGGGGGGAGATAATTTGGCTGTGCACCAGCTTGCTATTATAAGAGAAATGTAGAGAGACTTCCGGTTTGCCATCGTGGCGCCTGCGGACACATGAAGGCAAGCTCCATCTTCTGCGTCCGATTTCATCCCGCTGGGGGACCCTGGAAAGGGTCGAAAGTTGCCCTGTAGGGGTGACGAGCAAGGAGGGGACCCCCGCTTGATCGTGGGAGGGTGGCAGCCCTTCCGCTTGATCTGGGGCAGCCCTCCAAACCAGCGGGGGAAAGACCGGCCATAGCAATATGGCTCGTCATTAAACTGCTGACAGCCAAAGTCAAAATTACTACCAAGCACCTTTAAAGCAACACAGATGAAACTGGGTGAGATCTGATCTTCTCTTTAAGACTTTAAATATCTTTTCCTGCAAAAGCTGCCTAAAGTATTTTTCCCCTTGTGAGGAGAGAGAGAAGGGAATCTCTATCACACCCTCTAAGAACAGTGGTGACTGTTTGTTTGTTCCCCCCCCCAGGGGGAAACAAAGCAATTATAAAAACAACTTTAATCTAATTGGATGCATATACTTTTGAAATTTGGGGACTAAAAGTTTTCCTATTCTTACTGGAGATGGTGGTTTTTATCTAAAAAGGGACTTTAAAAGTTTTAAACGGCATCGGTGACATCTTGTGGTGAAGTATGGTATTACAACTTGTTATTGACTAAAAGAAACTTGGCTTGAAGCCCAGAATCTAGAAAACCTCTCCTGACCTTGACAGATACCACCTGTGAAAAACTCAGCTGTAAAGAAGGGACTTCAGGGCGGCATATCTGGCCTGTTTGAACTATGAAAGTAAACCTTTACTGATTTTCAGAGTTATATGTGGGAAATTGTTTTCCTATTTCTTTACATGAGAAACATCTGTTATTACACGAGATGATGGAATACTTTGGACTATAAATTCTTACTTGGCAAACAATTTCCACTATAAAGACTATCTACAAGAGAAATGTAGAATAACTAAACAGTCTTCGTACATTTTCTGGCTATAGTGGTTGGGAAATTTTTCTATGGGGGAATGAACAAAACAACCTGAAGGCAACTAAGCAAACATGATAGGCAAATGGCAAAAATGTCCTTGTTGTGGTATTGTAAACTGGCATAACAGTCTGCTAGGAATTTTCTTTAAGTAGAAAAGAAGGCTAATGCACACCCCTTTAAAAAAAATATCTGAAAATATGAACAGAAAAAGTGGATAGTTTCCCCCCCCCTCTTCTTTTTGAAAGACTTCTTAATACCCCAGACATTACCCAGGGGAAAAATTCAGCACAGGTCTACTTCAAACAGAGTCAAGTTCTCTTACTGTTGGGATATGCAACCTGTATTTGTTTGGTATATACTCCCATTGATATTTAAATGAGATGTTTTCCATGGAAACCACATGATCAGGTTTCCAGGAACCGTAACTGATGCAGATGAGAGACTTAGGTGAAACTCCATGTCAACATAGTAATAGTAGTAATTCCTACTTTGAATTTCAGTGTATATCCTAGTTAGAGGTTCTGGGCTGTTTTTCCAAATGGCATCGGCATATAATTAAAATCATTCTTCTAAGGTGCTTCAAGTCAATTTCATGCGTGGGCATCCAGAGGATAATCAAACGCTCAGATGTGCCCTCCATGGGACTACAGTGACTGATCATTACCATTTTTTAAACATCAGTTTGCAAGGTTGTTACAAAAGTTGACTTCTCTGTATGGTGTTTAATTTCTAGAACTGTGTAATGCTTTCTGATGGAGTTTAGAGCTGAAATAATATGGCTTGAAGGAAACTTGAGAGCAGAGATTCTTACAGTCATTTCCCGTAAAGTAAACCAGACTGATCCTGACTTTACATCCATTAATATTCAAAATCTGAACTGTACTGGGAATATTTTGTGAACTCCATCAATTATAAAATTTTGTACTCCTTTCTTAGTTCACTGTATCTATCCATTCCTGAAAGATAATTGTTATTGACTGAAGTCCCTCCAAGACTTTGGGGGCTGATAGACTCTTGCAACATATTGTGGGCATTCTTTAAAAATTGCCATCACCCAGATTTTTTTCTTTACTAAAAAGTTGCCATGTTAGATGTGCCAGCCAATTTTACTGTCTAAGAATGCCTATGGAGGCCACAGAGGGCCCAGAAGAACTGGGGAAAATAAAGATGATAGTGGAGGCTGACCACTTCTTTGATGGCATGCCAGACACCCATATATTTGAAATTAAAAGAATCTGCTCTGGGGAGGGAAACTTTGCAAGCACTAAGAAGATGTACAGGAAGATAAGTTATTTCCCAGAGGCAGCCACTTGAGGTCCCGATTCTAGACAGTAAATATTTTTTTTAAAAAAACCCTAATAATTAATATTAAAAAATCCCTGGAAAGAGTTCCAGAAACCATAAACAGAGAGGATTACAATCAATCCCCGGAGGCTTCTTTCAGTATCTGCAAAGGGATCTGTCAATGTTGCTAAGCTGCCATGGATACTTTGATAATAGGACAAAGGGGGGGGGAATCCATATACAGATAGTCCTCGACTTACAACCACAATTGAGCCCAAAATTTATATTGTTAAGTGAGACATTTGTTAAATGTGTTTTGCCCCATTTTACGACCTTTCTTGACACATTTATTAAGCGAATCATTGCAGTTGTTCAGTTAGCAACATGGTTGTTAAGTGAATCTGGCTTCCCCACTGACTTTGCTTGTCAGAAGGTCACAAAAGGGGATCACGTGACCCTGGGACAATGCGACCGTTATAAATATGAACCGGTTGCCAAGCATCCGAATTTTAATCATGTAACCATGGGGATGCTGCAACATTCATAAGTGTGAAAAATGGTCATAAGTCACTTTTTTCAGTGTTGTTGTAACTTTCAACGGTCGCTAAATGAACTGTTGTAAGTTGAGGACTGCTATTATAAGAATGATGGGTTAAGGGAGAAGCTTTGGATACTCAACGTCTTTCCATTCTACAGAAATGCCCTGTAATGAGGAGACTAGCAGGGATGGCGTGGTTTATTTCTCCAGCTAAATATACCAAAATCTTCATTACAGCAAAACGTTTATTTAGCCCGGTCACCAACCAGTTTAGAACCCATGCCTGTATTTAGTTGGCATATTGCAGTGATGGCGAACCTTTTAGAGACCGAGTGCCCAAACCGCAACCCGAAACCCACTTATTTATCGCAAAGTGCCAGGGCTGCACCAGCATTGTGGTGCCCTCGGGGGGGGGGGCATGGCCTACTGGGTGAGCATGGCTGCGGTGGTCACGGCAGACTGAGTGGGCATGGCTGGGGTGGGCGTGGCCACCTTGATGTTGCTCGTGAGGGGGACGCCTGTGGGGGCCGGGCAGGATTGGGGGAGATCCAAGGGGGTTTCTGGTGGGTCGAGCGGTGGGCAGGAGGCTCGTCCTGTGGGGTGAGGCAGGGGGTATGGTGGGGGGTGCCATTGCTGCAGGGCAAAGTGAGGCAGGGGCGGCTGCTGCCTGACACCATCAGCCCCCGCACACAGAGGCCAGTGAGCGTATGGGGCGTGCTCTACCACTTCTATTCGAGCTTGCTAGCCAGTTGCTTTGCCTCCTTTGTGCTGGGTGGGGCTGCCGCTCCAGCTGCCAGCGGTGGCCTAATGGACCTGCGCAAGCTGGTGGTGGCAGCAGGTGTGCCCACAGAGAGGGCTCTGAGTGCCACCTCTGGCACACGTGCCATAGGTTCGCCATCACTGGCATATTGGATGGCTTGGGGGGGGAGTACATTATGATCATATAAAGTGGGCCCTTAAAGGTAGGTAGAGGTGGTTTCAAGTCCCCCCCTCCCAGGATTTTCCCCTCACAGATGCTTCATCTTCATCTTCATCATGATCAGGGGTGTCAAACTGGCGGCCCATGGATGCAGGCCATGCCCACCCCAGCTCTGCAAAGGCAAAAAATGTCGCAGTAAGTCACGATATGTCATGTGACGTGATCGAGTTTGACACCCGTGATCGTGATGATGATCATCATCATCATCCCTTTTATCTTTCCCTTCTGCTTTGCTTAACTGAATGAAGGTATGTTTGCTCAACTGGAAAAATCCTTGCACTTTTTGCCAGAGTGCTATGCACAGACATTTAATTTCCCATTATCCTCAGCAAAAGGGTAAGAAAATGGGAGCCTGAGCTAACTTACCCTCAGGAAAGAAGCAGCCATGAGAAACGGAACTGGAAGTAAAGGGTTACAGTAATTGTGACAAGCAATGGATAACCAGAACAAATTTCTCAGCTCTGCCATTGCAACCCATACCTGAAGGGACTCACAGAATTGAGTGCTTCTATCTATGAACACACAGATGAGAGAAAAAGTTTTGAAAGCACTTCAGCCTGATACATTAATCTTCTTCTGCAAGTATTTTTTTTCCAATAGTGAAATATTTAGTCTTGTATGCTACCCTGAACCAACTGTCTATAAGACCTATTTATCAATTCTACGAAGCAATTTTGAGTTTCTCCAAAGAACAACCGAGGGAGCGCTCAGGCAAAGACCAAGGTCTATAAGTAAGGAAGGAAATTAATTCTCAAAAAGCTTGTTTTATTAATAGAAGAGAATATTTGTAGCTCAGGGTTGAACTATGGGGTTCTTGGTACTCTCTGAGCTGGGTGGTTTTCGTGCAGACATTTCATTACCGAACTAGGTAACATTATCAGTGCTGGAAAGGAGTGGGATTTGTTCTCTGTTCATATATTAGTGGCTTTTCCTATCAGTCATGAATGAAGGTGAATATACGTGTCCCAGGATAATGTCGCAAAGAGAAGTTCCCTGAAGATGGGCTCCAGCATGAATCTGAAAGCTTGGAAGACAAAACCTTTGGTCCCAGTGACCGACCCAGATTGGATCCTGTCCTGTCGGTGTTGGTGAGAGTGATCTTGGTGGTTCCTTGATTAGGCACTTGTTTACTGTTAGCTTGTTTGTCTGAGTTATTAGTTACTTGATTGGGGTATTGTTTACTTCTTGATTGTTGGCCTAGCGCAGTGGTTCTCAACATTTTCTTCACCATGCATCCCCTTTAAGTACCATGACCGTAGCCATGGACCACCAAACTTAACTCAAGATTTAAATCATAACATTTCTTAAAGTTTTTGCGGACCCCCTGTGACAACATTGTGGCTGAGGTTGAAAACCATAGGTCTAGTGTTAATCTTGGTGTTAACCTTTGCTCATTTGGGGTTGATTGCTGGTGAAGAAGTGTTTTGGTCTTTTTGTTTCCTTTTTGGCTTTTTTATTATTTCTTTTGAATGGTATGTAGATGGTGTTTATCTCTATGTGCCTGTTGATGGCTAATTTATCTGAGTGCTAGGTTTCCAGGAATTTTCTAGTATTTTTGGACTTAACTTGGACTAGGACAGGGGTCTGCAACCTTGACAACTTTTAAGACTTGTGGACTTCAGCTCCCAGAATTCCTCAGCTGAAGCCCACAAGTCTTAAAGTTGTCAAAGTTGCAGACCCCTGGTCTAGGATGCTCACAGTATCCCAGATGAAACTATGGTTAAGTCTGTCCATGTGTTGTGCAATTAAGAGTTTTCATAATGTCTTCTGGCTGCTAGTTGGTGTTCATGAATGCACTTTTCTAATCTTCTGCCTGTTTGTTCTGTATAGTGACTGTCACAGTACTTACACTGTATGTTGCAGATGACTCCTGACTTTTTTTCTTCGTCTTTGGCTACTGGGTCCTTTGGTTTACTTAAGATGTTTTGAAGAAACATGCTATGGTGGTGCCATATGATTTTAATAATCTATTGGTTGTTTCGGAGATGTTTTTGATGTATAGCAATGTTATCATTTTTATACTTTGTACTACTTGTGCTCTAGTGGGTTGACAGCACAGGCACTTTTTGATAAAGTTGCATGGGTATCCATTTTGTTGGAAGATGTTGTAAAGATCATGTTTCTTTTTCCTGACGTTCAGGGTTGCTGCAGTATTTTTGCTTGTCTAAATAATAGTGTTCTTACATAGCTTCTCTTGTGAGAGATTGGCCTGTTATTTTCATAATGGAGCACTTGGTTAGTGTGGGTGGTTTTACAATAGACTTGTGTTTCTAACTTGCCATCATTGCTTCTGCTGATGAGAATATCCAAGAAAGTTAGTCGTTGTCATTGTTTTCTTCTTCCCTTGTGAATTTTGTTCCTTTGAAGTTGTTTTGTTTCATGTGTCTTTTCTAGTTGTTCTTTTTATTGTGATAAAGGTATCATCTACATACCAGATCCATACTGTGGGTTGTATGTGGGGGAATTCTATAGTTTCTAGACGTTGTATTACAGCCTCTGTAATGAATCCTGAGAGTGCTGATCCCCTGGGTGTTCTTCTGATTTGTTGCTATATTTGTCCATCAAACTGAAAGTAGGTTGTGAGGCAGAGGTTGATGAAGTCCATGATTCTGGGTATTTCAATCTTAGTTTATTTGATTCAGGTTGGATGTGTTGTGTAATAGTGTTGCCATGGATTCTTTTGCTAATCTATTGATGTAAAGAGTGCTGGGATATGGAATGACACTATGAACTTATCTTCTTCTATTATTAGGTCTGATTTTTTTTTTGGAGGGTTTTTTTTTCTGCTGCTGCTATTGTACCACTATTACTGTTCCTATTATGAGAAGGGAGAAAAGGGCCAGTGAATGAGCATATATAAAATAAATCAAAAGAAGCATTGTGTCTAGCACATACAGACCCCAGAACAGGGGGAAAGTGTCAGCTCCAGTGCGGTTGTTTTTCTTTCACCAGGAGAAGGGAAGTTTTTAAAGTCAAATTAATCATGAGGGAGGGTGAAATGAGTGGAACCCTCTCCCATACTTGCCTTCAACTCAGGGGACCGCCTATCTATGGAAATTTAAAGAGTTAGAGTTCTTCCTTTTCAAATTTGCTCTTCCATACTCCAGAGGATTCCTCTGACAAAAAAGGACTTTACTTGAATTTATTTGAATTTCTTCACAGATAAATCTTTATAGGTTTGCCATTTTAATCTTGGGATAATTAACGTGCTTCAGAATTAGTCTGTCTTCCAGAGTACAATATGACAAAAAGTCATAAAAACTCTTTGGAGGGAAGATGGGATTTTTTATAAATGCAACCAAAAAGGGAAAATACTACAATACTAGTTGAAAACGTGGGAATTATTAGAATGGGCTGAAGATGGGGGGGGGGACATAAAAGAGTGGGGTTTAACCAGGGTTTATTTTGTGGAGGAGGGTACTATGGATTAATATTAACAGAAATAAAAAAATACATTGAAAAATGATTTAAAAGTTGCCTTTCTAGCTGAATACAATCCACCAAATAATTTAAGGACAGTAACAAATTACTGAATCACAAAAGGTTAAAAAGTCTACATTATGGTTGTTTTCTTTGAAAGTCTGACAGTACTAGAAGAACTTAATTAAGGGAAGCAAAGGAGACATAGAATCAAATAGGGACACCACTAATGAGGTACAAGTTTGCAAGGCATAATTTAGATAAACTTGGACTGCTTGTTATTTTTAAAGGCTCTGTTTTTTTAGATGTGCAGACACAAGATTAGACTTAGCTGTCAGCCTCGAAAATATAAAAGATGCAAAAACAATGCCATTATCACTAGTGGTTTTGGAGACCTTTCTTGAGGCGTGGGGATATAAAAGACATTCCAGAGAATGTTATTTTCAAGTGCCAAACAAATATCTACTAACAAAGAAGGAATTCATTTGCTAGGGCTTCCCATTTGCTGAACTCATTTATAACAAGACCTTGGAGATTTTAGTTTACGGATTTCATTTGCAAAAATCACCCACAGAATCAGACAAAGACTTTCCTGTTTCCCCCTTGCAGGGCAGGCAATTTGAGTGCTGACAGTGATGGGTTGTTTAAGCTTTGAAGTTGACAGCATATCATTTTTAGGCTTTCAATAATTATTTTTCAGTAATTTGCTGAAATATATCTAGTACGAACTCAGGTTATCCCAGTTAGGGTTTGTTGCACTTTCTTCCTTTCTTTCTCCTATATTTGCCAGGTTTCTTATGGTTCTACTGTGTTTTTAGAAAACATTTCATTAGTAGGTATTAGCGGTTGATCCTGCTTATTTCTGTGCTTTGAAAAGCTAAATCCAATGAAAAAAAGAACAGAATGGAGACATTTTTCCTCATTCCTAGCATTCCCTGTATCACATTGTCATGGAAAAAAACCAATGAAAAAGACAAGAGACAGCAACACAAAACAATAATTCTTACTTTAAGATTCAGAGGTTTATTTTGCTAATAATTTGGAACATAGCAAGCATGGTAATATAACATCACTTACATTAATAACCCATTGCAATGAGGTCCACTGACATAGCACTCCAAAGGATAGCTATAGACCAATGGCAAATCAATCAGGTCCAGACCCAACTCTTTATACCCTTTCCCATTCTAAGACTGTAGTCAGATGGTCTGCTGACTTTTGCTGACTTTGTACTGACTTCCTGCTGACATTCTGCTGAACATAACTTTCCACATATACCCGTGTACATTGGAAACCGCATCCATCAGCTACTTTCAGTTCCCTATTTCTTACTATTCCAGACTTTATGTTCTAAATATATTTGAAACAAGCAAGCTTAGCAAAATCATATTAAGAAAAGTACAATTGCAAAACTGCAAAATTAAACATAGCACAAACTTTGGTTCAATACTTTGTCCATGAGCCCTGATTTAGTTTACCTGGGCCTAAACCTTGCATAAAAGAACAATAGCCAATATTTTCATTTTCCACAACATCATGCTCTACAGTTAATCCTAGTTGCTTGCTGGCTCTAGCTCTTGCATGGATGATGCCGGATCAAAAATTCAATATAAATTAATTCAGTTAATTTTGAATAATTTTGAATAAATTATCACCTACACCTATTTGCTGTTTTGAAGTTATTTTCATGCAACTAACACTTTCTCTTTAATTCAAATTATGTCCTTGGCATACCCTCTTTCTCCAGACAATTAGGAATGGGAATTCTTTACGGGAAGGTGACAGTAAGTGACCATATGGCCAGAGTTTTTCAAAAATCGGTTATGGACTAAAGGATTAATAATTTAATTTTTGAAGTTGGAGGATTGTTTGTTTCTAAGTATAATAGAATTCTTAACAGGCAGAATGCAGAGCGTGTCTCCTCTGGTATTTGCAATTGCTGCAAAACATAGTTTGCTTGTATAAGAAGTCATAGCACAGTTTTAGACATAAAAATCAGCAAATATGGAAACATTAAAATAGGGACAACAGCAGGAAAAATAATACTGAGGCAATTTCTTCTTCATGAAATAATAAAAAAATATTAAAGGCCTGGGGAAAGTAAAATATTTTGGGGAATGAAGGCAAATATATGTGTCCCAGGATAATGTCAATCGATCAATCAATCAATCAATCAGAATAGAGCTGGAAAGGACCTTGGAGGTCTTCTAGTCCAACCCCTGCTCAAGTAGGAGACCCTATACCACTTCAGATAAGAGACTGTCCAGTTTCTTCTTAAAAACCTCCGGTAATGAAGCACCTACAACTTCTTCTTTTTTTTTTTTTTAAATATATTTTATTAGATTTTATAAGGGTAAAGGGGTTACATCAAAGTACTTAGGAACCACCGTGGAGGTGGGTATATTGAACATCCCAAAAAAGAAAGAAACAATCACAAATATATAGCCCAAATCAATTCATTTAAAATTCCCTAATTCCCTCATTTAGTCTTGCATATTCAAATTAATACATTTCTATATAAGCTTCAAAACAATCCTATCAAATATCACTCACATTTCAACTCTAAAAATCCAAGTCCTGTTTTTAAGCTTTACTAACTTACAATTACCATATTCCAATTGGCCTTAGATAGACATATTATTAACACTTCGGGTATCCTTTTTTTTTTACATAGTAATTATATCTGGTATATTATTTCCGCAGTAATATTCTTATATTTTCTTCATTAATACCATTTCTTCTCTTGTCACCCATCCCTCTTATTCTCCTTCTATTTCAAAATAATTATCTTAAAGTAAAAATATCAAACCAACAAATAAACAAATAAATTTCTATCTAATTTAAGTATATATTCTATCAGTTCATCTATATCTATAAAAATCTTTTTAAACCAGTAAATGAAGTTTACTTCTCCAGTAATTATCATGTCTAAAACAAAGTATTGTTACAAAGGGTATCCTCTTAGAAATTTCATGTGTTCCATTAGTTATTAACCCATTCAAAGAATCAAAGCCTTTTTAAACCCATTAAATAAAGCTTTAAAATACATTTTTAAATCTAACTCTAGGTTTCCTTCTATGCCATAACGGTTTCCATAATAAAATTCCTGTATCATCAAACCACAATGTTAAAGGGTCCATATTCTTTAACGCTTCAAATTGGTCAAAGTTCTCTTTCCTTTCTTTTAGTAGTCTTTGGATGGTAAAAGCCGTTTTATTCCATGTTATATTTGCCAGTTGTTTATCCACCTTTTCACGATTTTCAATAACTTGTATCTGAATATCAGTCTCTGTTGATGTTAATGCTTCAGACATCTCCGTTAAAATTATTCTTTGATCCTCAGGCTTCTCCATAGATTGCGTTTGGAGTTGTATAAAGTTAGTTTGTTCTTTGGTTTCCACAGTTTCTCTCAGTGTAGTTTCATAGTTGAGTTGTTGATATGGTTCCTCTTTAGGTTGTTCATATTGTTCACTAATCTCTTTAGCGCCAATCTGCTTCTTCTGCGCTGTCTTTCGGTCTGTAATTTGATCTGTCAAAGTTTGAAAATAAGATCTCATATCCTCTCTGGCTTCCAGAATTTTTTCCAATATAAGCTCATAGTCCAGCTGTGTGTTGGGTTCCATATCAGTAGTAGAAAGATTTTTTAATCTTTTAGAGAAGGCTCTATTTCGTAGAAATCAAACAAATGTTCACCTCCAATTTAATGAATCGGTAATGAAGCACCTACAACTTCTGAAGGCAAGCTATTCCACTGGTTAATTGTCCTCACTGTTAGGAAGTTTCTCCTTAGTTCCAGGTTGCTTCTCTCCTTGATTAGTTTCCATCCATTGTCCTGCCTACAGGTGCTTTGGCAAATAAGTTGACCCCCTCCTCTTTGTGGCCACCTCTTAAATACTGGAATACTGCTATCATGTCACCCCCTTTTCTCTAGACTAGCCAAACCCAAATCCTGCAACCGTTCTTCATATGTTTTAGCCTCCAAGCCTTTAATCATCTTAGTTGCTCTTCTTTGTACTTTTTCCAAAGTCTCAACATCTTTTTTGTAATGTGGTGACCAAAACTGGATGCAGTATTCCAGGTGTGGTCTTACTAAGGCTTTATAAAGCAGTACTAGTACTTCATGTGATTTTGATTCTATGCCTCTGTTTATACAACCAAGGACTGTATTAGCCTTTTTGGCTGCTGCCGCGCAGCGCTTACTCATGTTTAGGTGATCGTCCACTAGGACTCCAAGGTCCCTCTCACAGTTACTGTTTTTGAGCCAGATTTCGCCTAATCTGTACTTGTACCTTTGGTTTTTCCTGCCTAAGTGTAAAACCTTGCTTTTCTCCACATTCAATTTCATGTTGTTGAATAGGGCCCATTGTTCAAGTCTGCCAAGATCTTTTTGGATCTTGAGTTTGTCTTCTAGGGTGTTCGTTATTCTTGCCAGCTTAGTGCAAATTTGATGAATTCCCCTTCTATTCCCTCATCTAAGTCATTTATGAAGATATTGAAGAGTACTGGGCCTAAGATGGAACCCTGTGGCCCCCACTGCTTACTTTCTTTCATGTACCAGTAGATATAATACCATTAAGGATGACTCGCTAAGTACAGTTTGTCAGCCAGTTATAAATCCATATGGTGGTGATGCTGTCAATCCCACATTTTTCTAGCTTACCAAGAAGTAGTAATGTTGCAGGATCCAATCTAGGTCATTCACTGGGTTATTCACTGGGACCAGAGGTTTAGTCTTCTGAGCTTTCATACTTTTGCTAGAGCTCAGGGAACTTCCTAGAGTGGGCTCCAGCATGAAACTGAAAGCTTGGAAGTCTAAATCTCCAGGCCCGATGACCGACACAGATTTCATCTGGCAAAGCCACTGGAAAGACTTGGGGGTCTGGCAAGCTACCTTGAAGAAAACATATCATAGTTAAGCTATGTCCATTCAGAAGAGTCCATTCATTGTGACCATATCAGAGAGCACAAGGACCCAGAAGAAGAGTCCCCCCCCCAAGTTCTTAACTTATGGGTAAGTTAATATCACAGTAATTCCCCCAGAATTCCCCCAGGAATTACTTGGAAAAAGAAACACTAGCTCTTGAAATAAGCCTATAATGGTCACATTTCATGGTCTTGTTTTGTTTTTTCAAATAATATATTTAGAAGAAATGGTTTAAAATTAAATGGGAGGATTACCTAAACATTACAAAATTGCTAGGCAATTTTAGTATAAGAGAAACACCAGGAGCAGCTATTAATTTTAGATTAAGACTGCCAATGGGTGAAGGCTAATCCATTAAACTAAAGTGGCTTTGATATAAAGCTAATGTGAATCAATGTCACGAATTATTAGAGGTTACTGATCAATTATAACGCCAAGATCAAATAGAGGTCTAAAGGCTTTTGATAGGATTATAATGAATGTAAATAGGAGAAAGCCTCAGATTTCTTTTCTGTTAATATTTGATTGGATTATCGGATGGAAAAGGATTAAATTATGTCAAGAAAAGATCATTGATAATTCAGAACAATTCCCAGCCATTCAATTGTTTTAATAAGAATTAGAGCAACCTGTTATTCTACACAGCAGGTCATGGTTAGCCAATGATTTGCTTTGGCTTCCCTGTCAAGAAGTCAATGAATGGTTTCCTTTTGAACAATTCAAAGAGGTTTCTGACTCTGATGCACCCAAGATGGCCTGTAAATTGTCCTGATTTTCAGAAAAGCCCTAGTGAGGCATAATTTATCTGCCATTTAGGATCTGTACTTGGAGCAGCAGGTGGCTTGTACATTACATGTAGATTTAGAAATTCTCCCTACAATCTCGAGCCTGGAAGTCAAAATTGTTTGCCCTCAGCCAGCACTATCTCTGGTGCTACTCTGGAGAAACGGCATAGTAGATGAAAAGAGGGACAAAAATCTTTCCTCACTTTTACTGATTAACTAAGTGAATGACATTCTTTTCCTTCTCAATCACAATACAGTAAATCTGGTGCCATGAAGGAGAAGTGTCTCAAGCTGAAGGCCAACTTTCTCTCCTTCCTATCTTGACTATCTACAGGAAGTCCTCAACTTTCTACCATTTGTTTAGTGACTGTTCAAAGTTACAATGGCACTGAAAAATGTGATTTACAACCAGTGTTGCCATTTTTGATCCTCTCAGCAACCCCAGTCATGTGATCAAACTTCAGGTGTTTGGTATTTATATTGGTTGCAGCATCCCAGAGTCATGTGATCACCATTTGCAACCTTCCCAGATGGTTTCAGACAAGCCAAGTCAATGAGGGAAAAGCTGGCTTCACTTAACAGCTGTGTGATTCATATAACAACTGCAGTGCTTCACTTAATCGTGGCAAGAAAGGTCATAAAATCGGATGCTAACCACCTTGCTTAGCAATGGAAATTATAGTCCTAATTGTAGTCATAAGTCACAGACTAAATTTATTGAGAAATAATATTAAATTATAATCCCACTCCTGCAAGTATTTCTTTCCCTTCTAAGTTACAAAAATGTATTTTTCAATACAAAACAGAGAGGAGGAATTTTAGTTTGATTTGAAATTAAAAATCTAAATTGAAAAGGTATAATGGCCAACTTCACATACATTAAGCAGGGATGTTTTTGGTGTGTTTGGGTTTTGTTTAGCATGTTGTATAAATCCAGCCACTGAGTTGGAAATCATGAAGTTTATGATAAGTTTTATATGAGCACAGTTGAGATTTATTTGATAAATTACAGTTAATTCAACCATATGATTTAGCACAATATGTGAACCCAACCATCAGTTGTTAGGCATACTTTTTTAGGAAGCATTTCACAACTTGAATTTTGAGTTGAGAAGGACCTATAAGGGAGAATATTTGTAGCTCAGGGTTGAAATTGATGCTCTCTGAGCTTGGTTGTTTTCTTGCAGATGTAGAACAGAACAGAACAGAATAGAATAGAATAAAACAAAACCTTGGAGGTCTTCTAGTCCAGCCCCCTGCTCAAGCAGGAGAACCTATACCATTTCAGACAAGTGACTGTATAGTAGTCTCTTCTTAAAAATCTCCAGTGATGGAGTGCCCACAATTTCTGAAGGCAAGCTGTTCCACTGGTTAATTGTCCTCACTGTTAGGAAGTTTCTCCTTAATTCCAGGTTGCTTCTCTCTAGCACTGATGATGTTACCTAGTGTGGGTAATAAAACATCTGCAAGCAAACAATCAAGCTCAGAGAGCACCAAGGACCCCTGAAAAGGACCCCTTATTGATTGTCAGATGATGGGTGACTTGAAGAGAACAATAGCATGACAACATACTGGGACCATATGTTAATGACCTCCCTCTTTATATAGTCTTAGTCTTCTCACAGAAAAAAATAATCTAGGACAGATCTGCTCATGATATTTTATAGTTTTATCAATTGTACATGTCAAGATAAATAAAATCAGAGTTGTGGTATTAAGAGAAACTGTTAACCTGGACAAAGCCCGTCTTGGTTCTTAAGTTGATTATTACAATGGACCTTTTGGCTTTCTTCCTCCTCCAATAAGCATTACTCCCCCTCTTATTTGGTCAGATAAAATACTTGCAAAGGCTTTATTGTCACAGCAACACTGTGTCTGAGTCTTCAGAGATAAAAGGCTGAGTCATGCTCCCTTCATAAGCAGCGAAGGAGGTCCTTGGGCTTTTCAAAACAGTTGAAATTAGATACGTTCCACTTCCTTGTAAAAGGCCACCCACCATCCATTTTTTCTCTCTCCTCTAAGTAGCAACATACACACTCTTGTTTTACAAGTTTCACATTTAACCGAGGAGTCCTGTTTCCATCATGATTAATCCAGATAAGTCTAGCTTTTCTTCTAAAGTTACTGAGCAATACCTAAGAGTCAGTATCCAGAGGAAGGTTTTTTTCAGCAGAGTTTCCCTGGCAACAGAGACTAAAGGAAGCATTCTGTCTAAAATATCTTTTCATTTCAGGGCCATTGTGTCAGTGCTGGGCATAGAGAATTTTTTTCTCCATTATGGAATGTTTATTTCTTTATGTACGTTCATCTGAATTTAGGCTGGAAATTAAATGGCCAAAGAGACTGTTTTTAAAATGCTTGAATCCAAAATAAAATTATTTTAACAGAGTTTGGTTTATTTCTTTTCCTTACATCATTTTTACAATGATGGCGCGGTAGAGAAATTTGTTACCAACTTCATCGTTACCATAAGAGCCACCTATTGGGCAGCCAGGTAAATTTGCTAAATAAATAAATAAATACCCACCCAGTCCAAACTCTGTGTTTATTATTATTATTCTTTTCTATCTTTAACTTTTTTCCTTTTCTTGCATTCTGTTTTGCATTCTTTGCTTTCTTTTTTTGTTTTCCTTTCTTAGTGTCTATTATTTGTCTATTTGATCAAGTGACTAAATTAGTAGACCAGCAAAACGCTGTGGACATAGTATACTTAGATTTCAGTAAGGCATTTGACAAAGTAGACCACAACCTGCTGCTTAGTAAGCTAGAAAAAGGTGGGATAGACAACATTACCACCAGATGGATCTGTAGCTGGCTGACAAACCCTACTCAGCGAGTAGTCCTCAATGGCACTACATCCACATGGAGAGAAGTAAGCACTGGGGTACCACAAGGCTCCGTCTTAGGCCCAGTACTCTTTAATATCTTCATAAATGACTTAGATGAGGGAATAGAAGGGGAACTCATCAAATTTGCAGATGACACTAAACTGACAGGAGTAGCCAACACCCCAGAAGACAAGCTCAAGATCCAGAAAGATCTTGACAAACTTGAACAATAGGCCTATCCAACAAAATGAATTTTAATGTGGAGAAAAGCAAAGTTTTACATTTAGGCAGGAAAAATCAAAGGTATAAGTACAGATTAGGTGGGACCTGGCTCAAAAACAGTAACTGTGAGAGGGACCTTGGAGTCAAAATGGACAATCACTTGACTATGAGCCAGCAGTGTACAGCAGCAGCCAAAAAAGCGAATACAATCCTGGGTTGTATAAGCAGAGGCATAGAGTCAAGATCATGTGAAGTATTAGTACCGCTTTATAAAACCCTAGTAAGACCACACCTGGAATACTGCAACCAATTTTGGTCACCATACTTCAAAAAAGATGTTGAGACTTTGGAAAAAGTTCTGAGAAGAGCAACTAAAATGATCAAAGACCCTGAGACTAAAACATATAAAGAATGGCTGCAGGATTTGGGTTTGGCTAGTCTAAAGAAAAGAAAAAACAGGGGTGACATGATAGCAGTATTCCAGTATTTGAGGGGCTGCCACAAAGAAGAGGCTGTCAAACTATTCTCCAAAGCACCAGAGGGCAGGACAAGAAACAATGGTTGGAAACTGACCAAAGAGAGAAGCAACCTGGAATTAAGGAGAAACTTCCTAACAGTGAGGACAATTAATCAGTGGAACAGCTTACCTTCAGAAATCGTGGGCACTCCATCACTGGATGTTTTTAAGAAGAGACTGGACAGTCATTTGGCTGAAAGGGTATAGGTTCTCCTGCTTCAGCAGGGGGCTGGGCTAGAAGACCTCCAAGGTCTCTTCCATATTCTATTCTATTCTATTCTATTCTATTCTATTCTATTCTATTCTATTCTATTCTATTCTATTCTATTCCATTCCATTCCATTCCATTCCATTCCATTCCATTCCATTCCATTCTTTGTGTTAGCTTTTATTTTCTTGTTTGAAATTATATTCAAACTTTGTGTTTATTAATATTGTTAACATTTGTAATGAACTGTTGGAAAACAGCACCTACCCACCCTCCTAAAGAAGGAAATATTTTGGGGAATATTAAAAAGGCAGAATAGTATATTTCCCCAAAGGAATAATTTTAAAAAAACTTAATGGATGCAGAAACCCAGCCCCATTTCTCCCCCCCCCAAGCAGAAACTCAGGAGGCCAGCCCTTTAGAAATGCAGATTTTCTAATCCATGCAGGGAAACTCGGGCAGGAAGGCTGGAGCTGATGGGATTAGAAAAACAAAGGCTCCAAGGACAGGAACATGACCTTTAAGACATAGTAGGATTAATCCTACATCCTCTTCAGACTAGCAAAAGACACAAAAGCCCATCTCATTGCACAACCCCCTGGAGCATTCCAAATACAAAAAACCAAAGAAGGTATAAAAGCCCACCTATCGCAACTCCATTTTGTCAGCCACTCCAGAAACATGCTCTGTCACTGAAGTTTCCGGCAACTAAATAAACAAGAACCTTCTTTCCTAAGCAGCCTCCATTTTATTTCCAATGTCTTAGCCTCCATTTTGTTTACTCCCAGCTTGGAATTGGACCAGATGATTTTTCTTTCAACAGAATTGAATCAGAATAGATGTTTGACTCACAATATCTGAGTGTAAAGGAGCATGGTAATAATGGTGCTTTAACTTGACTGAGAATTGGCACAGGGATTCTGAGCTTTCTCTTTAGAAAATGAATGATCTGTTTTCTGTCGAATTCCCTCCTAGCTCATAATGTTGGTAGATGGATGTTGCGGAGTCTCTGAATATACAATATGGTTCCCATGATAGTACTCAATGCGGAAATGCAATCACATATTACAGATGTAAGAAAAGTGGGCAGTGTCCTTTTTATGTGAATATCTTTACCTAAATGGATTATACTGTAATACCCATAGGAGCTGCAAACCGTAGGTGCTGTTCTTTGTTGGAAAGTTTACATGTGGGAAATATTTTTCATATAAAATGTTTGGGAAAGTTGAGCTAACAAAACTTCAGCATAATACGTTCTGCCTTAAGTACTTTGTATTACTTTGTATGTCCCTCCAGCTCTTTTATTTTCCCCGTGTCTAACATCAATTGCCCTATAAGGTTTAATAGCTGTAATTGTTTACTTTGCAGTCTTTTAAAACCTAAAATCTCCTGGCAATTAGCCAAGCCTGGATGCAACATATAGCTCCCAGACTTCTCTACAAACAGTAAATTTCTGGGGATCTCTTCCATTAGACAATATGATCAGCAGGCTGTGAAAGCAAGTACAAAATCGGCTCTTTTTACCTTATCATTCCTTACCTTCATATCCATTTCTGATCATCTTACATTTACAGCAATCAGAAACAGTTGAACTGAAATTTCAGTTTCCTCTGTAATGTGCATCAATCCCTTTAGTTTGTCCTTGCTGTGAAACAATACATAACCTTTGCAGTATTAAATGAATAAAAAAAGCTTGGAATATCACAAGTTAAGCGGCATGTTAAATAGGATTGCAATACATTTTATCTCGTGAGAGCAGTGCTTTTTTCTAAAAAAAAAAAGGTGCCAGAACTCACACACGTCATACAACCCGCCTTGCCTACCCTACAAGGTTCCATCCAAAAAAGGTGCCGGAACTCCGTTCTGGGCATTCTATGAGAAAAAAAGCCCTGCATGAGAGCAAAACAATCTGCAAAGGATTGGGAAAACTGCATAGAAAGAAATATGTTAGGGTTAATTGTATATGTAGGGATAATTACATTTTAAAGTATATCTATGTATTGGCTGGAGCACCCATTCTACCAAGTATAGGATAAATCAGTCTGTTCTGCGTTTCGCTCCAATCTAGGAGCATGTTTTGCAGGCAGACGTCACATACTGTGAACACTGTAAATTCAAATTTTTTGTGGCTGACAAAGAGTTAGTGGGAGACTAGTATAGCTATTTCAAGCTCTTTAGCTCTCATCAGCTAGTCATACCCCTCTGGGATTCGAACCTGGGCAGCTTGCATGTTAGGCAGTTGTATTACCCTTCTGAGCCACAGTGTTCACAGTATGTGATGTCTGCCTGCAAAACAGATCTGGCCAAGTCAGCACACAGAGAGGTCCAAAAGAAGGAGAGCTTCCATGAGAGTTTTGACATTGGCTTTATGTGATTCACATTGATCAGCAGCTGGGCCACTGCATTTTCACATCAGTTGTAACTTCCGTACTTTTCAAGGGCAAGCCCTGTAAAGTCATTGCAGTAATTGAGACAGTTTGTAACCAAAGCATTGTTAATTGTTGATAGGTCCAACCTGTTCATAGTAATGTAGTTTCTTGATAATAAATTAGGACTTTCATTAAGAAGCAGGGTTTACTTTCCTCAAAGCATACTATTGCATACCACAAAGCTGTTGTCTGGCTTCCTGACCTGCTAATCTGCAAACAAATTAACCACACTAGCTGAGAAAGTTAACATGTTTTGAAGGTTTTAATAAGACTTGGCTGATGCACAAATAGCCACTTTAGTCTCTGTAAACAAAATAAAAGAGGGGAAGCCCATGTGGTCCTGCTTGTTTCAATCAGAACTTTCAATAGAATTAAAGAGGAATGGAAAGATTCTTGCAGATCAGGAACCAAAAAGCCAGAGATCACAAAATCAATGGTCAAATTCAAACTCCAAAATACATTGTACCATTCAAAGTAGGAGTATACAGCATTTCAAATTAATTTTTTTGCTAATTTCAAATGTCCTATTTCCACTTCAGAGTAATTCATATTGGAAATGAGCTATTTCAATTTTGGAAGTAAGTTGAGTTTGAAAGGCTTCTGCTGTGATAAAGAGTGGCCCACTTCAAATGCAAAACAGCTGTTTTGGACTCAAAACAACTGTTTCTTAATGAAAGACATGGATTAAAGTTGAGGTAGTCAGAATTTAAAATGCTTTGCATGAGACCAATTCAAACTCAAGAAGTTGGGGAGAGAAAAGTATACTTTGATGATATTCTATCCATTAAGGAGTTTGCTGTAAAGTTCTTTTCATATCTAGATAGAAATGGATCTGGTTGATTTCAGGTAGGTGTATTCTTACGTAAGAGTGTATAGAAATGAAGTCTTGAGCCAAGATATCATGAAGAAATATTGGATTATGTCTGCTTTTCCAGTTCAAGATTTCCATATTTGAAGATCTGAATATAAGAAGCATTTACAGTGGATTGGTTTAACCATAATGCAAAAGGCAGGATCCATGACCCTGATCTTATATACTTTATTATAGTTTAAGGAGAGAGTGGATTTCTGGATAAATGCACGGGGATTAGGAAAGGAAAGGCCATCACTATCTTCAGACTGCTGTGTATGACTAAACTTGCCTGAAAGCTTATCTCTCCATGGCATTTTAAATAGAAGTGGTGCACATTTTAAAATTCAAATTCTATCACATGATTCAGGAGCAAGACAATCAGTGATTAATTCCATTCAACACTTGACCTGAAAATATGGCATATCGTGACATTTTTTGCCTTTTTGCAGCTAGGGTGGGCATGGCCTGCGCATGACACATCCAGCCCATGGGCCACCAGTTTGATACCCCTGTCTTAGCACACGGTCTGCTATAAAATAGGGATAAAAGTCTCTGATGTTGCCCCTTGATTCTGGAGTTTTAGCACAGACCTGTTGATGGGTGACTTGGTTATCTTGGGGTCTCTCCACTTGTTCCACTGGGATTCCCAATATCTGAAGGAAGATTTGTTGTCATCTGGCTTGGTAGGCTATGCTTTTGTGCTTCTGTTTAAATCTGTCTGCTAAAGTTAACAATAAAGCTTAAACTTTCCTTATTGATTTGTTTAATGTCTCTGGAACCTCAAAGAACCAATTGTCTGGCATTTGGCTATTGCCTGACACTTGGCAATGCAACCATTACAAAGCACAATATTATTAACTTGCAGACAATTTGGTATTTGTTATCCATTTATTTCTTTAAATTAGAATAAAATCCCCTTTCTCTGAGTTATTGGCTGCTGTAGTCCTGTCAACTTTTTCAAGTGGTTGCTGGATGGCTTAGCAAGACTTTTACTGTGGAATTCAGCTGTATTAAAAGTGTAAGCATTTTTCAAAGACAGCAAAAATATTGATTATATTGCAAAAAGAAGAAAATTGTCTCTGTAAACTATCTAAGCCAAACATTTTTATTTTAAGAAAATCCAAATTAGGTTCTTTGAGATTCATTGCGACTAGTGGAAATAATGAATAGAACTATTTTTAAAAAAGATAAATCAATGATGTTTCTATAAGAAATACAGTTGCCACATCACAGTATGGGAGTCTATGATATAGTCACTTTGCTGAAGCTAAGTAGATTTGCTTCTTTGTTTTATTCAATTTTGGCAGTGCCCAATTTGGCAGTGTAGGAACTGGCAAACCACTTCTGAGAAAACTGCCAAGAAAACTGCAGGGGGCAGTTCCCAGGAGTCAAAACTGACTTGAAGGCACACAGAACTCCAGACTGACTTTGGGCAATTCACAATATAAAAAAAAACAAAATGAAAGGTACATTAAAACAAACAAGATGGAAAATCAGCCCATACTAAGAACAAAACATATGCAAACATATGCAACAAGGGATTCCATCCACTCTACCCAAGGCCTGGGAGAACAACTAGATCATTTAGCCCTTCCAGAACTTCATAAGGGTGGAAGCTACCCAGATCTAACTGAGAAACCGCAGTTCAGCGGTTTCTCAGTTTCAGTACAGAGAAGTCTTCCCAACAGAGGACACTGTTGAATTGAGAACACATACTGACAAAGCCCATAGAATAAGTACTGTGTAAGGCCTAGCCCAAAAATAAGCCCTAGCTCAATTTTTTTTTTGGGGGGGTGGGCCTAATATAAGCCCTACCCCAAAAATAAGCCCTAGTTTTGGGGTGAGGCAGACACCTAAAAATCAAACTGGGGTGGAGGGTGTGGAGCTGCTAGGCCTCTCCTCGCCAGCCCACTTCTTCTGCAGCATCTTCTACAGCCAGGCCTGCATTTTGAAGTCAGAGGCCTTTCCCAAAGGCCACTGCAGCCAAGAACATAGCTCAGTACTCGGCTGCAGAGGCCTTCTGGAAAGGCCTGACTGTGAAATGCAGGCCAGAATGCAGCTGCAGAATGAAGCTGCTCCTTTGGCCGCAGAAGAAGTGGACTGGTTGGGTGGGGCTGCCGGTGCCGGAGGTGAGTATAAAAGACATTCCCCGAAAATAAGACCTGGTGCATCTTTTGGAGGCTAAATAAATAAGTAAGCGAAAGAAAGAAAGAAAGAAAGAAAGAAAGAAAGAAAGAAAGAAAGAAAGAAAGAAAGAAAGAAAGAAAGAAAGAAAGAAAGAAAGAAAGAAAGAAAGAAAGAAAGAAAGAAAGAAAGAAAGAACCAGTCTTATTTTGGGGAAAACACGGGTAGTTCCTCCAATAACTAGGCCCTATGCCATGGCTGGGGGACTATGGCCCCTTTATGACTTGTGGACTTCAACTTCCAGAATTCCTGAGCCAACATGGCTGACTCAGGAACTCTGGGAGTTGACGTCCACAAGTTATAAAAGGGGCATAGTTCTCCACCCCTGCCCTATGTCATGTACAGCTTCATACCTTGAATCACAACTGGAAGCATATTTGCAAACAATGCAGCTCTCCAAGGAGGGATATTGTGTGCTGACTGTCACTGCTGCCTCACTGCATTCTGGACCAGTTGAAAATTCCAAATAGTTATCAAAGGAAAACCCATGTAAAGCACATTGCAAGAGTTGAGCTGTCAAAATGGTGATAAACACAGGAATGACTGGAGCCTCTCCTGATCCAGGGAGGGGTGCAATTGGTGGATCACATGTTCTATGCAACGGCCTTCTGCAACATGCTCTTTGAGCAAGAGCTGTGGATCCTAGATTGCACACTGCTACTGAATGGGGAAATGCAAATGTAGAGATGGAAAATTCTTAGAACTAGGTGGTCCCTTATTTGTCTTGGTCAAAGTGAACTAGGATTTTCTGGAAGCTGAGTCATGGTAACTGGACTTCTTTTCTTTTTGATTTCAAACCTTTCACTGCTTATCTAAGTAGCTTCCTCAGACTTCTGACTGAAGAAGCTACATTGACTGGAACTGATCCCAAAAGAACGAAAAGGACCACCATAAAAGAGGGCCCCAAATTCCCAGCCCTCAGAGCCGATCCAGAAGCATACCACAAGTCATCAACAGGTACAGCCATGGCTGTCACTGTACTGTGGCTGTCACTGTACTGTGGCTGTCACTGTACTGTATCATAGCCTGAAAGATAGGTCTAGATTTGGGCTTAGATAGTGCCTGCATGGGAAATACTCTGAAAATCTCATGGATGCTGCTTTGAATTCTATAATGTAAGTAATGTGAAATATAAAATAGCTCCATAAATGTCTGCAAGATTACTGCAGTTCTATGAATCACAGGCAGTGCATACCTTGCTGTAGACAGTTCCTCTTCCCACCGAAATCATCGCTAGTGCAAGTGTCTAGTCAGAGGAGCAGAGGCTCATTTACTAAGAGGAGACAATTTTATTCACAGTAGAAAAGTTAACTCATCAGAGTCCTGCATTCTCTTCCAAGGTGTCATTGCTGGCGGAAATGACTACTTGCGCAAATGGTTATTGTGAGTGTTTTGAAATTGCAGGGTACAATCTGCTTATTTAAGTGTGCTCTATCAACAAAATCCGGATCATTAGAAAAGTTTTTGTGGTTTGGATCCAGAGCATTTGAAAGATATGTTTTTTTTAATGGGACAACTGAGAATTCACTTCATATCTCCCCCATCATCAGTGTTATTGCTGGTGATTCAGAACAATCGTGATGCCTAGATTATGAAATGGCCTCCCTGGAGTTTCATATTGCCCACACAATCAAGGTTTTCTGTCAAGCTGTAAAGACTGTTATATTCCTCTGGGTTTAGCCATGAATGATTTTTACTACCTGGCTGTTTATGATTGACTTTTACAGTTGTACTGCTTTCCTGGGAATACATTGCTCACTGTGTGTTTATGTGTGTGTTTTATTTTTTTATGATAGTTGATGCTGTTTTATTTTGTTTACTTTTTTATTTTGCTTTGCACATTCTGTTTCAAGGACCTGTGGTTAAAAACAAATCTTAGAAGGAGAAATTAAAAAAGCAAGTAAGCTTGTAGCATTACAGCAATTACTTGGTCTATTGAGAGACCATAGGAAGCAACTCAAATGAAGGAACCCTACCAGCAGAATAGCACCTAAGCCACAGGAGTTTCCTTAGATGACATAAAAATTAAAATGCTGCAGGCTTTAAAGCACTACTGGCAATACTGTGGCAGTAGGGATGACAGGGCTGAGTAAGCATGCCATACAGTATGCTGTGGATGGCTGAGGATCTCTTAAGAGTCAGCCAACTAGGACAGAACAAAAACTTAACAACTGACAAAAATTATCCTAGCAGCTATAAGTCATTTCCTGCTTTTCCTCTCACATCAGCTTAAGCTAACTTGAGACCGGGGCAAAAGAAGTTTGGTCCTCATTGCTAACTCTCTGGATTCAGCCGAGATTCTGCTTCGAGAATGTTGATTGCCATCCAACCACTGGCTGTCTCTCTGGAAGGATTGTATTTAGGGGGCTTTTTTTAAAAAAGGAAGCTATAGGAGCAGCCTCATTTCAGGTGTTATTCTTTCTTTCTTTCCAAAAAAGGATGAGTGTAGGTACTTTGAGGTGAAATCTTAGAATTTCTCCAGGATTTGGAGAAATTTGAACTCAGCAGGGCCCTAGGTGGTGAGGGAAGAACTGAGGATGGAACCCAGAGTTATTGTAAAATGAAGCCTGTTGGGTGGAGGTACGTAGAGCATTTGGGTAATGAGGGGGAATAACTGAGTCCAGTTGTCTTCCTGTTACCTATATAGCAGTGGTGATACTGCTCAAGTATCACAGTGGTGTGCTGTGTCTAGTCATCCTATTCTGAGTAATAAACAGTAAACTGGTAGAGTAATATGCAGTAGACTGGTAGACTCCAGTAGACAAGGAGTCTCAACTCTCAATAGGGTCTTCTAGAACATGACAATAACTCGGCTCCTGGATCTGAGACAAAGCAGACAGACAGATGGAAGACATGGTAGAGGAACATATTAGCAATATCCTTGGTGGTAAGGATACCTTTGCAAGAGATAAATAAAATGTTCTATTTTAGTGAAATGGTCCACTACTGTATAATGATAAACTCTGGAAAAGTGTAGAAAGTCTATTCAAAAGCTGAATTTCCCAGCACTTGGAGGCTTGCCAGGAAATCTTCAATCTGATTTAGACAGGACAGATGCTATCAGTATATCTCAACCTTCATACCTAACCACCAGAAGTCCCAGATAATCAGATCTATGGTCATACACAGATTGAAATCTCCTGCCACAAGTGTTTTGTGCACCAGCCTCAGCATTTAGGTTGCTTAAAAGGCAGCTGCAATGGTACAAAAGCATTCTCAACCTCAAACAGAATTGTTTTGCATTGGTATCATAGGTAGATCTGTGGTGTTTGCCTCATTGTTTTAAAATCTAGTCAAGATATTATTTATTGTACATCTAGGGATGTAGAAAACCATGATGTTGCAATGCAAGAAGAGGAAAGATTAGCAAACAGGTTACTTCCAGTACCTAGGAGACAAGATTGCTTTAAGTACTCTCCCAGCTGGCCTCACAAACCCATTAGGACTTCAGCCCAGCTTTTGTTGGCAACAAGGCAGTTAACTGTGTAAGTCTTAGAAGTACTTATAGCTTCCTCACAAGTCATCCACTTTTGCATAGCAAGACTGTATGATCAATCATGCAGATGATACTCATTTTTAGGGGGAATAGGACTGTATTTGTGCATTGTACTGACAAACGATGGTTCTAGTTCCAGTCCTGTATCCAGAAAGGTCCAGGGCACTCCAGTGTCTTCTGTGCCTCTTGTATCAGCATCTCCCCCTCAGCTGATTTTGCCATAAGCACTTTGATACGGATCTGTAATCTAAATGACTCCCATTCATACAGTTTTGTTGTTCCATTCATAATTAAATTGACATCTCTATTCCCCTGCCTTTACATTTATTGTATGTTTCCCCTTAGTTTCAAGGGGAAGGTGAAACTAATGTAGTAGTAATTAGTGACAACTAATTAATTACTAATTAATTACTAATTAGTTACTACCTTAGTGATTAATGCCACACACAACTTTTATTTTTCTTATTTCATTTATTAATTCAAGATCTTTACTGCTTATTTCTCTTACATTTTAAATCACAATACTTCATCTACTGTCATTATTACTAGATAAGCCCATAGATATTGACCTCCACTGCCCCATCATGGCTTTGTTCAATCAATGCTTTTACATAATGTTTTTTAGTAAGGTAAAAAGTTAGAGACTAAGTTACTAGCCTTAACCTATGTTACATGTGACATACCCTGCTAGCAGTATAGACAATACTGATTAGGTTAAATACATTTGACCCAGAATGACATAAATGTGCATTGTATCAACACTGAGGTATATACAAAGTATTGACATAAAAATATTTCTGGAAACTTTAAAAAAAAAAAACATTTAGAGTAACATAAAGCAGCTTGATTTTGGATCAAAGTTTTATTAGCTATGTGCAATAAAGGTCATATGACATAAGTTATTAAACCAAAAATTATTGGTAGGAAGTCCTGGAAAGGACATTTCTGAGTGCTGAAATTGTTTTGATAAAGGAAAAAATAGAAGGAACATAATAGCTTTTTCTAATATTGGTGCTCTCCTGATATGTTAAATTGTAACTGCTAGAAATTTAAGTCATTATGCAGGCTGGATATTCTGGGCTTGGTAGTCCAATGTACTTGGAAGGCATCTCTTAGAGAAAGCTGCAATAAGGTAATAAGTGGGTTCCCATTCTTCTTAAATTGGTCTTAATGCAAAAGGCTTTTATGTTGAAAGAACCATTGAAGATTGGTGTAACAAGGGGCTAGATGATTGATAGAAAAGTGGAAATGATACCATGAATTACTTACAAAGGTCAAGTCTACCAGCCTGCTGAGGCTTTTCAAACCACACAGATTATTTGTATAGCAAATGGCTGGTATTTAATTTCATATTAATGGACCGCTATATGTTTGTTCTAGTGCCTAGGATAATCTCTGTGTTATATTCAGTTTCTTCCTAGTAATATGTTCCTCAAGAATCTTTTACCTCTTCCAATCTCTTTGAATGTTAGAAAACATTCATCTTGAGAACCATAATTAATTGCTGGTGGCAAGGATTTCAGGAGAAAAACCAGGGAGTGTCCAGTTTTCCTGAAAGAATGCTAGACATTTCAGGATAAAAGTAGTACTGTGGATTCTTGAAGACCTTCAATTACCAGAGTTTGAATGACTTTTTTTTAATGAATCACATCATTCTTTCTATTAATGATGTTTAAGGATACTATTGGTAATATAGCCAAAATTAGAGAAATGGAAAATTCATCTAATTGAAACATTTCAAGATCATAATGCTGTGTCTCAAACTTGAAATAATATTTCTGCTTGGTAAGAGTTTTTCAAATTGGAGAGCCAGTTAGATGTAGTGGTTAGAGTCCCAGGCTAGAAATTGGGTGATTGTGAATTCTAGTCCCACCATGGACACAAAGCAAATTGAATGACCTTGGGCCAGTCATTTTTACTCAGCCCTAAGAAACAGGAATGGCAAACCACTTCCAAAAAATGTTGCCGGGAAAACTGCAGGGACTTTCCCAGGCCATTGCCAGGAGCCTAAAACTGACTTGAAGAGGGAAGGGGTCCTGGCCCTCTTGGAAGTGTTCTAAAATCAAAGCATCTGTTTCCTACTCAAAGCAGAGTGATTTTGAGTTCAGTATACTTCCAGAAGGATCAGACCAGCCCTGACTTAAAGCAATTATTTCAAGCTTGAAATGGACCGATTTCAGGTTGAAGTGGCTCAAATATGAAATGTTTTGCATAATCAGTGGTGGGATTTAAATATGTGAACAACCGGTTCTCTGTGTAGATGCCTCTTCCGGAAGTCCATTCTGGGCCTGGGCAACAAAAAATTAGCTACCGGTTCTGCCGAAGTGGTGCGAACTGGCTGAATCCCACCACTGTGCACAGTGTTAGGGAAAACAGCAGGAACCATATATAAGAAGGATGCAATAGTGACTCCCTGGAGAGATATGATGAACTGAAGACAGTTCTATGAAAGCAGAGCCAACAACTGTGGCAAAGATCAAGGAGCTAGTGAGTAGACTTGTTCCTTGGAAACTCTCCTTGGATAAGGAGAGCACAGAAAATCACACACATACATTCTGGATGATTGTTCATAGTGAGCAGACCACAGGACAGGATTTTTCTGTGGGTTTAAGTGCCAGAAGATATCAGGATCAGTCATCTTTACTCACGATCACAGAGGACCCTTTTAAAGACCACAAAGTTTCCAAAATTTACTTTCTAATAACTTTTGGGAATTGTTTATTAACCATATTAAAGCCATTAGAGTCCTTTGGAGCAACAAGTTTGAAAAGTCTTCATTAGGTCAGTTTATCTTCAACTCTGAACAAAATAAAAATTAATTATAAGCTTAAGAACTTAAAGAATTTGAAATACTGCTAAAAAGCTACATAGGATTTTGATCTACAAAGGTATATATAAATTAAATAAACAGTTTCTCATGGGAAACAGACTATTCTGGCTATTGCAAGTCATAACAAAGATAAATGATTATTTTAGAAGCTGGACACTAAAGGGAACTAAAGATTTTAAGCAGAAGAAAAATAATATAAGCCTGTTCTTGATGTCAGTTAATACTAGGACTTACAAAATGACACAAAACCTTATAATATTGGAAATATGAAAGATGTTATTTAAATAACGGAGCCAGAAATTAGTAATTGCAATATCAATACTATCGATAATTATATTTGCTTCTTTGGGTAGACTGTGTCTAAAAGAGGTTAATGAAGGAATGACAGATGTGGAAGAAATTTATTTAACAAGCCAGAGAAAGTACAAGGGAATGATTAGGACAAGGAAGCTTTACAGTATATACAAAAGAAACTGGCTGCGGTTTTAAAAATTAAAAGGAAAATACAAATGATAAATCAAGAGAAACTGGAAAATATTTTCTTATTGGATCTACAAGAGGCTTGTTAAAGCCCTGAAGAAATCTGTGTAATGGGATAAAAAAGCATTGAAGAGAAATCAAATCCAACAATATTTATTGTAGGATCCAATTATTTATTGTAGGATCCAATCTGAGTCAGTCACCAGCACTAGAACCTGTATTCTGGTAGGAAGACGTTCCCTGAGGATGGGCTCCAGCACAAATCTGAAAGCTCAGAAAAATCTCTGGTTCCAGTTACTGATCCAGATTGGATTCTGCAACATTATCCTGAGACATGTATATTTGCCTTCATTCATAACAAAATGTATATTTAATTTGTTTTCATATTCTAGATTAGGATTGCTAGAAATAAAAGGAAGGAATATAAAGTGGGTTTATTTGATCAAAGAGACTGTGGTTCTTTCTTTCTTTCTTTCTTTCTTTCTTTCTTTCCTTCTTTCGTAAGGCAGACTTGATATGCTACTTTCAATTGGCTGTTATGTAGATAAATTGGTTACAGCCATTCCATGGTATTCCTTTGCTACTAATAAAAACATAAATTCATTTGCATATAATATCATTTGCTTATTCAGATTGTGCTATAATGCACCCTGTTAATGTTTTGTATGTCACTTATATTAGTAAACTGTTTTTCTTTATTGATTCTACTGTAAAACTTACCTATTTCTGGGTAGAGACTTTTTTAAAATCTTGACTTGTTTGGAAATTTGCATTGGTTATCCCAGATGATATTGATTCTTACACTATATAATAAAGTAATTCCACTGAAATACATTATTGTTATTGTTATAAATAAATAAATAAATGAATAAATAAATCTTGATATTAGGTTCATCCAAACTATATAAGTGAAACTTTATTTGTGCTGAAACTAATTTGACAGGCTGTGAATAATCTATCGAACTGATTTTAATAGGATGAAAATTCAATCAACTTAGTTTAGTTCCAAGCCAATAAATATTAAGGCAATGGGTTAGTATATACGTATGTTAGAAGGGCTTATGATTTGTGCTTTTCATGCAGCCCAATCTAATTCTTGAATTTATTTCCATTGATTTTAGCTTTGCTGAATTAAATAGCATAGCGCTGCAGCACTAGAGGTGATTTTTGCAGTGTTTTGCAACATATTGCTATGTTTCAGTTCTTATTTTCTGAAAATTTCTGTGCATAGTGGTTCAGCCATGATTGTTATTCAGTTTCCATTCCTTACTAACAAGAGATTTTATACACTTCTGTTTGTCATGGCCGTGAGGCCCAAGAGGCCAATACGGTTGCATCTGGTCATTGTCACCCATTTAGCACTGCCCAGGGAGCACGTGTAACTTAAGGAATGCTGTGGACATGGGCATCAATTGCTTCCCATGAAACATATTGTGCACAATTGCCCACAATGTGTGTTCTCTGGTTCCCTAGAACAGGGATCCCCAACCCCCAATCTGTGGACCGGTACCGGGCTGCGGCATGCTAGCAACCAGTCCGCACAAACAAGCAAAGCCCCATATGTGGGATGCAGGCAGCACACAAAACCACGCACTCTCCGATCTGCGGAAAAACCTCTCTCCATGGAACCGGTCCCTGGTGCCCAAAAGGTTGGGGACCTCTGCCCTAGAAGACCTGCACAAAGCAATGCCAGAGAGGATTGCCTGGATAGCTGAACTAGACATCCAGTTATGAGGCCACTGCCATACCTCCATAGACGTTTTGTATATAGCTATATGGATTGTGTATATATGTTTACTTCTCTTTTATCATATTCTCAACATACACTAAGAAAATAAATAACTAGCAAGAATAAAAAGAAAAGATGTAGTTGTTGAAATCAAATACCACAAGGTCAAGTACCAAAATGATGCCACTTTTACTGCTAACTTTGTTCTTTGGAGATAAAAGGAAAAAAGGAGCTCTATGAATTAAAGAAGAACATACAGGTAATTACCAACTGATCAATAAATCCATAAAAATACCTTATTCTGCAG
Source organism: Azemiops feae (assembly GCA_023970755.1). Classification (NCBI taxonomy): domain Eukaryota; kingdom Metazoa; phylum Chordata; class Lepidosauria; order Squamata; family Viperidae; genus Azemiops; species Azemiops feae. The sequence continues at coordinate 781,158 of JALGBA010000441.1, forward strand.
TAAGATAAAGATAATAAAGTTTAGCACTTAGGGCTTTTTAATAATGTGGAGATCAAGCTGAATTCTCAGTTTCCTAAGAGACAAACTCTGAAGAGCTCTGTTGAATTTGCTTGATTAGGAGGGCTTTAGATGCTACTTCCCAAAATGACTCAGAACAGCCTCAGACCTCAGCGAAACAAAGTACCGCTCCACTCTTCATTAAAGCAGCTTCTTCAATTTGCAAACCTGGGGAAAAGGCAGGCTTGTTTGATTGAAGAGTGCAGGGGTGCTGTGTTCATAAAACCTGGAGCACTTCTTCAAATCATTTTCAATACCTATGCAGCCTTATTGAGGGGCCTTGTTGGATCTACTTTTGCCACTGAATTTCTGACTAAAATATGTAAGTGAAAATCTCTTTGGAAAATGTCTGATATGCTTAGGATTTAAAGAAAAAAAAAGAATGTGCAACATGTTTGCTGGCTGTGTCAATGTGTGCCAGCCAGACAATGGATTATGTTCAAGTAAAGCTGCAAAACTCAAAACGACAGTCAAGACATATAACAAACTCTAACATACTGCAGCCATCTTGTGCTCATCCATATTTTTGCAGAGCAGAACTGGTAGACTTATTTATGAAATCAAGAGCCCCTCATTCCAAGATATACTACCAAGATGTTGTTTTTACCACCACCACCCAAATCCACATTCTATTGCTTGATAGCTAAGGAGCAAAAAGAATACCAAGGCATTATAAAAAATAATGGTTCGGCAATTCATTCATTTCATTTCATATGATTTATGTGGCCACCCATCTCACAAAAGTGATTTTATGCCTTTTCCTTTTCTGGATGTATGCATTTATTACCTAAGGTAGAGCTGCCATGAATACAATAATTTCATCACAAACTACTGGTTTATCCATTTTCAAGTGATAGTATGCCTATTTTTATGGTAAAAACAAAGTTTTACCATAAATTCAAAGGAAATGCAATTAGTAAAAGTCCAGCTGATAGCAAAGCAGTTTGACTAACCCTGACTTGTTCAATAATGTTGACAGAGGAATCACACAATGACAAAATTGGTGGTGATAGGGAATCTCCTTGAAAAATTCCTCTCTTGATATTAACTTAGCCCAGTCTATCACCATTGGCCAGCAACTGTGTGTTCCATTGTGCCATTGATTTTTGCATAAAGCTTCTGATATTTCCCTGATTCCTGTTATTTTGAGGCACTTAATTATTCAGTCATTTGGCAGGGAGTTGAATGCCTTGTTTAAAGCAATCCAAGTTACATTTAAGTTGGTCTTCCTTCTCCTGCAGTTTTCAAAAAAGGATCTTATCAATTAGGAGCTGGTCTTTCGTTCCTCTGTTGTTTGGACAGTTTCCTTTCTGCTCAGGTGGAAAGAGCTTATTTTCAACTAGATGCTGTTGGATTGCATCACTACCACACCAATTAGCAATTTGAAAGTTGTTGGTAAGCAAGTAATTGGCCTGTAGTTGCCAGGTACTGCTCTTTTGTTGGATCTTTCATTATCAGGTAGATTTTGCCAGAGGTTAACCAGTCTTTTACCTCCTTGCATTATGTTGTTAAACTGCTTGTCAATGAGCGGGTGTTGTTATGGTTATTGCATAGTCACCCAGATGTTAGACTGGTTTTGGCATTTTCGTCCACTTATTGGGTCCTTCTTCAGGAACTGGGATAGGCAGATATTCTTGTTGGATGGTATTAAAGGTGTTATTGCAAGAGGTAAGCTGTCCCAGATAAAGCATTTTTTTTTGCAATTTACTGGTGGTGATTTTGTCAAAGCTGATAGTGTTCAAATGGTACTCCAGTTGTTTTATTATTGTTTGTTGCACAGTCAGCCAAGCAAATGTAGTGATACCAATAGTAATAGGTGCTGTGGATGCAATCCCAGAATAACTGGAGCACCTCTTGAACACCATCAACATTGACAAAATCACCATCAATCAATTGCAAAAGGCAGCCTTACTCGGAACAGCTTATATCCCGTGACAATGAACGTTAACCCCATTAAATAGCTATATCTGCCTATCAAAGGTCCTTGAAAAGGACTCGATAGGTGGACAAAAATGTCAAATGTCAAATTCAGTCTGAACATCTGGCTGGATGTCATTCTATCTGCAGGTCTTTGTAGTAGTATTTGTAGTATTATTAATTGCACAGTCAGCCAGATGTTTAGACTGGATTTGGCATTTTTATTCACCTAACCAGTCCTTCTCAAGGACCTGGGATAGGCAGATGTTGTTACTATTATTTTGAATTGTGATTTAATATTTTTCTTGTATGCTGTCTTGAGAGCTAAGAATAAAATATATTAAAAAGTAAAGAAATACATATCTTAGACACCCAGTGGGTGTCTGAGGACAGAGAAGCAAAAGAAAATTGCAGAAAGGTAGATTTTTACATATTACCACATTTCTATTCTGTGATGCATTTGGCCAATGATAATAATAACTCGCCAGGATTACATTTGCATGCATATCCACCTATGATCTTTTGGGGGTAGAATAGGGGGAAATTATCCCAGTTATTAAAAGAGAGGAAAACGTTTCCAGAAGTGTAAATTTAAATATAAGTATAGCTTCATGTTTAAGTGGAGTAGGTTTATATTTTACTCACATCCAGGTTAAATTATATATTGAAGTCACATGGTGTTAGAAATTAATAGAAAAATTGATATGGTGCCATGAATGCACTCTACCTAGCTTTATTATTTATTGCTAAAATCAGCTCAGGCCAGGATTTATTGCTTCTCACAGGCTTGACCCTGTCAAGCCAATCAGAGCCGCACATATCTTCTAATTAAAAAAGTAATTTCCCTAGTGAATACAGATGTTTTTTCACAACTGAGTTACACATCTGTGCAGCCAAGGAATACACCAATTGCTCTTAATCCGTCCTCCATAGATTTGGGGCTAATGCAAGGCTATGATTTTTATGTATTTTACCAAAGAGGAGACCAATTAGTTTGGGGGGGGGGAATCAATATTGCTAAACCTGGGTGTATTCATCATTCCGTAAATCCTTGGAATCACTGCTCAGATGTCGTTATTGCGACATCTCACCCTCCCTGCAAGGAGGAGTGATTGTGCTCTCTGAAGGATATAATCTGAGCTTGATGTTGTCAATGATCCATCACTAGAGCCTCTTAAAGTTGCAATAATACAAGGGCTATGAAAAGCGAAAGGGATGTAAGTGCCTTCAGCTTACAATGATAATGAGTACAACAGTTTGCAGGCATAGCCGTAAATCAAATGAACTGTAGCTATAAAAGAAGTGCTTTGGCACTTGGATGGGATCCTGGACCGCTTCTGCAATAAAAGAAACCGTGCATACAAATGAGAAGCCATTTATCTCCTATTTTGGGGAAAGCCACCTACTAGACAGTACATTGATAAGGTTGTCTGCACCAAGCTCAGCATCCTTTCTCTGAAAATAACCCACCAAAAGTGATTGCATGGCAGGCCTTGAATCTTAAATGGATGATCTGTGATAAAGAAGGCCGGTTCCAGTTTTAGAATGTAACCGGAGCTGAAGAGGTTTTCCATTTGCAACCTCATAGCCATTTCCTTAGGACGTACTTGATTGAGAAAGTAATAGGAGCTTTAAAAATTATTTTTCTCACAAAAGGCTTGCAAGTATAGTTATACATGCATTAAAATCCAACATTTAAAAATTGGACACTTAGTTCTTGTTGGTTAACTTGAATGTGTGGGTGTGTACAAATACAACATACACACTATAGAGTCCCATTTTCTAACAAATAAAAATCTCACTGAGGTGGAAATTGGGAAATAATGAAGACTTTAAAAAAGAAATAAAAATGTCTATGGAGGGAAGAGACAGTATCAGTCTAAAGATGCTAATATGGGGTGATATTAGGAGAAGATAACATACACTTCACGATTACTGTCAATTTGGCATTAATTGTGATTTGAATGGGGGGGAAATGAATCTACACAGTATGAGCCTACAATAGCTGAAATATTAGCTCTTTGCATATAATCAGGTTCCCCACTATTTGGGAGATTAAGATTAGGGTTGGTGGGTGCCTGAGACAAGAGTTACAGGATTCATTCATGGAGGTAAAATAGGAATGTTTATTTATTAACATAAGCAGTGCCCTGCTGGATTGGGCTCCTCACCCATCTAGTCCAAGAGTTTGTTCTCACAAGGGCAACCCATTTCACAAGGAAGCCTTCTAGTCTCCCTCATAGAGCCTTCAGAAGCCTGTCATCAAGGTTCTTCATTTCGATAGGCAGCCAAGCTTCCTCCCTCTAGTCTACTCCCTCTCTCATTGTCATACGTCCAGGGTGGAAGACGACTAATAAGAAACACCAAGAAACAAATCCTTATGAAATGATCAATGAATTGCCTAAGAATTGACATTGCATGAATTGTGTGTATAGTTGGGGTGGGCAATCCTTTCCCCACTGATCATGTGCAGCCCCTAAGACTGTCTCTGCAACTTAGGTCACTTCAGAAGCAAAACAATAAATTTCAGCAATGCCATTTCCCCATCTTTTCACTTTTTAAAAAGTGCTTTAAAATTGGCCCTTTAGCAGCCCATGGGGATCCTGGTGCTTTGACCCATGTGGTCCCCAGCCAGAGAAAGTTCACCAATTCCTGTATTATAAAAAAATTGCATCTTGCCTCATTGCAAAGCTAAGTACCACTCCAAACTGAACAAGGAGGAAAATACCACAAGGAGAGCAACTTGCTCATGATCCCATCTTTAATCATATAGGACAGGGGTCTTCAAACTCGGCCCTTTTATGACTCATGGACTTCAACTCCCAGAATTCCTCAGCCAGGCATGCTGGCTGAGGAATTCTGGGAGATGAAGTCCATGAGTCATAAAAGGGCCGAGTTTGAAGACCCCTGATATAGGATGGCAGACTATCTGCAGATGACAGGAGCAGATGGACAAATATTTCACACCTGATCAACACCTGTTACCACTTCATCAGCCTGGATCCTGGCCCCTCTCAGGTTAGAGTCTATTAACCAACAGTTTTAAGGCTATAAATCCAGCAGGCAAACTATAAAAGCAGGCTGCATTCAAGGAGACTGGAGTTCATGTGAGAAACATGCGCTTATTGCTACAGTTATGCAAAGGTTGGGGTTTTTCAGAAAGCTTCATGGTGCAGATTATCTAAGGTTATGCAAACCCTTCATAAAAGGCACTTTGCTTTGGGGCATGGAAGTGCAAGCTAAACAATTGAAACAGCTGCATATTTTGCCACGTTCCTGCAGCTACTTCAGAATTTGTTCCTGGTTAGTCTTGACATGCAGCAGAAAGCATTGCCACTTCACTTTGCTTTTTTTCCCTTACCACCCAGCATCAATACAAAATAACTGTTTTAAAGAAGGTGTGCAGCGCCACTATTTGTGGTACAGTTTGAAGCAGAGTAGCCAGGCAGAAAGCCATGGAGAATGGTTCCAGCATCGGACTGCACTCTGGTGGATCTTATTATGAGAAGCTCTTGCTTCAATTGGAGCACTAAGGTTGCTCTCCTATGTAGGTCAGAAGTTCCTTTATTTTCCTGATCTTACCTCTTTATCTGTCTGTGGATTGGACAGATTAATGCAAATTGGAAGGACCAGGTTTAGGAATTGTGGGCTCTGATTCCATCTTATCACTGCTGGGCTGGCATTCTCTGGGTCTCTCTTCTTGATCTTCCTCCTGATCTGAGAAGCCAGGGATATGATATCCCACTGAACCAGACAACTCCAGTAAATAAGTATATTTTCAAAAAGAAGAAATAACATGGCAACTCTTCAGCAGCAGCAAGAAAGGTTCATCACCTGTAGGATGACTCCAGGACCAAAGATCCAAGAGAAGGTCCTTTCTTCATGATATTGTCAGCAGTGCCTATTCAAATCATGGGTAATAAATGGAGTACAACATTATGCCTGGAGAACCTCTATCTATCTGAGGTGACATGTAAAAGAAGTGTTTCTCTTCTTTTTGCTGGATTTACAAAAGAGTTTTTTTAAAAAAAACTATTGAAGACATTTGTAATAAGGATCAACAATTATTTGAATGGGTAACAAAGATTGTTCTGTTAAAAAAAAAAAACAATGCAAAGCTGGTTTATTTGACCAGAGACATGTTGCCTTTTTGGATTTGTTGATATCTTGACTGAAAAATGTGGTATATTGGACTTGCTTATTTTTATTTATTAATTTTTATTTTTATTAAATTTAGAGACTGCCTATCTCACTTAGAGTGACTTTTACTTTTAACAAGGTGTTTAAGCTTTTCCCCTTATAGTTACTTTATATATCATTTTATTTTATTTTATTAGATTTTTAACCTGGCTTTATTACTTTATAAGTAATTCAAGGCAACAAATATACTTAATATTCCTTCCTCCTCCTATTTTTTCAACAATCAGAATCCTGTGAGGCGGGTTGGGCTGAGAAAGAATGACTGACCCAAGTCCCCCTCAGCTGGTTTTCATGCCTAAGGCAAGACTAGAACTCAGTGTCTCCTGGTTTCTTTGCCAGCACCTTAACCACTACACCAAACTGGCTCTGAGTCTTTTTACTTAAAGGAAAGAAATTTGGGGGCTTATTCTTCTTAAAAGAGAAATTATCCCTCTTTGTTATGCTAAATTTTAATCTTTGTTTATATTAGGATACTGAGATTACTTTAATAAATGTGGATTAGTTTATAGTTGAGATGTGGAATGTTTATTTGAATAGGATATGTTGCTATTTGGGGCCGGGTTCCTTTGGAATTGCTGGCACGGAGTGGAAAAATATTGTGTATCGGAGTTTGTCTCTTTTAAGGGAGAAATGATCCCACTTGTCATGTTAAACTTGGGGGGGGGGGGTTATTTACATTAGGATACTGAGATCATGTTATGCCTTTTAAATGGGTTTTTCTTAAAGCTAAGAGCTGAGATTGGGGATGTTGAGTTTTATATATGTTAATTAATATTTTAGAGCTTTGCACTTGTTGCTGATAATTGGATTGGAGAAGACTTATTTGGTTTGCCTATTGTGAAGAGAAGGCTGATGGGATGAAGACTTTTATGTTAATTAAGATGTAAAGAGATTATGAAATTGAAATTGTTTATACTTGTCAAGATGAGGATGGGAAGTTGCTTTGTACAGAAGGGGTCTTTTTACTTTTTTTTCTTTCCTACACTTTTTTTCCCTTTTCCTTTTTTTTAAATTTGTATTATCTTTATTGTTGTAATTAAAATTTAATCAAACCTATATAAACTTACCCTTTTACTATAATGATGTTTTATTCTGCAGTTTGCAACCCAGAAATCATTCATAAAATAAACTATTATCCTTCCTTCTTAGCGCTGAGCTCCATTTTTCTTCTTCCATGGCAATGTTTTAAATAATAAGCAATCTAAATGCAATAATCATGGATCAAATTACACTAACCAATTAGAGTTTATTAAAAAAAAAGGTTAACATGATAGATCAGATAACGGAGTTCAATATTACTTACTCGATTTATATATTTCCCTAATCAAGATTCCCAGCACTTTACAAAAATAAGAAAACTCTAAAATCAATATTAGTATCATAATAACAATATACAGCTCAACAGCGTCTACTCATCCCCCAAATGCCCACAAGAACAATTTTGTTATCAGCATTATACCATTTTTCATGTCATATTAAGAGTCCTAACTATAAGATTCCATCTTCTTATTAAAGAGAATAGACAAAACATTAAAGGATAAGAGCCACAACAATCTGACAGGGTCCTTTTTTTTTTTCCAGCAGAGAGAGATTTAAGGCTCCACATCTTAAATCTTCTCATGATGACTTCTCTCCTGGCTCCTTCAAAGCTGTAGAGCAGAGGTCCCCAACCTTTTGGGCACCAGGGACCAGTTACGTGGAGAGGGTTTTTTCCACGGACCGGAGGGGGCGTTTTGTGTGCTGCCTGCATCCCATGGATGGGGCTTTGCTTGTTTGCACGGACCGGTTGCTGGCATGCCGAAGCCCGGTACTGGTCCACGGACCGGGGCTTGGGGACCCCTGTAGCAGAGGACCAGGAAATACAAAATGGAGAAGTCTCTTCCTGGGAGAGGTGAGGAATGAGAAAGAGCCAAGCCCAGATGGAGAAGTCTATCTCTTCACAGCATTCTTTCTACCAATATTTCTCTTCTAAAGTCATTCCAAAGTCGGTTTGATGTGATACGGGTGGCAAATTAATTAATTAATTAATTAAATGAATGAATGAATGAATGAATGAATGAATGAATGAATGAATGAATGAATGAATAAATGAATAAATAAATAAATAAATAAATAAATAAATAAATAAATAAATAAATAAATAAATAAATAAATAAATAAATAAATAAATAAAAGATTTCTAGGGTTGGAGAGCTGAGTATCTCAGATAGAATAGCAGCTCTTTCCTAGTGGAAATACGTTTCGCCACAATCTTAAATAAATGTCGTTTTTATAAAATCATATTATGGCTATGGTTCTATGCCACTGCAGGAGGCAGATCTACTTTACCTGGAAAAATTCTATTTCTTTTTTCTGCAAAGTGATTGATCAGTGTGCTATAAATTAAGTGAGATACGCTAATAGCGGAACGAAGTTAGTGGGTAGATTTGTTATGTACATCTGAAAGCCTAAATTGTGTTGCCAATGAATTTGAATCAGCAGGATAACTTTACAGCCCAATAGACAACAATGGCAAATTCAAGTGCTCCTCTAGGTTTTTGCAATCCAAATATGGTAGCCTTACTCTCTTTACCCGTGATTTTCCGTTCATTTAAACTGAATCCTTTTTTTTCCCCAACTTCCTTTCTTGTTCCTCAGCATTCACTGAATTGTGGCAGTTCTGAATCTAACGAGCAGAATAAATTATGCAAAATAAGCATGATAATTGGATTTTAGCTGATCAAATCTCATAGCAGCAACTGCAGTATAAAAATAAATCTGAGTATTTCAATTTAATTGGCGTGCATTTGGAGATGCCTTTCATGTTCTGCTGATTGCTTAGCAAATGTACGTTGTGTGATGTTTGCTGCCTGTGTCTGATTCACACACGCACGCACACTCTCTCACATATACAAGTCAGGATGTTTCAAGCGATTTGGCTTTTCTGCTTTGATGGAGAATATTGTCTGCCAACTAGGAAAGCAGGCAATTCATTCCAGAACTTACCCAACCTTGACCCATTATTTTTCCATCAGATGCAACTAACCACAATGGTCATTTGAAAATGATGTTACAACTAAATGTACAATTCATTGATTAGTATGTCTGAAGTTCATTATGGGAATGTGTACTTGTTATATGAGGTCAAACAACTTTAATTTGCTTTCACTTATCAAAACTTCCTTCTCCTCTTCTCTCCCTCCTCATATAGCTTCTCGTCTCTCCCCCTCTCTTTACTCCCTGGAAATGTTAGTCTCTGAATCTCTTTAACTTTTCACATTTTAGAAATGCCAATAGACAAAGGCTTGCACTTTCAAGCAGGGCATGTGAAAATATCAGTAGTAATATGCAGGTGATAAATCTGTTGAGCCTTTTAACAGTTGTATTGATTTTTGTCTGGTGATATTTCTGTCAAGAAGAGACATCTAATCTAACAGAAAGTGATGTTACCTGTAGCTTGAACCGAAGCCACTTCAAGCTTCTCATCAGCGATAAGTATATTTATGAAGTGGTGGCAACATAGCTCTGAAATAATCCCAGCCTATCAAGGAGATGTTATTTCCATACCATCTCCTTCCCACTTACCTGTCACCATTCAAGAACTGAATTAGATTTATAGGTATTTCATTTACCTTCTTTGTACATATGGCTCTCTCGGGTTGATTAATAGGAGCTAAGCCCAAACATTTACTCTTAGGGTGTCACAAGAGACAGAGTGATGGGGATACAGGTGTCAATCTCCACTCAGGTGTGAAGCAACCTGCTACAGTCCCTGAGTCTAAGCTACCATGTAATCCTTTAACAACTGAGAATATTCATTAACCATACTTTAATAGGCATCTTTCACTATATATGAAGGAGACAACATGTTTAGTCAGTGTTTGAGGAGAGCATTAAAAAAAAAAATAGGAAGATGGAGCTCTCTGAGCTTGGTTGTTTGCTTGCAGACATTTCATTACCAAACTAGGCAATATTATCAGTATGAGTATGAGGTTTTCTCCCTGTTTATATATAGTAGTTTGCCCTACCAGTGTTGGTGGGGATGTGGTTTTCTCCTTGGTAGTTCTTGGTAGTTGCAATGTATGGCTGTGAAAGTTGGACCATAAGAAAGGCTGAGCGCCAAAGAATTGAGGCCTTTGAACTATGGTGCTGGAGAAGACTCCTGCGAGTCCCCTGGACTGCAAGGCGATCAAACTGGTCAGTCCTAGAGGAAATCAACCCTGACTGCTCTTTAGAAGGCCAGATCCTGAAGTTGAAACTCAGGTACTTTGGCCACCTAATGAGAAGGAAGGACTCACTGGAGAAGAGCCTAATGCTGGGAAAGATTGAGGGCAATAGAAGAAGGGGACGACAGAGAATGAGGTGGCTGGATGGAGTCACTGAAGCAGTAGGCATGAGCTTAAATGGACTCCAGAAGATGGTAGAGGACAGGAAGGCCCGGAGGAACATTGTCCATGGGGTCGCGATGGGTTGGACATGACTTCACAACTAACAACAACAACAAAGTTCTTTGATTAGGGTATTGCTTTCTGCTTTTTTGCTTGGTGCTAATCCCTGCTTAATTGGGTGTTGGTTGCTGGAAAAGGCTTTTTCTGGTCTCTTTCTTTACTTCTTAGCTTTTTCATTCCCTCTTTTGAATGGTGTGTAAATATGGTTTATATCTATGTGTCTATTGATGGCTGATTTGTCTGGATGCCAGGAATTCCAGGAATTCCTTAGCATTTTTGCCTTTAGTTTGGTCTAGATTCTAGAATGCTAATAGTTTCCCAGTTGAAACTATGTTGAATCTGTCCATTTGTTGTGAAATTAAATAAATATAATAAATAAATGAAAACTCCTTATCAAATTTCTGTACTGCTCATCACATTTCTGTGACTCTGGGCAGTTTACAAATAAAAAGATAAAATCATATAAAAGCCTTACTTAAAAACAAAGTTAAAAACAGAATTAGAACAGAGTTGAGAAGAACAATTTAAAAGTTAAAAGGCAGAGGGAGTGCCTTCAACCCACCAACTACTTCCAGGGTTGCATAACAGACCTCCATACTATTTAGAAGAACCAGATATTGACACTCTTCTAAAAGGCTAAGAGAATAAGAGCCCACCTCATCTCCAGGGATAAAACATTCCATAGGGGAGAGGCAATGGCAGAGAAGGCTCTCTTCCTAGATCTTACCAGCTGGTCTATAACTGATGGGATCCTCAACATATCCTCCCTACCTATTCAGGTGGGACAGGTCAATGAAATAGGAATGAGAAGGTTCCTCAGGTCCTATGCCTCAAAATGCTTAAAGGTGATAACCAACACCTTGAATTGGACCTGGAAGCAAGCTGGCACCAAGTGTAGTTCACATAGCAGAGATGTTACATGCACAAATTAGGGTGTGGGTGTTCCACACTGCTGGGACCATCACTTTTTGCACCAGCTACAGCTTCTGGATGCTCTTCAAAGGTAGCTTATGTGCAGTGCATTGCAATTGTCAATACAGGAGATGACCAGGGAATGAGTGAACTGCAAGAAGAGCTTTTTGATTCAGGAAGGGGCATAACTGACTATTGGGACTGTCCTTGAAGAAAGGAGTGAACCAGCACATAATTGTGCCTCCAACCTCCAGCTCCTGAAGCTGACCCAAAAGGATACCATGGTTGATGGTATCAAAAGCACTGATGGTATCAAAAGCACTGAGAAGTCAAGGAGAACCAGCACAGAAACATTACCTCCATCGTGTTCCCACCAGAAGTCATCCAAAAGTGCAACCTGTGCTGCTCCTGTTCCATATCTGGGCCTGACTGGAAGGGGTCCAGATAATCCATTCCATGCAGAATCCTCTGGAGCTGCAGTACAACCACCTTCTCTAAAAATGAAAGATGAGAGACTGGATGAAAATTGTCCAGAACAGTGGTATCCAGTGATGCTTCTTGAGAAAAGTGTGCACCAGTACCTCTTTGAATAATACTAGGAACATCCCCTCCCTCAAAAATGAATTAACCATTCCTAGAATCCATCCTCATGTCACTTCCTAATCAGGAAGGGCATGGTTCTAATTTACAGGTAGCTACCCTTACATTCTGAAGGACCCTGTCCACTTCACCAGGTCCAACAGGATCAAACTATTCCTAGATGACAAGGTAGTCCTCCTATTCTAGTGTAGTTTTCTGTAAAGAGACAAAAGAGCAATCATCTTCTTTTTCCCCCATTTCCTGTAAGACAGTAACTAGTAAATGCTGAAGGTAAGCATTTTAAGGCTGAGTATATGCACAGATATAAAAACATATATGCATTTATTAAAATATGAAATAAAAAACACAATTCCATCACAGGCTGAAAAATAAAACAGAAACCAATTCAAAAGTAGTTATGTGGCTTATAAATTCACCCTCAAATAGCTGATTAAAACTGATAAAGTGGCAAAAGTGCACCAGGCACATGGAGTCAACATATACAAACAGAGGAATACATTCTATGGTAGGACCAGTTACAACTTCCTCCATTTGTTGTGCTGCAATGAGAGTAGCTGCCATCCCAGGCAAAACATTCATTTTTATCACAAACATTCTCCACAACTGTGACAATTTTAATTTCTCCCATTTTAACAGGTCCATCTTAATTTCATTCCACATGTTAACATAATTATATTTGAAATGACATGTTTCCTCTCAAGGACATCTTCAAAAACCATTACAACTGGTGAATCTGGGAGATAGGAAAAGGATCTTGTTTTAAAGCTTGCCTGAGAGTGTGGGGTCTTGAGAAGACCTCTCTCAAAAAGATAGGAGGGATAACATTCTTCCCCCAACTGGAGAAGGTTGGGCTGATGTTTAAGTATAAACATCAAGGAAGTGGCATTGCCACATGAGCCTTCTTGAACCTCATATCTTTCCACTTTTCTGCAGACTCCTTGAAATCCCTCTAATTGACTTCTGATATCTGGCTTATTTATAATAATAATAATAATAATAATAATAATAATAATAATAATAATAATAATAATAATAATAATAATAATAATAATAATAATAATAATAATAATAATAATAATAATAATAATAATAATAATAATAAAGTTGGAAGGGACCTTGTAGGTCATCGAGTCCAACCCCCTGCTCAGGCAGGAAACCCTATACCATTTCAGACAAATGGCTGTCCAGTCTCTTCTTAAAAACTTCCAGTGTTGGAGCATTCACTGCTTCTGGAGGCAGGTTGTTCCACTGGTTAATTGTTCTAACTGTCAGGAAGTTTCTCCTTAGTTCTAGGTTGCTTCTCTCCTTGATTAGTTTCCATCCGTTGCTTCTTGTCCTGCCTTCAGGCGCCTTGGAAAATAGCTTCACTCCCTCTTCTTTGTGGCAGCCCCTGAGATATTGGAAGACTGCTATCATGTCCCCCCTCGTCCTTCTCTTCATTAAACTTGGCTGAGGGCACCATCATGTTTTCCCCTAATATGCTCAGAAAGGTTGGCTAGCAATCCACTGAATGAAATGAAGCAAATATTTCCAGAGTGTGGCAGGCTACTTGAAAGCAGACATTGGCCCAGCTAAATAAGAACTTCTATACCCACCAGACTATTAAGAGCTTGATATGTAAATAGAATAATAAGGAATACATCATAAGAATTGTGTAGAAAAACAATGTCCTAAGGGGAGGTTTTCGGGGCTGAATATTAGAGCTTAACTGGGCTAATAGACAAAGTTCAATAGATATTGTCAATATTGCTCTGTTTGTAACCACCACACTCTGATCAAAATTTCTTTTCCATAGGAATTATGGACAATTGCTGCTCTCCAATGGAGAGGAGGAACATCTCAGGGTCTGGGAATGAAAATCCATCTGCTCCCCATCCCTATCCCCACCAACCAGAGCAAGATCCCAAGAAGCCATCATCTTTTTCACTTAATTTTCCTGGAGTGGGCATCTATAGTGTCCTACAGAAGCTTTTTGGCCTCCTTGTTCATGGGATAACTTGACAAGTCTCTCCCATAACTTTTATTCCCAGAAAACATGAAGGAAAAATTCTTGGGCCCATGGTGATATTTCTAAAGAGGCCACATTTTTTTTCTGGCACTGTAGCAAGAGAGGAGATGTTGTATGCTATGCTGTCTGCCACTCTCCTCAAATCACTGTCACTCTCCCCAGCCTGATTGACAAGTGCAGTTGCTCAAAAATCACCCCATCTCACCCAAGAAAGACAGGCATGCTGACTGCAGAACTGTCAATTATAGAGGAGTAGGCTGTCCTTGACAACCGTATCTGGTGTTGCTTCTTTAACAACTTCTCCAGGATTCTGCTGCCCTCCTCTGAACAACAAGGGGCACTAGTCCCCTAATTTAGGAATTAGGTTTATGATTTACATTTTAAAAGGTGACTGAAGTTGCTAAAGCCCTTTCTTCTTTTAAAAAAAATTAATTACCTACAGGAGAATCTATCTTTACTGTACACACAATGCGAGTCCCTCGGAATTATATAATAATTTGGTAATATTCTCAAAAAGTGTGGCAACCTGAATGCAAACTGCTTCTGAAGGCAGCGATTTGCCAGTTGAAGTAGTAATGACAATACAGAGAAAAAGGTTTATTATCGGCCTTAAAATATTGATAAATTCTTTGCCCAATTTTGGATCCTCTATTCCTGGAATATTTTCTAATACTCCATCACGAATTATTCCCCCTCGCAAAAAAATCCAGTCCTTTGGTACAATCTAGTTATGAGGCAGCTATTACTTTTCTAAAAAAATAATATTTATCATATCATTTGTAAATTCCATTTGACCCCCTAAAAGGATTAATGAATTTATGTAAAGCCTTGTTCCACCTCCTAGGCAGAGAAAGGGTTCTGGCTAAACTTCCTGTGGTTTTTGTTTCCCCATTTGCCTGACGGGACCAGTATGCATTTGACTTGGCAAAACTGGGAACAAGGTTTGTTAGCGCTCTCGTGTTACCTATGCGAGACTGGTCAGCTTTGCCGAAACAATATTGTGACTTTCCCTATATACAGTCCAATGTGCTCATGACCTTAAGGGACAATGTAGGCAGTAAATCCTATGGCTACTCAGAGGGTGATAGGAATTTCCACTTCCATTAATGGATGGGATACAAAATAGCTTGATTTTACTTGGAATTCCCAGTTACATCTACTCATCCCATCTGCTTTATGGGTTCCATCTCTGCTGCTATCTGCTAAAGAGTTCCATCTAATGGGACCCAGGAGACGGGCCTTTTTTGCCATGGCACATCATTCCCTCCCCTCCCAAGATGAGATTAGCCCCAACCTTACTGGCATGTAGGAAATCCTTCAAAACCTGGTTCTTTCAACAAGCTTGGGGGGGGGGTGTCCCAGGAAAATAGGAGTCCTGCATGGTGACCACACTGTACGTATGTTGCTAGTCCATTCTCCCACAGTCCTATTTATATTTCTTTTTAAACTGTTTTTAAATGGCTTTAATTTTTAAAATTGTTGAATTATACCCTTACTTTATAATTCTTTTATCTGATTGTTTTATTATATGTCATCCAGTCCCATACATGTGATGGGTGGCTGTATAAAATAAATAAATAAATAAATAAATAAATAAATAAACAAACAAACAAACAAACAAACAAACAAACACACACACACACACACACACACACACACACACTTTCTTCCAGTACCTGAAAAACCTGGTACTGATTGTGACTCAGGCCACAAACACCTTCTTGCAAAATACAGATGAGACTGAAGAAAGCAAATAAAATCAACAAGATACAATGGTTAGGAAAAAATAGAAGTAATGGAATAGATGGGATAGAGGGCCTGAAGAACTCATGACCAAACTTCATGACATCATTAAAGATGGAACTAACAAGATTATCTTCAATGAATGATGGGGAAAAAAGAAGCTTCAAAAAGTCATTTATTTTTGCTGTATTGATTAAAAAAGCTGTTTGACTGCCTGGACTCAGCAAGTTGTAGATAGTCTTTAAAAATATAGGTGTACCAGGCCATTCTATCTGCCTATTGAAGAATTGAATGAGGAGTAGGAAGAGACAATTAGAATGAAATATGGAGCAACTTAATGGTCCAAAATTGGGAAAGGAATATATCAAGGTTTTATATTGATTCTATGCTTTTTATTTTTTTATTATTATTGTTTGTAAACTGCCCGGGATTATAATATATGGGGTCTATTATAAATCTTTTCAATAAATAAATAATATATTTAACTTAATAAGAAACGCTAGACTAAGAAGAAATAGAACACGGAATTGAAATCACTCATATGCTGATGATGGTGCTACTTTAATAGCTGGAGGTGAGGAACACGTAAGGGCCTTCTTGTTGAAAGTGCTCATTACTAAAGCAAACAAATATGCCAACTCAAATAAGCAGAAAAAAAGAGTAAATGTAAAGGATGCTTTCTCTAGCTTCTCTCGTTGGCCAGAAAACTCAGTGCTTTGTATGAATGTGAGCACGTAAGAAATTTTTTACTTGGGTCCCATCACAACTCCATTTGGTCCAACCAGAAAATGTTGTGAAAATGTTGTCTACAAGCATTTGATTTATTTCTTTTCTTTGCCATGAGAAAGACAATACTTCTAATCTTAAAAGCTGGGAATGGAAATAGGATAACCAGGGTACATGTTAGAAAAAGACATCAGATCTTCCTAATTAGGTCAGATGAGAACAACTCATAAGCCACCTTATTACACCATTTTTTTGTGTTATCACTACATTTAACTTTTGGGGAGTATGTTTATTATTTTTGTTAAATTCTCCCTCAAGAAGTAAAATATCTCTTTTTTTTTAATGAACTGTTTCCTGAGTGTTATTTTGCATAGATGGTAACCTTTTTGCATAGATAGTAACCTTTATTCTGAAACCAGTTTTGACACAGCACAACAGATCCCATAGTAAGCTTCTCAAGTGAAATCAGTTGTCCGATTTCCAGCAAATACCATGCGCCTTAACGGGATCACTATTACGTGGGGCCTTTGAGAGTAATATTGTCGACCCTTGAACATGACGTGGCATTTGTGCAGTTTGAATCCAACACATTTTCAAGGACTGAGATCTTTAGTTCTTTACTGCTGCCTGGAATGTACACAAATCTGAGTATTAATTGTTGTGCACTCATATACTATAGAGAGGAACTGGCTGTAGTATTCACAGTGACATTCTAGCTTGGCTGGGGAATTCTGGGAGTTGAAGTCCACACCTCTTAAAGTTGCCAAGATTAAGAAACACCGATCAAGAAAATTGCCTCTTAATAAACCATATTTCCCACAAAGTTGTCTTTTCCAATAGCTTCCATTTGAAGCTATTGATGGTATTTACTACTCAGAACAGCACACGTCTCTAGGGCCTCCTTAGTTTCACCTGAAAGCCAGTCACCAAAGATGGATACTGTCATTCTTTCACAGTCACATCAGGCTCAAATGGAGCAAAACTCTTATCATTGTGTTAAGCGCTGACAGACAGAAACCTGTTAATATACAGGAGGGAAGCAAAGGCTCTCATCTTCTCAGTCTACATAATTGAAGCTATTAGAAACCATTTTGCAGCATCTCTGTTGTCACCTGACTTGTCTGATGTAGCTTAAAAGAGAGAGAAGCATTGCTTTCAGACTAGCCTGCGATATGAAACAGAGACTTACTTCCTCCTGGTATTTTTATGGGATTAATAAAACAATTTAGGATAGGGAAGATATTTGTGAAGGTAGTCGTATAGATCTCTTTTTTTTATTGCATGGACCACATTGTCAGGGATTGGATCTAGGCCTTGTCCTCACAATCAGGTTATCCTCTTCTCAGTATCTGAAACTTTCCCCTTAACAGCCTTTTGGATTCCAGTCTGCCTTGCAAAAATGGAGATCTATGAGAGAAAAATTCTGTGTGTAAGAATGAGACCTATCTCGGCAGCATTCCACCTGAAGATGCCCCAAAATACAATCCTACACAACACTATCCTGTCCTCTTAAAATGTAATTCTATTCATGTCTACTCAGAACCTGATAATTTGGGTCAAGCTTATTCCCAGGAAAGTACATAGGGCAGTCTTTCTCATCCTGATCACCACCCTCAGAAAGGAGATTTTGAAAAGTTACATGGACTTCAACTTCCAGAATTTCTAAGCCAGCATGGCTGTTCTGACATACAGTACCAAGAATGGAAGACAATGTGACTGAAGGACACCTGGGTTGAGGATACAATATTGCAATCTCCCTCTAGGACCAAAGAGACCAAGATTTAAATCTTTTTGAGCAACGAAATGCAGGCCAGCGTGTCATAGGGCTGATGTGAGCATAAAAATGTCAGGCAGGATCATGGGATCCTTGCTGAGCAGGGCTTCCTGGATTTTTTTAAAAAATGGAATCAGGGTCTTGAAAAATTTCAGGTCATCCTCTAAGGAATCGTTTGCCAAGAGGCACTATTGCAGATCTCTGGAAATGTTATGCCTAGGCCTAAGAACGCCTGTGACTCTGGAGGCATCCCTTGTTAATGAGTTAATGTAAGTGAGAAAAAGGAGCAAAGAGTAATTTCTCAATCAAGTGCAGTGTCTAATTAGTGCAGCATTTTAATTTCATGAACAAATAGTCTGGGCAAGGGACATGCCTTCCATTCAGCTAGGATGCCGGACTTAGTATAAAATAAGCAGTAAGGTAATATCATGGTACATTCCCTGGTGTCTAAGTAAAGCAGGTAGCTGTCTAGGTTATAAAGTGTTTGTCACAGTGCCAATTTATAAGAGAAGACAACCAACCATCACAGTATCCTTTATTCCCACAGGGTAATGAGTGGAGCTAGTCCTTTCCAATCTGGAACCTATTTAGGAAAATTGATTATAACAGAACTTGGAAGGGACCTTGGAGGTCTTCTAGTCCAACCCCCTTGCTCAAGCAGGAGACCCTATACCATTCCAGACAAGTGGCTGTCCAGGCCCTTCTTAAAAGCCTCCAGTGATGAAGCACCCAAAACTCCTGAAAGCAAGCCGTTCCACTAGTTAATTGTTCTTCATGTCAGCTTGATTGTTTATAAAATAATCCTGACTTGAAACAGAAGTTCGAATTTAACAGTTCTGATTTATCTTTGATACTGCAAACTATAGGAGATCATCCAGATTATGAGAACCATAAGAAATGTTCCCCTCATGATTCCCAGAAAATGTTGCAAGCTTCTGTTGAAGTATTCAACACTTGTGATCTATCTTGTGTCATAGCACATACCATACACAGTTCATGAGATATGAAGAGAGTGCTTTCCAGGAACAGGGGAAAATAATATGAAATCAGAAGCTTATTTCCACTGGCAATCCAAAAGAAGCAAGTGGGTAAACTATAGTTTGTTTAGTGACCCTTCGAAGTTACAACGGCACTGAAAAAGTAACTTATGACTGTTTTTCACACTTCCAACCATTGCAGCATCCCCATCATGGTCACATGATCAAAATTCAGATGCTCGATGATTGCAGTGTCCCGGGATCATGTGATCACCTTTTGCAACTTTCTGATAAGAGAATTCAACGGGAAAGTCAGATTCACTTAACAACCGGGTAACGAATGTATCACCTGCAGTGATTCACTTAACAAATGTGGCAAAAAAGAATTATAAAGTGGGGCAAAACTCACTTAATACATTTCTCACTTAGCAACATAAATTTTGGGCTCAGCTGTGGTCATAAGTCAAGGACTACCTGTAATAACAATTAGGTAATGTTTACAGATGTTGTGGATTGAGTCTGTCAGTATGAAAGATTTTGTTACAATTGTTTCGTAATGCACATGAATTTTGTCTCTGTATGCGAGGGTATTTCTTTTAGAATTGTTTAAACAGTCTCAAAAGTGTTCAATTAAGGAGGTAGAAAGAAACCTACAGGGAGAAGAACCACAGTAACAAAACAAAACTTGAAATGTGAACTCGGCTGATAATGTCAAAAGAATTGCTCTGAAACGCCTATTGTGACGAACGTTTATAATATTGTTCTAGAGCATTTAAAATATTATCTCTACTGATGGGAATTTCTTGCCTTGCAGGGAAAATTTCAATGTTGAAAAGTGTTTTGCTTCCAAAATAACGCTGCCTTTTTCAGGAGGTAGCTGACATTTCGTACAGCTCAGGGGCTTGTATAATGATCCACTAAATTACCATCAGTAGGGAGAGATAAATAGATAAATGTGAGGGGAAAAACTTTCTCAATTTAAAATAATTCAAAGGAGGAGGAGAAAAATGACAAAGGGGCAGGGTCGTGCCATGAGAAGTAGCAGATGATTTTATCACTCAAAAGTGATTCAGGAAGAAATAGTTACACATTGCTCTTGTGTCTCTGGAAGTACAGGTCATCGTCTCTTAACAACCGGTCATCATTTGCCAACCTTAATGGGCAGGCTCTACTACGGTCGTAAGTTGAGGACTACCTGTAGTGGTTACAACCTCAGTGCTAAGTTAATGCTCCCCTTGGAGGGAACAGCCTATAAATGCAACTGGCATCTCACAAGGGACCTGAAACACAAATACACACACCAAACCCCATTCCCATTACTGAGAGCTAGCAGAGATCTCTGTGGAGTTTTGCTGTGAGGTGTTGCCTCACTTTACACTGCTGTATTTTATTGATTGATTGACTGACTGATTGATTAAATGTGTTTGCTGCCCATCTCAACCACAGGATGATTAGCAATCACATTAAAAAAATAGTTGACTCCTTCTGCATTAACATCTCAAGATGGCAGATTTGGTTCTCTCTGGAGACACACCGCACAGTGGTGGGATTCAGCCGGTTCGCACCACTTTGGCAGAACCGGTAGCTAACTTTTTGTTGCCCAGGCCCAGAATGGACTTCCGGAAGCGGCATCCACACAGAGAACCGGTTTTTCACGTATTTGAATCCCACCACTGATGCCGCAGATACAGAAACCCCTTGGATCAATGCAGCAGAACCTCTCTGCTTCCTTTGCAGTACCCTTTCGATCTGAGCAGCCACTTCAAAAGTGTGTTTTCACTTGACCATCACTGAAAAGAAGGGTCTCTGAAGACCTGTCCACCCCTGCTACAGGCAACATGTAGCCCACAAGAAGTTTCTGAATTTCAACTGTCAGCAGCTCTAACTAGCGTGTCCAAGGGTGAAGGAGGCTGGAGGGCCCCAGACTGCCATCTGTTTAAATGAACTACCGCCATTTTTTTCTCATGTTTTTCTTTTTTGTCTTCTTTGCCGTTTGTGAATTGTAAATTTGCCTTTAATAGTATCCCTTCCCACCCAAAGGATAAAAAAGCAAAATGCTCCACAGTGAGGGGGAGAGAGAGGACTCATTTATTTATTAAAATATTTCTGTTCTTGTAGACTATCAGCATCGCATTTAAAAATTCACTGAGTTTTTCATCTGACAATATAATATTCGCTCATTATTCACCATACAGGAAAGCCAAAACCAAGACACTCCACTCCAAATATTGTCACGACTGGACACTCATGAGCATTTCTACTTTGTAGGATCAGGAACTGGGTATATGAAGCAGGACAAATAACCATGTCCTGTACAGTGTTTGCTATCATACATATAAATACCAATAACAATAGCACTTAGACTTATATACCACCCCATAATGCTTTACAGCAGACATGTCAAACTCGTGACGTCATGTGACATCGCGCGACGTATCAGGACTGTTTTGCCATTGCCGGCAATGGGGTAGGTGCGGCTTCTGTGTGATGTGTCTGGCCCGTGGGCTGGCAGTTTGACACCCCTGCTTTACAGCACTCTCTAAGTGGTTTACAGAGTCATCATATTGCCCCAAAAATCAGGGTCCCCATTGTACCGACCTTGGAAAGATGGAAGGCTGAGTCAATCTTGAACCCCATCAGGACTGAACTTCAGGCTGTGGGCAGAGTTAGCTTGGAATACTGCATTCTAATCACTGCACCACTTGGGCTCCTAGGATCCATGTATCTTTTTCTCTCTCTCTCTCAGTATGACCATTGGAATCTTGTTTTGATTGTGATGTTTTTAACTCTGGTTATCTACTAGATATGAGTGAACAGCTAGAACAGTTGAAATAACAAATATATAAAAATATAAGTAGGGGAAATGAGTCAACACTCATTGATCTCAAATATTTAAAAGACAATATGGAGAAGGGCAGAGACTTTAACAGCCAGTAAATTCCTCTGAGAAGTGTTAAAATACATTACACTTGCCTATGACTTGGAAGGTCAGCTCTAGATATTCCAAACACACTTGATGGCACATAATCAGTCAATCAATCAATCAATCAACCAACCAATCACCTGCTTGATCCTATGCGCAGAAATATTTGGCCTTTCTGTAAAAGTCAAGCTCATGGATTGATTAAAGTTAAATAAATTAAAGTTAAAATTCAGCAAGTGGTCCTAACGAAAGGGAATTAAGATAACCATTGCTCTCTCTTGAGGTTCCTAACCACACCACTGAGGCAAGCAAGAGGACTATGTATTTTTTCACTATCTTAGGGTGCTGATGTTCTACTTCATCTAAAATTATTTTTTATTTGTTTATTTATTAAATTTACATGCCACCCCTCTCGCTGTCAGGAGACTCTGGGTACCTTGCAACAGTATAAAAGCCTACTATAAAACAATAAGGACATTAAAAACAATAAGAAGATTCACCGTGAAGAATTAAAACATGAAAATAAGCCAAGAGCTAGGTAAAATGGGAACAAATAGCTCACTATATTAGAATTAAATATACAAACAAGAAAAACCTGACAAAGATGCATCCACCTTACCGTATGCTGCCCTCCTCGTTGGCATTCCTTCTATGATCCTAACCTGGTTAGACTGTTGTTGCACCTCTTTTGACAATGATAATAAGGTCGTGTTTTCCACTGCCCCTGAGGGCTGCAGGTTAACTTAAAGGATCTGGAGCGGGCGAGTTGACAAACAAGGGTTTTGTTTTCCAATCTTTTACAGCAGCTCTCGCAACACAGAATATGCTGCCTCCGTTTATTACTGAACTCTGCTTGATGGCCTCAGCCTTATTCCCATTCATCTATGAAGCCCACAGGGAGACCATTAGCCAGTCACCTCAATTTAGGTGAACCCAGCTCCCAGGGTTATTACAAGGGTAACAGGGAGGGAAAGAAGAACCATTTTTGGTTTTTTTTTTCAAGCTTCCTTGTGAAAGGTCAGGATTTTTAAATTTGAATGAATGAATGAATAAATAAATAGCAAGACCAAATGAGTGAAGAAAACAATCCATTAACATGTAAAAAAAATGGTTTTGGAATTCAATAGTAACCCTTCTGGCATTCTCAGTGAATCTATTTCTTTTATATTTAGAATCAAATATTCCATATTTTTTAAATCCAAAATGCTATTGCAAATGTTTAATGGTTTCATTACGAATTTGAAACTTGTTTTTTTGTTTTTTTCCTTGTTTTGTTACTGGTAAGCTTTTTAAAACTATAGCAGAAAAGCCTCAGGACAATGGAGGTGATTTCTAGAATTGCTCACTGCACATTTACCACAAAGACTATTGCTTTTTTTCTTAATGTGTCTTGTCTTTCCCGAGGACAATTAGTGAGAAAACAATGTTAAACTTTTGCTCTTAATGTCCATTCAGAAAATAATTCCCCTTTTTTCTGCATTCTCTCATTTCACAGATGGTTCTTGACTTTTGACTACAGTTGGGACCTGAATTTCTGTTGCTAACCAAGGCAGTTGTCAAATGAATTACATCTGATTTTATGATCTTTTTTGTCACTGTTGTTTAGCAAGTCAATTAGTTGTTAAGTGAATAACACAGTCATTAAGCGAATCCGATATGCCTCA
This sequence comes from Azemiops feae, assembly GCA_023970755.1. Lineage (NCBI taxonomy): Eukaryota > Metazoa > Chordata > Lepidosauria > Squamata > Viperidae > Azemiops > Azemiops feae. The sequence continues at coordinate 805,086 of JALGBA010000441.1, forward strand.
TTGATTTTGCTTGTGGGAAGCTGGCTGGAAAGTTAACAAATAATGATCCAAGATGCGGTAACCAAATCTTTGTAAGCCATTTGGAGACACAAAGTGAATTGGACAGTCATATAAACTTAATAGATAGATAGATAGATAGATAGATAGATAGATAGATAGATAGATAGATAGATAGATAGATAGATAGATAGATAGATAGATAGATAGATAGATAGATAGATAGATAGATAGATAGATAGATAGATAGATAGATAGATAGATAGATAGATAGATAGATAGATAGATAGATAGATAGATAGATAGATAGATAGATAGATAGATAGATAGATAGATAGATAGATAGATAGATAGATAGATAGATAGATAGATAGATAGATAGATAGATAGATAGATAGATAGATAGATAGATAGATAGATAGATAGATAGATAGATAGATAGATAGATAGATAGATAGATAGATAGATATGCCACTTGCCAAGCTCCTGAATTTTGATATTGTGACTGTGGGGGTCGTGCAATAATCATAAGTGTGTGAGAATTGGTTGTAAGTCACTTTTTTCAATGCTGTTGTAACTTCAGACAGTTGCTCAATGGCTTATTGTAAATCAAGGACTACTTGCATTTAGGATTTGCAGTACTCCTGACATTATTCAAAAGAGTTGCCATTACCAACAGGAATGTGTGGGTCAGTCTGAGTTGGTATTACTAGATGTACATATTATTCTGTTCTATAACATTTTTATATAACTGATAAAAAATAGGAAAATTCACCACTTTTCCTTATATATGGAATTATGGATTCAGCTCACTCACACCCATTTTTTTTTTACAAAAATGTTGTTATTATTATTGTCTTCTGGCGGATGTTGTTTTCAGCCCATCCAATATCCAAAGTTCCCCAGGCCGATTGCCAAGTTCTGATAAAAGGTATAGAAAAAAAATAAAATAAAATTAATAAAAACAATCAAATGAAATTAATCCATAGTACAGGAGAGATACAAAGCCTCTTAAAAAGGTTCTGATTAAATCAAAATGACTACAAAACCGTAAAAGTGCCTGGGAGAAAAAAAGACTGCATTGCAAAGAAATCAACTTATTTTGAAAATATTCTCCGTGGCTCCCCAGCTGAGGAGTCACTTAACTTCCCTTGGCAGGGGTGGCCCAAGGAGAATCTGAGAACATAAGTGACATTTCTGGGCAGGTGTATATGTGGAGGAATGTCCTTGGAAAAACTCCTCCTCCTTCACACCCTGCCCCAAACTGTCACAGCTTTCAAATACACGAGTAAAGCCTTGTTTTGGGCCTGGGATTAGAGTGGCAGATATATATATAATTCTCGTTTCTCTGTGACTATGTGAGAGGAAAATGAGTCTGTTCACAGCAGCTTGCTAGTTCACTGTTGCAGCAGTGTGCACTTGAGAGATTTGCATCAAGGCCATTTCCTCAATAATGATTTATATTCTGGTGTCATCCAACCATCATTGTATCGATATAACAATAATAAGGACCGGCTTTAAATCACCTTGACGATGGCTTGGCGATGCCAGAAGACTCTATAAATCCATAGTGAGGAAATGGTTGAAATCACTCCCGTTGGAATTCATTGGCAGATTTGTTTAACATCGCTATATCACAACACCCTGACATCTTAGGTTTTAAGCCTGATCCCAAGAAACTTCATTTTGATTTATACAAGCCTTGCAAGGACATAAAGTACTAATCAAATCTTTCAGAGTCTGGATCTAATAAGAAATATTGTGGCAATTTCAGAGTCCATTTCAAAATAATTCTCGATGAAATCAGGGAGGATTCCACTTGAGTAACCAACTGCTAGTGCTGTTTGCTGTTTGGTAAGCTGTATTTTGGTTTTTGTTTTTGTTTTTTAATTATATTATTCTTTTTAAAGTTGTGTAAGGAACCTTTTAAAAAATCAATCAATTTCTATGAGAAACATCAACTGAATTAAAAAGAAGAAAACAAAAATCTATCTGCAGATATGACATTATAGTTACAAAAGCACATTCTATAATCAACAGAATGTCCAAGAGTGAGGTGTTGATCCAAATTCTTTAGATTTATAACTCAAATTACTAAAACAACTGCCAGAGTTCCACTTTAGATAAAATTTAAATAAAATCTTATAGCTTTCTCCTCTGACAAAACTTCTGATAAAAATCAAAATTACATAGAAAAGCCTAGTACCACTTATTGACACAAAATAAATTCAGGAGGGCTTTATGTAAGTAAAAAATTGTGAGTATATTGAGCAATGGGACACGTTTAGTTGCATTTTCTGTCATTTGTTTTCATGGAGAACTAATTCTAATATCTATCATATTATTTTCTCTCTCTCTCTCTCTCTCTCTCTCTCTCTCTCTCTCTCTCTCTCTCTCTCTCTCTCTCTCTCTCTCTCTCTCTCTCTCTCCCTCCCTCCCTCTCCTTCTCTCTGTGTGTCTATATCATCTCTTTCTATCTATCTATCTATCTATCTATCTATCTATCTATCTATTTCTCATCTCTCTCTCTCTCATCTCTCATCATATCTATCTATCATCTAGAAGTGATTATTTCTCACACCATTTTGAAGAAATGGGATATTATATCAACCTCTATTTTACGTGAAGATCTATACTGTACAGATATTTACAGCACATGCATAAAAAAGGGGCTGATAGAAGTATCTGTGTTTCATTATTGCTTCATAGAAGACCTCAGGCAAGATCAGGCCCAAGTGGGATTGTTTAACATAGCAAAAGATTAATTTGTATCAAATCAGAGAAATACTTTTTTCGACTAACTTTCTCCAGGTCTCCTCATTTATCAACTTATGAAGCTCATTGTCCCTAAGCAACAAGACCGTGCTGACTAGGGGTTATGAGATCTATAATCCAACAAATCTAGGGATTGACAGATTGAGGAAAGTCAACCTAGACAAGATAGCTGGGGGAACAAACCAAGTATAAATTAATTCCTCAATATGTGTTTTCATTCAGTGGGCTCAACAATGCTGTTTGTTCTTCAAAATGCTTCACCTCTTCAAGTGATGGTTGCTCCTTCAAGGCAAATGAGAGATATCTACAGAAATCACATCTATAAGAGATCTTGAAAAAATACCTCTCCACTGAATCTGATTCAGTATGCTAACAGCCAGTCAGACATTTTAGGAATGTTCAAAAGCATAAACCATCTTATCTTTTTTGTTTTATTTCAGTTTTAGGCCTTCAGCATTACCACGGAGCGGTACCTTTTGCTATTGGAGATGTATATCAGATCTGGGTCTATTCCAAATTTAAACAGAATTGAACTGATTTAGAAAAATGTCAGAGATGTTTTTGAATCAAAGTGAGGATCCTCGGAGCACAGGGATTGAATTTCCTGATGTTATATTGGTGAAACAAAAAGTAAGTGATTTTTTTTTTCTTTCCAAGATCTGTACAAGGAAACAGAAGAAAAAGAAGAAAAAGAAGTGATTGTGCAATTCGTAGTTCTAGCTTTTATTACCCACGACTGGGTTTACCTGGTTTTCTGCTCTCAGTGCTTTGTGGGAAGGTTGCTAAAGTAAGAATGATTCCATTGTTCAGTATTCTTTGCTAGTTCTCTTCCCCAAGATTAAGAAGAGTAATAGGATTTTGGAGGCATCTTAAAGCTTCCTTTTGGACCATTAAACGTTTTCCTTCCAAGCAATTCTGTTACCTCCAATCATTGCCAGTCCAGTATTTTCAGATATCCATTCCCAACACACAGTCTCTTACTCTTAGATTTACTACATTGATTCTGGCTCTTGTTTGACTCCTCATCTGTGGCTGTTCCTGTAAATGTCACTTCTGTAGTGTATTCCCTTCACTCAGCTCCAGTTTTAATCCTAGCTGCCTACTTTTTTCTTGGATTATGCTCAGTGCTTTTGCTCTTGTTTAACATGTATACTAAGTGTTCTTCCGGACAGCCACATTGAAACATTATCCATTGATCCCTGACCATTGGAAAAATATGGTGATATAAATTATGCTGCCACTGTCAAGGTCTATGTATGTGCTGAAGCTATGTTGCCATAAAAAAGATTCTTTAAGGAAAACAATGCCTCCTGTTTCTTTGAACAGCATCTTCCTTTTGTTCCATTGTACTAAGTACTGCAATTTGCCTTTAAAGATTCTAGAATCAAGAATACGTTTCACTTCATAATGGGTCTGCCCTGCAACTACGAGGGGTCCAGGTGCTTTCTTCGGGGGAGGTCTTAAAGTGGAGCCCCGATAAGGTTTTAACAAGCTACTATGGAAAACAGGGTGAATTTTACCCAAAAGTCTAGGGAGTTTCAGTTTTACGGTGACCGGATTGATGACCTTTACAGTAGGAAAAGGCCCTAGGAATTTCAGTCCTAACTTCCTGCTGGGTAATTTGAGGCGTAAATATTTGGTCGACAGATAAACCTTTTCCCCAACTTGGAACGTTCTTTGGGGAGCCCTCTTTTTGTCAGCTTGCTTTTTATAGGTTTCAAAAGTCTTTTTTAAAGCAGATTTTGTGTTTCTCCAAACTTCCTCCCATCCCCTCACCCATTGATCAAGTGTCTGGGAAGCGGTTGGCACTTGGGGATATTCAGGATATTCAGGCAAAGAAAATAAAATGAGAGCTCCTCACCTATCAATGGTTCAAAGGTAATCAAACCTCCTTGACGTGCCGGGATGGTTTGGCTTACAAGGGAAGGAAACTGTATTTGCCCGAATCCCTCCGTCTAAATGCTCTCAAACACAGCCATGATGTAAAACAGGCTGGACACTTTGGATATCTAAAAACTCTACATCTCACCCGCCGGCAATTTTGGTGGCCGGGACTGAAACGGGATGTGGAAAACTATGTGAACAGTTGTACCGTATATGCCACAATGAAAAGAATCCCGGGGAAAACCCCTGGGTTACTGCAGCCGGTGGCAGACCTTTCCCAACCCTGGGAAGAAATAGCTATGGACTTTATCGTAGACCTACCTGAAAGTAAAGGAAATACTGTCATCTGGACTGTAATAGACCTGTTTTCGAAGCAGGCTCATTTCATCGCCTGCAAAGGACTTCCATCCGCCCAACGGCTGACTAAATTGTTCCTGAAACATATCTACTGACTGCACGGTGCCCCTAAGCGAATAATCTCAGACAGGGGGGTGCAGTTCACAGCAAAGGTTTGGAGGAATTTTCTTAAATTAATTGGATCATCTCAAGGCTTATCATCTGCTTTTCATCTGGCCACCAATGGAGCTGCAGAAACCGCTAACAAAATGGCGGAGCAATATCTCAGATGCTACGTATCCTATCAACAGACGAACTGGACTGACCTCCTCCCTTTTGCAGAGGTGGCGTACAAAAATTCTGTGCACAGCAGCACCGGCTACACACCTTTCAGAGTAGCCACAGGCAAAGAGTTCGGTCCAATACCTGAATATCCCCAACTGCCAACCACTTCCCAGACACTTGATCAATGGGTGAGGGGATGGGAGGAAGTTTGGAGAAACACAAAATCTACTTTAAAAAAGACTTTTGAAACCTATAAAAAGCAAGCTGACAAAAAAAGGGCTCCCCAAAGAACGTTCCAAGTTGGGGAAAAGGCCTATCTGTCAACCAAATATTTACGCCTCAAATTACCTAGCAAGAAGTTAGGACCGAAATTCCTAGGGCCTTTCCCTATCGTAAAGGTCATCAATCCGGTCACCGTAAAACTGAAACTCCCTAGACTTTTGGGTAAAATTCACCCTGTTTTCCATAGTAGCTTGTTAAAACTTTATCGGGGCTCCACTTTAAGACCTCCCCCAAAGAAAGCACCTGGACCCCTCGTAGTTGCAGGGCAGACCCATTATGAAGTGAAACATATTCTTGATTCTAGAATCTTTAAAGGCAAATTGCAGTACTTAGTACAATGGAAGGGGTACCCGTTATCTGAAGCCACCTGGGTGAAATCAAGTGAAGTGAAAGCTGACAGACTCGTCAAAAGATTTCATGCAAAATATCCCAACAAACCGAAACCTAATCATTAACATATGCTTTTGTTTACATTACAGGATCTGTCGCTTTTGTAAGGGGGGCCGGATGTCAAGGCTGCTAACATCGAATGTTTTGCCTGACATTATATATGGATGCAGACATTTACTATTTAACCTGTGTATTACTTTAAGAGACACTATTAGATAGTATGGGGGGAGGGAGTGAAAGAATGTGCTTGAGAACTAGTTAGCCATAACAATATTTCAGCAGAGCGTCTTCAAAGCTGGACGAAATGTGAGAAGATAAAATCCGGCGCATTATGGAATGGGAGGGAAAGCTCACACTTTAAACTAATTGGGGAATGTGATTAATGACTTTAAATGAGGGAGGGGGAATGTGCTCAGATACTGTGGGATGAAGTAGGAGGGTTTAGATTTTGGCTTCGTCTATGTATGTGCCGAAGCTATGTTGCCATAAAAAAGATTCTTAAAGGAAAATAGTGCTTCCTGTTTCTTTGAAAAGCATCTTCCTTCAGAACCTTAACATCCACTATTGCTGACCTCTATTCTGTAACAGTATTGGGCCAGGCAATGGATGCTGACCTATACAGTTTTCATAGCTAACTTCCTGTCAGATCCAAAGAATCAGGAACAACACATTCAGTTAGCTCTGAGTAGTTTCTTTATTGTTGTTTGCCTATAGACAGAATCTTGCCAGACTAATGCAATTATCTGCATAAATATAGATATACTCTGTGAATTGCTAGGGAGGATCCGTCCTTGCTCACTTCCTACCCACCACACATTCCTGTAGGGTTAAATAAATCCAAGTTTCTCCATTCTCTCAGATAGCTATCTGTGAGAAGAAACTACTCATAAGGCAGGTATTTCTATTGAAATAAATAGGGACTCTTTCCAAGAATAAGTGGGACAGAGTAAACTAACCAGTAGATACCTGAAGAGATTGCTAAGCAGAGGTTATGGCACATCTGTAATACTTCTATAGTTATGTATAAATGCATCCATTGCCCTACTCACATAAAAGCCCTAAAAACAGATAGAGTTTTTTTTTTAAGTAGCTAAAATATATTCTTTGTATTTTCACTTATCAAAAATAGGCAAGGGATTTTTTGCATGCATTGATGTTCAGTAAGTCCTTTCCAAATTATGGAGAGATTTATGGTTGAAACCTCCCTGCTAAAGTTTTTCTTTTCTTTATATTTGTACAGTGGCTCAGATTTGGATCAACTTTTTTAAATTTCAGGAAAGAAGCATGAGACAATGCAATAATACCAGGGGTCTGAAAAAAAGCTGTTAGTCCCGATTCTAGACAATGAAGCATCCAGATTGCTCTGTACTTTTTTAAGTCTACAAGAAAGAGATAGTGTGAGAATTATTTGGGAGGAATCAAAGGTAAATGTGTTTGAATAGACAACCATGTCTGGATGGATTTCATGCAGATTCCATGCTTATGGAAAGTGGAAGTCCTTGTAGAAATATAATGACTGTCAAGATTAAAGCAAATAGCTGGTTAAATATCAAACAAAAAGCTCTCTAATGTCAGGAAGCAAGCAACATACAGTCAGTGTTTTACCAAATGAAGATTTCAAGGAGAAGGCAATAAACCTGAGCTTAGTGCTTGTCTGGACAATCACTACAATATGAAAAGTATTGATTGGTGAAATAAACAAACTGCTTCCTGAACAACTTTTATTCCATTTGTTTTTAATGAGATTTGCTTCCACTTAGACCATTGTTGACTTTCATTTTTTCTACTGTAGTTATGACCTCTCTCTGCCTATCTTTAGAAAGATAAGAAAATCCTTCTTTATTATTAAATCCTCATTTATTTTCAAAGGCTTAGCAAAGTTTTGAGCTTGGGAAACATATGAAAAATTGGCAATATAACTTTCATAGTGGTGCAACAAGCAGAAATATTGTTTGCTATTGATGGTCCATTTTTTTTATCCTAACTTTTGTGCTACAAGCATGTTTTCGCATAGATTTATAAAGCAGATAAACTTTGGAATAATCCAGCTTTCCATATGGAAATTAGGACAAATCCAGGTATTATTGTGGCCATTTTAAATGTGATCAATGGCACCTTCCATTTCCTAGCAAGCTGTTTATGTAGAATCATCATAAGCAGCAAATCTAGATTATTTTTGCATGCAAACCCATGTTTGTTGCCTAGATACTATAAAAATAGTCTGAAAATTGGATTTAAAGCTATTGTATTGCAGTATCAGATCACCAGTTTGGTTGTCTCATATTTCCATACTATGTTATTATTCATTCTCTTTTTGTCTTGCCTAGGCTCTAAAAGTGACTTGTTGCACAATATAATTTTGGTAAATTAGCATTGTTGAATAATAAACTGTAAAAGGATGGGTTCAGTCTGCTCCATGGTTGGCCAACTGCTTTGATATTCAACCATAAGTCCATTCTATTTCAAGTGGGTATTTGTGATTGAAACAAACAATCAAGCACACTTATTCCAACATTTTATCCTTTACTTATAGAGTACCTTTCTCACTGAATTTCCCACACATCCAAACTTTTTTTAGTTCAAAGTAACATATATTGGAGCATCTTTTGAGACAAAGGATATACTGAAACTTTTATTATACTTGCCTTCAGGAATATATCATGAGATATACATTTGGGGGGAAGAAGGGTCAGGGTCATTTTATCCTCATATTGGGGTGATGTCAGTCTTTGGGAGAATCTAGACATGAAACGAAAACATATGTATTATTACCTTAATTGCAAGCTTATAGTAACAAAATCTTTCTAGTCTGAAAATACTTCCCCCCATCTTCCTTTACATTCCAAAGAAGCAATGAGAGTCAGGTCTGAGATGCTTTCTCAAATTACATTTCTATCTTGGTGTCAGATTTCTCTTATCAGACCATTGTCTAGGCTGTGGCTCTTCCTCCTACCTCCCAAGGTTATTCTCACATCCCACTACAGGCTGAAAAACAGCAACTGGACAAATGTCATTCTAGTGAACTTCTTAAAAGAGTCAGGATTTTAACCTGGCTTTTCTCTGCCTTAGTTTCTATCCAACATTTAAACCAATCCAATAGGCTAGCACTTTAGACCATTGTCTTCAATCCCATTCTCAATGCAAGAATTCATATTAAAGCATCCTAGACACATGACTGTCTAGGCCCCACTTGATTAGTACATTAGTCAGGTGCTTTGAGGATGTCAAAAAATCAAGATGGTGGCCACAACTGGATGAAGTTCTGCCAATTTACTATTGTATGTGATGCATGTTTAAAAAAAGGGGGTGCACTTTGATTATGTGACTGCAGGTGCCCATGTTGACTTTTATGAGATCCTATGGATGTCCCTAATATTAGCCCAAGAACTGTGAATCAGTTCAGCCTATATCAGAATTTCCATAATAGTAGAGTCCTCCAATATCTCAAAATACATGGAATATCAATCTTTTTAAAAAGTACAAAAATACCTACAGGTATCCACAGAGTGTTGCAACTTAGAGAAAGTGCAACACAATCCAAAGAACCACATTCCTGTTAACTATTAAATATGATGGATTAGTGAATTTAAAAAATAAATCATATCTGTAAACATTTACTGAAGATTTATGTGATGTAAAGATTAAGATATTGGATTAGGATGAGAGAGGCCCAGGTCAAGTTAACTCTTAATCAGACACACCCACTGGGTGGGCCAGTCACTCCCTCTCAAGACCACTTATTGAACATGGTGGTTGCTTTGGAGATAAAATGAAGGGAGGAACTTATGGAAACCATCTTGTGCACCTGGAGGAAAAGCATTATATATCAAGCAAGCAAAGAAAGACAGCAAAGCTCCTTTGCTTAAATGTGACTCCCTTTATAAGAAATAAGCATTCTAATCCTTTTCTGCATCAGATTGAAGTGCTATTGTTGCCATAAAACACATGCAATTTTCCATTTATTGTGTTTTTCACAAAGCAGACCTTTTGTTTGCATCCTAACTCCAAAGTTCCATTTATATGTAAACTGTATGTGTCAACAGATGTTCTGAGTAGAAAATTATTTTGGGATTTTCTGAGAAATGGGGAAATGTGAAATTGGTCTTTTGATCCATGTGTTTTTCCAGGAAGAGCAGATCAAGAACATTTGCCTGAAAATTTGATGAAACAAAATCCTTGAATTTCCCTCCATGTTTGAACACTCACCGTTCCCCCAATGAAATAATATGCCAATACAACTTATGTATCTCATCACATCAAGCCAGATTGGAGATAAATTCCTTAGGAAATGGCCACTAGAGCCTACACTGGACCCTGCATTTGGAGGGCCTTGAACATCTTTCCAAACTTCATTACAAATAGCCATCGTGCACTAGTGGTTTATGAAATATATGATTTTGTTCCATAATTACATTTTTATTCTCCCATCTGTTCCATGGAACCCTAAATGAAATAACTTGCTGGGAAATATTGTAATTTGTTTTAAATCCCCCAAATATACAACAGGTAAAAATTAGAATTTGGTTCTTGCCAGCTTTTTTTTTTAGTCACCATTCCAATATATAACTTCATTTCTCCATATGGCCTTAGAAATATTTGGACTACCAGCCCTCTGGACCGACTGAAGTATTTATGCAAGCTTTAATTTAGTTATCTTTCAGTGTTGTTTCCCCTCAGGACTTGAATCCAAAACTTTCAACTTTCTAAGTGGAAGAGAAGGGGTTGCAAGGATTGAATTGCTCCCATGCTCTACTCTAGGATCATTTGGGGGGTGGGAGTACCTTTAAGTCAGTTTTTGACTCCTGGCAACATCTAGACCAGAGGTCCCCCGGATGGGGCTTTGCTTGTTTGTGCAGACCGATTGCTGGCATGCCGTGGCCCGGTACTGGTCCATGGACCGGGGGTTGGGGACCCTTGGTCTAGACAAGCCCCTGCAGTTTTTCTGCCAAGATTTCAGAAGTGATTTGCCCTTGCCTGCTTTCTGGGGCTGAGAGACCAAGATCTCCTAGTTGTCTTTGTGCCAAAGGTGGACTAGAACTCAGGACCTCTCAGTTCCTAGCCTGATGCTTTAACCATTACACCATAGTACGATCTTGCCCTGCCTTTATCACCAGGAAGTTTAGGACCGGTCCTCAGATCCACAAACAGCAAAATAATGTGACAAAATATGATGAACTAATGAGAGATAAAATTTGGAGATATTTTTTCATATTTAAAAAAAAATTACAAGCGATAAAACGAAAATTTCTACTATAAAATTTCTTTTCTTTGCCGTTTTAGTTTTCTCCTTGCAAAGAGAGCTTTTGGGTAGCACAGGCATTCATAACAAGTTTCTTGTGGGACAAAATATCGACACCATTTCTAGGTGGAGTTTATAACTTTAAAAAAAAAATTATATGTTTAAAAATGGTCAAATCTCATGACCTGGACTTATCATCGTAGAGTTGGATACTTTCACATGAAATCACTCATGGCAATGGCATTATCCTGAGAAACTGTGCAAGAGTATGATGATGGTTCATGCAAGATCCAGGGGAAGACTGCTGAAATTTCACAAGATTTGTTCTTGTTCTCATGAGATTTTAATATTTTCAATTATTCTCCTTTGGACTATTGAACTATTAAAAAAAGAAACTGACGCTTTACAAAATGTTAACAATCCTGAGCTCAGTTATCAATCTGAATGTTTTGATGTCTAGCCCACCACGAGCCACTCTCAATCCTCCTGAGAGGTACTCAATCAATCTTTCCTGCTTGGTATCCCTAGGAGAAGAGATGCCAGTCAGCCCTTGATCAGAGCACTGTAAGAAACATCAGTGATTTGCAAGACATTTTACTTAACTGTTTATCTGAAAGGAGGAAAATCTCTGATCCAGTCAATGACAGGAGATAATACAACAGCTTCTCACACTGTATTATTTGTGCCTCTCTTTTTTCTATTCCATTCACAAATATTTGTTGCAGCCCAAGTTTCACCCCCCAATCCCATTCTTTGGATACACACAGAGGTACTCTCAAGAGCCAATCTCAGAGCTAAAAGTATGATATATTTGTCATATCGCCAATTACTATAAGGAAAATTGCTCTAGATTCAGTCTTTGAAACTGGTGTCATTGTCTCTGCATGGCCATGATCCTCATCTTGTGATTCTGTAATGCAGAGGTCTTCAAACCTGGCCCTTTTATGACTTGTGGACTTCAACTCCCAGAATTCCTCAGCCAGCGTGCCTGGCTGAGGAATTCTGGGAGTTGAAGTCCACAAGTCATCAAAGGGCCAAGTTTGAAGACCCCTGCTGTAATGCAAATTGATTATCCCCAGTGCTGATACATCAAGGGTGGGCTGGGGAGAGAATGTTGTTTTGTAGATGTACACCTGCTTACTTTATATCAAACCCAAGATTCATTTCAGAATATTCCTGATTTGACCAACTTCTTGCCCATTACACCGAATTACCATCCTGATAATAATAATTGTATACTATTATATAGTAATAGTATGTTCCCTTTATTGTACATCACTTTGAGAGCTGTTTCATTACAAATTATTTGGTATGTTCATAGCACAAAATATGTTTCAAGTATATCTGCCCATTTACAAATATGTAGTATTACAAACTTTCCTGGACCAAGAGGCTTTAGTAAAGGTAATTCATATTTTTATGAACTGTTGTTAGGATTTCTGTGATTTGCAGTACTTGTAGATGTTTCAGGAAACTAATGCAACTGCCTGTTTGCTGACCAATGGATGTTACTACCACAAGTTAAAGCTGCTCTTACTACCACAGCGTAAATCTGCTCTTACATAAGTTTCAAGGTTGGGGTTGTGTAGGAGAAGAGCAGGTATAGCCTGGGAGTAGAGTTAAGTGAGTCATAACTCTAGAGTCATTATGTTCTCACAAATGGTTTAAGTTCAATTCTTTTTGAATTCCATTGATGCTTATCTGGCACCAATTTAGCATTATAGATTAGTTGACTAGATTCTTGTATATAGGCTTGAGAAATAAATCTTCTGAAGTGTAACTTACATGTGACCCTGATCCTTCATGTCTGACAGATTAATTCCTATACTTGTTTCAGATTTCAGTGTCTTCAAGGCCACCTGCTCTATTCAGAATTTGCTTGCTCAATGCATATAGGCTAAGGTGGATGTTGTGGCTTCCTCCTCCATGTGCTGGTAAGGTCTTCAGGAAGACTTTCTTGGTTATTGTCTTCATCAGTTTAAAATAGACCCTTGTTATTATTTTCCAAAAATAGTAAAAACAGTTCTTATTCATAACGCAATGCTTCTCAAACTTCATTACCCAAAATTGCTTATCTTGTTTCCAGAAGCTGTGGGTGATCCCCAACTTTTATGAAGAAATAGGACAACCATTTGTCCAGAATTGTAAAGGATCCCCTGCTTAATCAAACGTCCTTCCCAACTCTGTTGTTCTATATTATAAAAATATCATTGAATAATCTCCATGTGATTTCAACAAAGTACCACTGATAATTTCATTGATTTTTCATCTTAGTAGAAACTTTGGGAGATTTTCAAATATATTTTAGTACATGTGGCAATCTTTAACCCAATTTAAATGTCCCTGTTATGATGGGTAGTGGATTCATGTGTTGTTACTCAAAGAAAAACCACTTTTACCCAATTTGGGGTAATTCACCTAGGTTTGGGAAGCACTGCCATAGACCAGGGGTGTCAAACTGCCGGCCCACAGGCCGGATGCATCATAGCAAAAGCGCGCCCACCCCATTGCCGGCAATGGCAAAAAAGTCGTGATACGTCGCAACACGTCAGACCCTTCAGAAAGAAGGATGAGAGAACTGGGGCAATTTATTAATTTATTAATTAGGGCAATTCATGGGGTGAACAATAATTCAAGGATATAATTTTATAATAGGCTCCCTTATATTGATATTTATTGATACCTTTTGTAAGCTATCTAGAGGTGTTTTTAATAAGGTGGCATAAACAAATAAACAAACAAACAAACAAATAAATAAAGCAGTTGGCTTCCCCCCATTGCATTAATTTATAATATACTCCTACTACTTGTAATTTAACATGTTGTGGGAACCCAGCCATTGCAGTTGGTAAAATGTAGTTTATGATTTAGCACCATGTCTGAGCTCAGCCAGTTGAGTCTTATTTGACAAACCATAGTTAAACATTGGTTGTGTATGATGTATGAACCCACTTCTTTGGTTACAACAGATTTTCAGGCACACTATAGATAGAATGAAAAAAGACAATATGTTTGTTTTGAAGATGATTATACCCCAAAGGAAAGTCTAATTGGATAATGGAAGAGATTTTCTATGATTTTTAATGCCAATGATAGAATTTGTTTTCTTAGTTGCTCAGAAGTGTCATGAGCTGCTGACAGCTAAAAAGATGTTTCATACCACAACCATTCTCCCCTCTGTATCTGAAGTTCCCATATGTATCCTGAGCGTGATCCATTAGTTTATAGCTATGTTTATAGCACTCTTTGGGTGCATGATTCAGTGATATAAATCAAATGCAAATATTAGAGCAGATTATTATCCCTAAAATAATATGTTTGTACAATGAAATATGAGAGGATTTATATTACCACTATTGGTGAAAAAATCCTTTCTCAGATATGTCTTTGATAGCTACCTAAATTACTACTTAAGTTACAACCCAACATCAGGAGATATAGCATCTCTATTATAATAAAACATAAAAAAAATCTGTTGCAACAAAAAAAACAGCAACCTTCATTGTCTGGGAACATATTTTATTCAATACATTCAGTTTATCACCATCACATTAATATATTTAGGACTTCAAATCTTCTAACAATTGAACTAGGGATGATTGGGTCATATAAGCAGATGATGTTGCTAAGAGCTGAATTAATCTAGAAGAAGGCAGTGGCAAAGCACTTTCACGGTTACCCGGATTTGAGCAGGTTAATAATCAAACCGATCATAACCATTCGTACAAGAATTTGGTAAAGTTTCATGTTATAAATGTAAAACTGGTATCATGGGTTGGCTAGGATTCAAACACTCCAAGGATGAAACCCTTCAGACATTGTTGAACTATGTCCATGAGTATCAGGCAGCATGGTCAGTCTTCAGTCTACAGATTCCAATAAAGGAGAACAACTGTAGCTCAGGATTGAAATGAGGGGTCCAGCACCAGCTCTCTGATCTTTGTTGTTTTCTTATGTTTCATTATCCAAACTAGGTAATATAATCAGTGCTTGTAAGGAGTGGGATTTGCCCTCGGTTTATACGTGATTGCTGGTCTGATGTTGATCTTGGAGTTAACATATGCTCATCTGGGTGCTGATTGCTGATGGGGAGGTGTTTGGGTCTTTTTGTTCCCTTTTGACTGGTTGATTGTCTCTTTTGCATAGTATATAGATATTGATTATGTCTATGTGTCTATTGATGGCTAATCAGTCAGAGTCCAGGCTTCTAGAAATTCACTAGCATTTTGGACTTGGCTTGCTCTAGGATGGTCACAATTTCCTAATTGAAACCATGGCTGAGTCTGACCATATGTTGTGAAATTAAAGAGTTTTCATTATGTCTTCTGATTGCTAGTTGGTGTTCATGGATGTGTCCTGCCAGTCTTCCAGCTGTTTGTCCTATGTACTAGGACTGCTGATAGTCTCATTGCTGAGATTAGTGGCATTATCCTTGTCCCAATAATAATAAATGAGTTCAGCTAAGCTTAATGCCAAAATCTGCTACATCAAATGTTAAGTTAGTCACCACAGGGAGAGGAACTTTTCAAGGTAAGCATCTGAATTGTACACAGATTACCTGTGGAAGGGGGGGGGGGAAATCCAAGCAGGTTGTCATTTAATAGTCTCACAAGGTGGTTGTAAATTAAACTATGTTAAACCCTCTATTCCCTTGGCTACTCTATGCAAAGTAATATTCAAGTTGCAAAGATCTATGCCTTTGTGCAGAAATTAACATTAAGTTTAAAAAAATGTTTAAAGTTAAAAACAAATAAACAGATGTTAAAATGCTAGTTACTTTTACAAAACACAGGCATGTGTATCTTCAAGAGATCAAGGAGATTACAACAAAGCTCAGGGAACCAACAAAGGAAAATAATTTTTCTATAGTGCAAGTGACTATAGAGCAGGGGTGTCCAACCTTGGCAACTTTAAGACCTGTGGACTTCAACTCCCAGAATTCCCCAGCCAGTCATGGAATTTTGGGAGTTGAAGCCCACAGGTTTTAGAGTTGCTAAGATTGGACCTCCCTGCCCTAGAGGATAATAATAACAAAAGTGCTACAGTTTGTTAAGTTTGTTGGAACATACCAGTTTTGCAGTTCTGTTCCCCACCCAATCAGGCACATCCATGGGGAATGGGGGAGTGGGAACACAAAAAGCTAAGAAGGCAGATGAGACCACATAATTAGGGACCCACCTCTATGTAATGTAGTGTTAATCACATATTGATACCATGACATGAGGCTTCAGTCATGCAGTCCTGCTCACCAGCTGAGGTCTCCCCCATCCCTTAGAGCAGACATGTCAAACACAAGGCCCGCGGGCCGGGTCTGGCCCGATATGTGGTTCCGCCCGGCCTCGGGACCTGCTTTGGAAACAGCGAAGGACTGGCCCGCCACATCTCAGCCTGGCCCAGGCCGACCGGGCACTGATCTACAACCTGGTTGCATCCATCAAAGCCAGAGCGCGCTCAGCCTTAGATCCACGGGGCACCCTGCCCTGCCTCCTGGGTGCATGCGCAAGTGGAGTCTGGTGTCCCTAGGTCTGGCTGTCTTGCCCAGCAAGCTGACTTCACCCAGGATGCCGGCACTGGTCATCTCCTTTGCGCACACCCAGGGGACGGGGCAGAGGTGGCGAGGCAGCTCCTTGCTGATTCCAGGGCTGCCCCATGGAACCTTCGTTCCTTCATTCCTTTTGTAGTGGAGAAGGGAGTTGGGGGATCTGCGCTGGCTGGGAGGCTTTGCTGGAGCTCTGCGGATTCGGTGGAGAGGTCAGGAGCTCTGGCAGCCTCCGCGGTGGCTGGTGGCAGGGCGGGGCTCTTGGGGAGGGATTTTTAAAGGGGAAGAGGAGATTGACTGGGGGAAGAAGATTTTATTTTCTCTTTTCCAGAGAGGCAAGCGAGAAGGAGGGAGAGCAAGGTAGAAAGTTGGCAAAAAGGCTTTTTTTTCCTTTCTCTGGAGAGAAAGTATCCCTTCCTTGTGTGTTGCAAACAGCCATTTCCAGTGGAGAAAACAGGACAAAGCAGAGTAGGGGGAAATATTTTCCTTTGCTATATTTCCAGTCTGAATTAGACCATGGCAGGGTCCCTACAGGAGAGCTCTTTTAAGGATTATGTATTAATAGAAAAGCAACTAACTTACCTCTGTTCCTAAATGCTAAAGCTGTTGCACATAAAAAACAGAGAAGCTCTGATCAATAATCACAGCATTTAGTGGACGTCCCCACTAAATGCAAGAATGGGATAAACTGAGCCTGGTTTGTTCTCGGTCTTTTAAGTGGCCACAGACCACTAGCAAAAGTGGCATTTGATCACAAGGCAAGGAGGCATCGAGAAATGATTCCCCTTTTGCATTTGAGCATCCAAGAAGGGACAGGAAAGGAGAAAGGGAAAGAGGAAAGACAAACAAAAAGAAGGAAAGAGGGGAAGGAAGAAGGAGGGAAGGAGAATGAATAGGGAAGGAAAAAGAAGAAAGGAGGAAAAGAAGGAAGGAAGGAAGGAAGGAAGGAAGGAAGGAAAAGGAAGGAAGGAAGGAAGGAAGGAAGGAAGGAAGGAAAGAAGGAAGGAAGGAAGGAAGGAAGGAAGGAAGGAAGGAAGGAAGGAAGGAAGGAAGGAAGGAAGGAAGGAAGGAAGGAAGGAAGGAAGGAAGATAGATTATAATGAGAGGGAGGAAGGGTCTGAGGGATGTCCTGCCTTAGCACTTGGCCCCCAGCAGCCCTGCTGCCTTTTTGTCATCCCCTTATCCCCTCCTCCTAACCTCTCCTGGTGGTCTCCCATCCTATCGCTGAGGGTGCTTTGGTTACAAAACCAGATCTCCTCGCATGGAGAGGGAGTGGGCATCCCTCTGACCCAGACATTTTGCCCTCCCACAACAGCATGAGCAACTTGGCCAAGGAGAGTGAGCCCAGCAGCAGCAGCCTCGAGGAGGAGGTAAGCACAGCTGGGCGCTCCCTTGGGGAAGTGGAGCTAGACTAGGCTGGGCTGTGGGGTCCCTGAACTCGATGGTTGGGCGCTTGACTTCTGCTCCCCAGGGCTCTGGGCAGCCCGTGCCACTGTCCATGTGCCCCCCTGCATGGCCTGAGAGGGATGGTGAGGCTCCTCCAGTGGACCAAGCCCCAGCGCTCGCCCCAGTCCCACTCTCCTCCGGAGACCCTCAGATCCACCCCTGGCTTGCACAGGTGCCCCTGACGCAAGTGATGTCGAGCTGGCCACGCCCACCCAGTAGGCCACACCCATCCCAGCCACGCCCAATTGGTCCTCCTGAGGGCAACCACAATGCTGATGTGGCCCTCAATGAAATTGAGTTTGACACCCCTGCCTTAGAGAGTCTTGCTCCTAATCCTTTCTCTGCTTTCCTATTCATATTCTGTGTTTATACCTTCATCCATTCAGGTTTCTCTGCAGCTACTGTATTATGGTTTGGGCAGATGTAAGACTATATAAGTTCCCCAACCTTTCCTTCTTAGTGGCCTGGCCCAGCGCAGGGGAAGCGTGTTAGTGGCAGGTGGGTGCACATACACACAGCTGCATTTGTGTGAGCGACAGGCACCCTCTGCTCACGCAAATGGAGCTTTGCGCGCAAGCGGAGAGTGCTTGCACTCGAGTACGAAGCTCTCTACTCATGCGAGTGGGGGGCACTTGCACTTGCGCGCGAAGCTCCACTTGCACAAGAGGAGGGCGCTCATGCATGAAGCTCCATTCACACAAATGGAACTTCGCGCCTGAGCGCAAGTGCCCTCTGCTCATGTGAGTGGAGCTTCGCATGCACTCCCATCTCTCCCACAGTCCAGTTTCAAGCAGGCCGCGGTCCAATAGTGGGCCGCGGCCGGGAGTTGGGGACCCCTGATATAAACCACCATTCTTGCAAATACAGTCTTCTTATGCTCTGCAACTGCTTGGTGACTGGTTCTATGCTAATGTCATTGAACACATAATCTTTCTGATTAATGAGAGCTATTTCCTGTAATTTAGATATTAGATTTTTTAGAAAAGCATTATCAACTAATACACGTGTAAGAATTTTATGTATGTAGGTATTATAAAGATTTATAACTTGTCCTTCAATCAAAATTCCAACTGTGCTTTGTCTCTGGCACAATGAGTCCTTGATCATCAGCTATCAAGTCATTGTTCATGCATTTAGTTGTCTGACATTTCTCTCTCTCAGGCAGTACAAACTACAAAATAAGAAAGAAAGAAAATAAAAGGTATTCTGGCTAGAATTGGAAGATTAAAAACATTCTTTACCAAATGGACACATTTGTATTCTCAGAAGAAGATATAACCAAGATGGTAACAGGAAGAGGAGGAGGAGGATTAAAACTGGAAAATCATTTTATATATCCCAAAGAAAGATAATCTTGAATTTAATCTAAACATCTCCACTCCCCAGGATGTGTAAGAACTAGAGAATATATATATATAATCCCTCTTGCTAGGCCAGGTAATAATAATAATAATAATAATAATAATAATAATAATAATAATAATAATAATAATAATAATAATAATAATAATAATAATAATAATAATAATAATAATAATAATAATAATAATAATAATAACAACAACAACAACAACAACAACAATAATAATAATAATAATAACAACAACAATAATAACAATAATAACAACAATAACAACAACAACAACAACAATAATAATAATAATAATAATAATAATAATAATAATAATAATAATAATAATAATAATAACAACAACAACAACAACAACAACAACAACAACAACAAAGTTGGAAGGGACCTTGGAGGTCATCTAGTCCAACCCCCTGCTCAGGCAGGAAACCCTATATCATTACAGACAAATGGCTGTCCAGTCTCTTCTTAAAAACTTCCAGTGTTGGAGCATTCACAGCTTCTGGAGGCAGGTTGTTCCATTGGTTAATTGTTCTAACTGTCAGGAAGTTTCTCCTTAGGTTCACATAGGTCTTAAAGTTGGTTTATCAGTTTTGATGTGGCCACAAATGGGCCACAGCTCACTTGCTGAGTGTATGGTACCAGGTTCAGTTCCAATTAAGATGAGCTAAGTCTGATGCATTGCAGTCAACAGTCCCACTTATAATGACATGAATACCTTGATTGATAGCAGAAAACTTCTTCTAAGCTTCTTAGCACTGAGGGATCTCATCCTGCCTATTGGCAGAGAAAGATTTGTTTTGAAATTGAGAAACTGATGAGACGTTAGAACACAAACACAGACACTGTGAGAGAATGAAAGCCTACAGAAGGACTTCTTCCCACTAGTTGAGGAATACTGACTTATAAGCACCGTGGTGTTGCAATGGTTAGAGTGCAGCGTTGCAGGCTAACTCACTGTTCACTGCCAGGAGTTCGATCCTGACCGGCTCAAGGTTGATTCAGCCTTCCATCCTTCCGAGGTCGGTAAAATGAGGATCCAGATTTTGTTGGGGGCAATATGCTGACTCTATAAAGTGCTTACAGAGTGCTGTAAAGCACTGTGAAGTGGTATATAAGTCTAAGTGCTATTGCTGTTGCTATTCTGCTCTATCCTAGGTCCCTCCCTAGGGTAAACTGCACTGTAAATTCACATCCACCCAAGTTAAAATGCTCTCAGTTTGCACAGTTTATTTAGGTTGCAAAATTAAGATTTTGTCAAAGCAAAATCTGATTTTCCGGGCTCCACAACTTTTATTGCTAAGTCTATAGAGCTTCCCTAAGGCATATCTTTGTTGGAGAAAAGCAACAATATTTTAGCATGTTACCGATCCATATAGATACAGTCTAAAAACATAGATGCCTTCCTCTGAATTCTTCCTCTGGAGAAAGCTATTAACAAAGCTATTTGATTTGGCTTCTGTCTCCTTCCCCTCAAAGTTTTATAGCTTGTATTATGATTTTTTTAAAAAAAAAAAACACCAAAAAACAAAGTAAGTCAATAACTACTTTTGACTTTTCTATAGAATGCATTTATTTTACTTATTATTGAATTATATTCCACATTCTTATTTATTCCAGCGCTTGAAGAGGCTTCCAATAATGTATTAGTTGCAGAATTATGTTAGCATAAAAGAGATGGATACAAAGGAACACCAGCATCTTATCCTTTTTTTTTTTTTTTAATTATGAAATTCGGAATTGGTAACAGGCATAAATAGAAAAGGGTGATAATACACTTGGCTGCAGGACTATAGAGCCACCTACTGGTCATAGAAAGTTTTCCTTCAGAAATGCTGAAATTTTCTTATAGCATCATCTCATCTCTTACGTTGGACATTTCTCTTGGCAATTATATCACAGGTTGCAACCAGATGAGCTCAGTGGAAGCACTATGTACACATCCTTGATATAATTCATTTAATAATCATTCTATAATATTCCAGAATATTATGAATCCTTATTAATGTACTTAATGGGACATAATTTCAGCAGTATCTTCAGCAAAGCTCAGTAACATCAAAATGGCGTATGTAATTCACATCAGTTGCGGGATAATATCACATTATGTCACTCGCCCTGTACCCCACCTGCAAATATCTTAATTCAAGATATGAATGTACAGGACTGTAATCCTGAAGTATTAGTCCCCCCCCCCTCAAAGCAGATTTATCTAGTCATTCTTACAGTAGAAGAAGCTTCCTACCATCTCTCAGAGATGGAACTCAGAAAGGATGAAGGGAAGAGCTTCCTTCCCTAGTAACCAACAAGAGCACCTTCTAGGACTCTGCAAAAAGTACAGAATCACACAAGTCTTAGTGTGCTCCCCCCCCCTCCTTTTATCTCCATGTGAAATATGAAGGGCCTCATCTGAGATGTTTTCTCAAGTTACTCTTTTGCCTGGGCACAAGCTCCTCTTCTCTGGCCATTGCCTCAGTAGCAGCTCTTTCTCCTGTCCTTCTCCATCTACACCAGGACACACAGCTAGAACTGCACAAAGCGATAATAAATGCATGGGCAAGGAGAGAAAGCAGTTTGGGCAGAAAAAAATTCATATTTCCAGACTTTGGGCACAAATTGACCATGCTGGCACAAATTACGCAACAGCATAGGTTTTACATAAAGAAAATTATTGAGTGAAAATTATCAGTCTCATAATAACAAATTTGCTTAAAATGAGAGAAATCTATAGTTACCACAAGGAGAGTTATGCCCAAACCTCCTCCTTTCTCCCTGCCTAGCTCTCTCCAGATAATGGTAACATTATGAATTTCCTGCCTCCATCAGTGACAGCCAATATTAAGAAAAGAGTCAGAAAAATAGATGTCATTGGTATTATGCACTTGAGAAATGATATAGACTGAGCTGATTAGTTTTCCAAGTCTGCCTTATTTTTTAACATTCAAAGTGGCGGTTAGCTTTCTATATACCTAAATAAACCAAAAATCACAGTTGGGGGACACCAAGTAGGAAATACTGCTTGTATTATGGAGAAGAAAACAATCCTTGTTTTGATAGGAGATCCATACTTCCCTTAATGAATTAACTGCCAGAAGGTCCTTGGGGGTAGGAATGGGTATTTATTGACTGATTTGATCTGATTTATATTCTGTCTTTCTTCCAGGAGTCAAAGTGGCATACATATTTCCTCTACTTTAACTCTCACAATAATTCTCTAGTAACATAGTTTGGGCTAAGAGAGAGATTGGACTATTTAGCCAATCAGCTTTCATGGAGGATCTTAAGTGTATCTTCCTAGACTTACTCCAACACTGAAGTCACCGCATCATGCTGGAATTATAGGTGTAGATTAACCTACGTCATGCTTTATATTCATTTTCCAAAGCAGCAAAGAAGAGAGTTACCCAAGTATGGTTGAGTTTCAAAATGTCTGTGCATTCTGGGTAAATAACAGAACCTTTATAAAGTGTGTGTGGAGTACTGAACTATTTCTGATGCAATTATAAGCTATCAATTACCCTCCCGTTCTCCTACTTGAAGCCCTGGTAATATTTATTATAGTGTATACATGTTGAACAAATCAAAATCACACAGAGAACTATGAGTGTATGTTTTGTAAATTGTCTCTCATACTGCAGCAACAGTGAGAAAAGGTGGAAAGCAATATGATGATTAAAATGACTATCAAACTCTTGCTAGCTAGGCTGTATTTGAAGTGGTGAAAATTACAATATAAATGCTCCAGTGTGCAATTGGCTTACTGAATATATTAATGCAAGTCTAAGGAGAATCGATAGTTCCTCATGCTGTATTTGTTTCCTTGTTGATACACAGTTTTTGTAATAACAGCTCAGGGTGATTACAGTAAAATAAAATAATATTTTAACTTTTGGAGGAGCTATAGATTGAGCCCATATATATTTGGCCAAGTTTCCAAAGAGATAAATCAGAGCAGCTGTCAAGACACCAATATAGAGCTAATTTATTTCCTTGAAAATGCAGTGATGTGATTTCAGATGCCATCTCAGTGATGAATAAGCCACATTCTGTAATCAGTCACCCAACATAAACTATTATTTATAAACTATTGGAAAGTGAGCCAGCAAACATATGTTTCCTTTAAACAGTACTCATAATGGCTATGGAAATACATTGTTATTATCTCAATCAACATTAGAATACCGTACAACGTCTGCATTTCTGCAGGTGCTGGCTCAGCTGTAAATTCACAAATGCTATAAACTGAAAATAGTCTAGGTGTTTCCTAGGCATGTATGGACTGCTGTGCATGTACTCACAAACATACACAGTCACCATAATTTCTCCCATTGAGTAAAAGTAACTTATTTTTAGGGGAACATTAATTGTTCATTGGGCCATTAGTTCTTTGCCCGTAAATCTCTTACACGAACTGCCTCTAGAGGAATATAATCTGCTGACATCTTAGTTCTGATATTTCCAAATATATTGGACTTTTTTTCATAATCCATTCTAATTCATCTGGAAGATCCAAGGAAGAGGAAGGTTGGTCTAGAGCACAGGTGTCAAATTTGTCACATCACGTGACGTGTCACGACGTATTGTGACTTTTTTTGCAGTGCTGGCACTGGGGTGGGCGCGACCTCTGCATGATGCAACCGGCCTGTGGGCTGGCAGTTTGACACCCCTGGCCTACAGCTTTTCCCATTTTTAATTTAATTTTTAGCTATGATCAGGTTATTCTGATAGTAAATTCAGATGCTGCCCCAAAATTACTTGTGATTCTGCCTTGTCCAATATATGTTTCTAATTAAAATATATAGTATTCAATTTCATCCCCACCCTAACTTTTGTCAGCTTTGCAACTGCCCATTTAAAAGAGGTCCAGCTAAAGGCATTAACTGCTAAGAGTCTTTGCTGCCACAGCTGATTTCTAACCAAGTTATTGCTACTAAAAGCAAAACAGCAATTCAGGCAGGTTCATTTGCTGAGTGTTCAGCTGACCACCTTACTTAGTATACATTCCAAAATGCTGAGCTGCCTTGTGCTTGCAGCTGGAAGTTCAGGTTTCTGATGGGATACCAGGGGAACAGGTGGAGGTATGTGAAACCAGGAAGGAAACAAAAGGATGTTTTCTCAACATTCAGTGGAGTGGGATGGTGTAAACCTAGATTGAAGATGGCATGTCCTAGCCACATGAATCCACTCCTAGTGACCAAAGTAGCATCCAATTAAGGATATAGAACAGTGACCTTTTAGATCTCATCAAATTATTTCCCCATGTGGGTCCAGGCTATTGAAGTACTGCAGTGTTCACATTTAAAAAAACACTCCAGTTCAATGCTCTTGTCCACAATCCCAAGCTACTTTTTACTCTGCAGCTACAGTATTCCTCGGCAACAGTTGTTTGAAGGAATGAAGCTTTATAGAAATTCTGATTAATCTTCAGCATTTCAGACTAGCATATTTATATTAAACAGGACCAGAAGCTCAGGGGCTGAAAACAGCTTACCAGCATTACTTATGCATCTCCATACTGGAGATGTTACTGCTTCCTTCCTTCCTTCCTTCCTTCCTTCCTTCCTTCCTTCCTTCCTTCCTTCCTTCCTTCCTTCCTTCCTTCCTTCCTTCCTTCCTTCCTTCCTTCCTTCCTTCCTCTTTGTATTTCTTCCATTTTGCTCCCACCCCAATAAATATCTATGAATTGAGATATTTCATTCTTCCCTGATACAAGTAGAAGAAACTGTTGGGATGAATGAACAGATAAATGATGCTTTTAAAGAATGCTAAAAGGCAGCTGGTTTGGTATAGTAGTTAAGGTAGTAGGCTAGAAACTGGGAGATCCTGAGTTCTAGTTCCACCTGGGTGCTGTTGGACCAGTCACTCATTCTCAGACTTAGGAAGAAGGCAAAGGCAAACCATTTCCCAAAATCTTGCCAAGAAAAGGACTCATCCAGGTAGTTGCAGAAGGCAACACAAAGGAAGGAAAAAATGTTTATGGTTGCAGACATGGGTTGCTGAAAAACACGGATGCTTTTGAAAATTATCCACTGCTTGAAAGGAGATACTTGCTTACAGAATGCAACTTTTTCCTAATGCCTAAAATAGAGATTATCTCCCTTTTTTACCTTTACCTCTTCATCCATTCTTCTTCTTTTCTTCCTCTCCCTTCAAGGCAATTCTCCCAATCTTCACCCCATCTAATTCTTTTATTTTGCTTTTTGCTTGGGGATGCTTCTGAGGTTAGAAGGGTGGTCCCTATGTCTGTATATAGTGGATGAAAATTATTTGTATTTAAGAGAGAGAAAATAGTATATGCAAATAAGGGATCAATTAATATTTTATAAGTAATTGTAATTAATAATTCAGTTACTCTGTGTGTGCTCATGTGCATTTGTGTATCTACCTTTCTTTGGGGTATCATTTAAATTCAAGGTCACCACCCTTTTGGGTAAATAAATCATTGTGAGGCTAATTTTTCTTTTGTTCTATAATGATCATGAAAAATAGGGGGGTGTCAGAGGGGGGATGTCAGAGAGAGAGATGTTGTCTAGGAGATGATCAGGGGACTAGAGGCTAAAACATATAAGAAATGGTTGCTGGAATTGGGTATGTCTAGTCTAATGAAGAGAAGGACGAGGGGTGACATGATAGCAGTGTTCCAATAGCTCAGGGGCTGCCACAAAGAAGAGGGAGTCAAGCTATTCTCCAAAGCACCTGAAGGCAGGACAAGAAGCAATGGATGGAAACTAATCAAGGAGAGAAGTAACCTAGAACTAAGGAGAAATTTTCTGACAGATAGAACAATTAATCAGTGGAACAACCTGCCTCCAGAAGCGGTGAATGCTCAAACACTGGAAGTTTTTAAGAAGACACTGGACAGCCATTTGTCTGAAATGGTATAGAGATTCCTGCCTGAGCAGGGGGTTGGACTAGATGACCTCCAAGGTCCCTTCCAACGTTTTATTATTGTTGTTATTGTTATTGTTATAAAAGGAGGCATAGTCCACAACTGCATAATAGGCAGAGAGACAAACTCAAAAAGGAATTCTCGAACTCATCAATCAGTAAAAAAATAGTGGGAGATTTGTACTTTCAAACTTGCAAGATTTTGTTACAATAAAGTAGAATTAGCTCATCTGATCGTGTTTCTTGTCGGAACTATTTGGGAAGATTGACAGGTTTTGGCATACCTGCAATGTTTCTTTTTCTGATAACAGGACACAAATTACACCCACGGTAAGTTCAGGTTTATTTTGTTATTGGAGGTGAAAGTGAAGGAACTAGAAAAGAGAGCTGCTGCACTAAAATTAACTAGGAAAAAGAAAAGTTTCTTGAACAGGAGAGCTGCAACTTTTCTGGAGGGGAAGAGAAGTGAAAAGAATACCAAAAAATGGGGGGAAAGCAGCTATTTGGTAGATGAAAGTCTGCAAGCCAAAGAAGATACAAAATGATTAGGAGGCACTCAGTATGAGTGGAACTCAGGGACCAAAACCAGACTCTTCCTCTAGAGGTTGATCAACAGCCATCTAAGCAAACTATGGCACAGAGCATTGTAGAAGACATTGGGGCCCATGGACAAAAGAAATGTAGAAAAACCCCTGAGAAGTAATGCATGTGTCACAATAGTGGGCGACTCCCCAACTTCATTTTTCTGAAGGTGGAAGAATGGAGAAATCTGTACCTAATCTTTATCAACAATGGAAGACTTGGTTGAACAAGTAAAAGTGAGTGGCACCTTGTAGAAAGTAATCACGCTGCCCTTGAATTTGAGATGTTCACAAGAGATGAAACTGACCAGAATCAGAGTATTTGCAAAGAGTGGACTTTGATGAACTCCAGGAGAAGGTAAGTCAGGATTCAAATCCAAATTGGTCCTGAAGGAGTTAGTGGAAGTGATGGACAACCATTCTCAGTAAACTTTAGAATTCCTGAGGACTGACAAGGTCCCAAAAGATGGGGGGAGAACAAATGTCATTCCCACCTTCAAAAGGGAGAATGAGAAGAACCTAGGAAACTACAGACAGGTCAGCTTGACTTTTATAGTAAGGAAGGTCTTCAAATTGATGATCAAGCAGCATATTTGTGAGCACTTTGACAAGCATGCTACAACTGATAAGAGCCAGCATAGGTTTCTTATAAACCAGTTGTGCAAGATTAACCTTAATGCCTTTTTAATAGAATTACTAGCTGAGTAGGTCAGGGCAGTACCATAGGCATAATATACCTGAACATCAGCAGAGCCTTCACAGAAGGATCTCTTTATATCCTCCTTCATAAAATGGTAAAATATAGATACAATTATACTACTGTTAGATGGACTTATTGGCTGAATGACCATACCCAAGAGTGTCTCTTAATACTACATTTCAGGTTGGAGGGAAGTGTGAATAGTGCAACACAGGGTGCTGTTATGACCTTACACTGGTCAGCACCATTATCGATTACTCGGATGAGAAGTCATGTAAAAGTCTGCAGAGTTTTCCCACAAAGCTGGGAAGAATGACTAAAATTATAGACGAAAGAGAAGATTCAAAGTGATGTAGACATTCGTGAGTACTGGACTGAAAAAAATAAAATGGAATATTAACAGGGAGAAATATAAGGTTCTGCACCTGAAAAAGAAAAAAATGTAAGTCATAAGACCAGGATGGAGGAGACCTGGTTTCACAGAAGTACACATGAAAGGAATTTGGGTATCCTTGTTGACTGCGGGTTAAACATAAACCAGTAGCATGATGCAGCTGTTAAAAAAGGCAAAGCTCTATTTGGGTGCATTAAAAAGATCAAAGAGTCCAAGGAAATAATAATCCCATTCTACACTATATTTGAAGTATTGTGATTAGTTATGGACACCACAGTTCCAATGGGACAATGATAAACTGGAACAAGATCAGAGGAGGACTACCAAGATGGTGAATGTTGTAAAAGCTAAGCCCCATGAGGAATAGGTAAAGGATCTGGGAAAGACAACTGAGTGGAGATATGATACCATCTTCAGATATATGAATGACTATCACATGAAAAAACAAATGGACTTATCTTCTACGGCCACGTAGAGCAGAACCAGAACCAGAACCAGTGAGTTAAAATAACAATGAAAGAGGATGAGACTAGTATTAGGAAGAGTACCTGACTGTACAAGGTGTCAGCCAGGAGAGCAGGCTATGATTAGCATGGTGAACTTTGCTGGAAGTCTTCAAATAGAAGCTGAGTAGTCAAATTCTCTAATGCAGGGGTCTTCAAACTTGGCCCTCTTATGACTCATGGACTTCAACTCCCAGAATTCCTCAGCCAGGCACGCTGGCTGAGGAATTCTGGGAGTTGAAGTCCATGAGTCATAAAAGGGCCGAGTTTGAAGACCCCCTGCTCTAATGGATCAATAATTAACAGAGAGTTGGGCTAGATAACTTCAAAGATACCTTCCAATTTTATGATTCCATGGAAGCTGCACATAATTCATACTCTATGCATGCAGAGCAATTGAAACTTTGATGAATTCATATTGTAACCAATGTAACCAAACTCTTCCCACTTTTACATTAGGCATTTTGATATTAATGATAGCATGGACAAGAACCCTAGAGGTTTTGTGTTTTTTTTCAATTTAACTTGTAAGTATGTTGTCCAACTGTTTTTATAATGATTATTATAATCGAGAGATAAAGGCAACTCAAGCCTGGAATATGTGATTTCTTCAAGAAAGGAAAAAGCCCTACATTCAATCTTGGCCCTTCCAGCCTGAACTAGAAATAAGACTCAGTGTGGGTTTCTGCTTCCCTTTCCTGTTGCTACTTTTCCTGCACTTTTTCTTTCTGTGCTGCCTTCATTTTGAATGCATGCTGACTCAGATATTTTGCTGCCCTGCACTTTCTGATTGCTATAATCACAATCTTCTACAAGGGATTTAATTTATTCTGATTATCACCTGCTTCCTGTTACTCATATCATCCAAGTCCAGAAACGTGATGTCCCGCTTCCAGTGACCCCACCTTCAATTATTAGCTTTTATTGGAAAAAGCAGTAATTTCAAATCATATGCCATAGTCCAATCAAGGCACAAATTGTGTGTTATGGTTTTTTTTTATACTCTGACTCAAATTATACTTATTTAAATGCCATAAGAATTAGTCAGGTCCTTTCTTTCCCTTTATTTGAAACTCTTTTCACACTTAGCCTATTAGAGATGTGACAAAGTCACCCAGACTTTGGAAAATATAGATCTATTTAGCTTCTTCTTCTTCTTCTTCTTCTTCTTCTTCTTCTTCTTCTTCTTCTTCTTCTTCTTCTTCTTCTTCTTCTTCTTCTTCTTCTTCTTCTTCTTCTTCTTCTTCTTCTTCTTCTTCTTCTTCTTCTTCTTCTTCTTCTTCTTCTTCTCTTCTTCTTCTTCTTCTCTTCTTCTTCTTCTTCTTCTTCTTCCTCCTTCCTCCTTCTTCTTCTTCTTCTTCTTCTTCTCTCTTCTTCTTCTTCTTCTTCTTCTTCTCTTCTTCTTCTTCTTCTTCTTCTCTTCTTCGTTCTTCTTCTTCTTCTTCTTCTTCTCTTCTTCTTCTTCTTCTTCGTTCTTCTTCCTTCTTCTTCTTCTTTCTTCTTCTTCTTCTTCTTCTTCTTCTTCTTCTTCTTTTCCTCTCTCCTCTCTCTCTCTCTCAATGTCACTCTCTCTCTCTCTCTCCTCTCTCTCTCTCTCTCTTCTCTCTCCACTCTTAATAAGTCTCCAATTAACTATCTTATTTGACAGCCTTAGTGATTCTTATTTTAATATTCAGTAGAAACCGAGCTTGGTACAGAGCCTTGTTTAAAAGAGTGGCTGTTTTGTCACCTTAAGGATGAGTTTGCCACAAATATATTAAGCTGGAGAAATTCATTGAGACATGTTGCAGTGCTGGCTTACAACCAAAGGTCAGGAAAACAGATTTAAATTCTATTCTTCTGCCTCAGAGAGGAAAATATCCTTTCAAACATCTAAAGCAAGGTTAAGTCAACAGAAGCTTTAGAGTTTTTCACCAAGGTGCTCTATTCAGAGGGGGGGAAAGATGTATTTATACAATACTTTACTGTCTGTAAAATAAGAGTGTATAGGCCTCAATAGTACTTGTTCCAATCAATTTTGATACAGATAAAAACAGTGAAGTGACTGCCTACAAATATCAATGCAGTCATTCAAGGGAACCTTGTTCAGATCTAAAGAGCAATCCTGTAAAAACCTCTAGAAAGTTCTCTGACATTAAGGGACTGCAATGACAAAGGTTGAGGAATTAAAAAAATGAGACCATTATCAAACAGAGAGGTGGACAAGATTATTTGCACATTTTTCTTCGGTCTTCATAGGCTGTTTTAGAAAATAAGCCAAGTTCTTAGAAGCTGAGATGGAAGTTTATTTCAAGCCAAAGCTGCATTTGCTTGTAAGCTAAAAAGCCACAACTTCCCTCCTTGCCACTCATGCAGACAGAATGGGACAATTGGCCACAGCTGCCTGGCCCTGCCCACTTCACCCCAGCCCCCCACCCCCACCCCAGTCGACCTACCGTGGCTGTCCCTCCACCGCCACTCCTCCCCTGCTACTTCTTCCATGGAAGTGGCAGGGGAGGAGCGACAGGGGAAGGACCACCACAGTGGGTCAGCTGGGGTGGGGGGCTGGGGTAGCGGGACCAGGTGGGACCAGGTGGCTGTGACCAATTGTCATAGACCCCTTGCAGATTCCCTAACTGCTTTCCTCCTATCCTTTTCTTGATATCACATTCATCAGCAGGACTGGATGCAATGAAGGCTGCCCTACCAGGCCCTAGCTAGGGCAAAGAGAGGGCTCAATGATAATGATACAATACTGCATTGAATGGTGATGATAATAATACTGCACTGCATATATTTGGGGAAATTACATTTTACATCAAGAACTGCATGGAAGATGAAAATTAGCAATACCTGCAAGGCATGATAGTTCTATATTAGGGTTGTAGAGCCCGATCAGAGGGATCCTTCATACAGTGATCCAAAAGCTGCTTAAAGCTGTAGTAAGATGTTTAAAGAGGAAGGAGTGATGACTAGGAAGATACATAGATGGAAGTGGTTAAAACCAAAAGGATGTTTTTTTTCAAATTTCTGTTTTCAGACCTCTTCCAGTCCTGCAAATGTGGTGCATCCATATACACAGATACCCCCTCCCCCCCAAAAAAAGGTTTCTGTTGAACTATAAACTAATCTATTCCCATGGACATCAATGGATGTGCATCTAGTTTTATTCTCAAAACCCTACCTCTATTTAAAAACATGATCAGAGCACTTTGATAACCCATCCTACCTTAACATGTCTGCTCAGCTGCAATGGGGTGAACCCAAGCCACAAAAAAGGGGGTTTGGAAGAGCTCAGAAATGACTTGCAATTGTTATACTACCTAAATTCAGACTATTGTGGGGTGGAGATTCATTGTTTTTATCTGATGAAAAATCCAGTTCCCAGTCAGCCATTGTTAGATGCTATACACTCTTTCGCAGTTAATCGAGTTGCTTTCATTTATTTTTTTAAAAAAAATCCATTTAATTTGGACATTTTCCAGGGTACTAATTTAATCCCAATAACACTTAATTGTAATGACTGCAACTTTAATAGGTACGGTAATTCTAGGAGATCTTTAAGTGGGTATATCAGTGTTGCTGCAGGGGTATAGTAGGTAGGAACTTAATGTGGCAGATTTAGAGGCTGTAAGAACTGGATGACTAACAATTCAGCGTTGGACCTGCCTGACTTACCAGCTAATTGTATCTAAAGTTACTGCTATAAAATTGTCTTTTTCAAGCCTTGGGGAAACGTTGGGAAGCAACGTAGAAGCAGGCAACCAACCTCAAGAGAGAAGCTAAAGCAAACTCCATGCTTACAGCATCTACTTTGATTTTTACGAGAACCTGGAGATCCATCAACTGAAATTTAGGCTTAGCTTAGTATGAATTGAAGCTCACATTCCTTCTAAAGAAAGTCTTTGGCTTAAACTGCTTTGACATCATAGCAATGTATTGGTATTCTAATAAGGTCAGTCATGGCATGAGAAAAAAAAATTCGGATGATAATGATGAATATTGAAAGCCAACAATGCCTGACAATGCAGACCTTTTTTTTTTTTTTTTCATGGTATAATGTAGGATAAGAGGAAATCATATTGTTCCTGATGTTAAGTTGTTGGGAATCAAGAAAACTTTTTGATTTCCTCTGGATCATCCAGAGATTGACCAGTAAATCCAGCTGTATTTTCTGCCCATCTTTACCGTAGAAGAATCAAATGAGAATGTAGCTCTAAGGCCAAATGAAAGCTTCAACCTTTAGCTAATTAGATTCTGCTCACCAGAATTCAAACAGGGAATTCAAACACATTAAACTACTATTCAGACTATTGATGGAAGCAACACAAGTAACAAAAAGTTGGGTGAATCCAATAAAAAAGCAAACAAATCCCCCCCTTAAGTTATTTTTTTAATTATTTTTAATCACATTTTATCATTTTTAAAAGTGTGAGCTGCTTTAAGTGCACTTCATGATAATAGTACTGAGCTTATAATGATAATAGTACAATAGTAGCAGTAAAAAGCATC
This sequence comes from Azemiops feae, assembly GCA_023970755.1. Classification (NCBI taxonomy): domain Eukaryota; kingdom Metazoa; phylum Chordata; class Lepidosauria; order Squamata; family Viperidae; genus Azemiops; species Azemiops feae. The sequence continues at coordinate 838,185 of JALGBA010000441.1, forward strand.
TCAGATCTTATTTCCTTAACCTTAGGGAACACTGCCCAGCAGATTATAATAGCTTGGTAAAATGCCTGAAGGCTTTTCATATGCAGAACTTTGAAACAAAAATTAAGGTTCCAAAAAAGTTGTGCTGCCGGGCTCATGTTTTTCCTAACTTCTGGCTTCTTTGAGGGAACAAAAGTACATCTCAAACAAGCCAACTTTATTTTCGAACTCCCCTCCCATCCCAGCTTTATCTGTTCAGAGCTCTAACTCCATGTGGCTTGATTTTAGTTTGAAATTATTCAGCAAGTTGGAGCAGCTTTCATCAAAATATTACACTCCAATTCATGCCTCCTTATTTTTCAAGGTTGTTGATTATGTCAGTGTCTGATAGCCTGCTATTCAAATGGAAAGTAAGGTAATTTAGATGCATCACTTTTGACACCAAAGCCACACATATGACAGTGAAGAATGAGAAGTTAAGGCCGATGCTGGAATTAAGGAGCAGATCACATTGTGTGTGAACTGCTACTGCTGTGCCTGCCACTGGATGCTAAAACTTGTTGCCATGGTAAAACAATATGACTAACAAGGTTCATCTGAAAACAAAGCCATCCGGCATAACAATCAAGGAAATTCACTTAATAGTGGCAATTAGTTTACTGTCTCTGCCACCATGAAATATCATAGTTTTTAGCCTCCTCTGATCCAAAGTTAAGATAAGTATTGAATTTAAGAACTGTACTTTATCTATGGACATTTAAAGATACAAAGTACCATGGGCAAGTTCTCTTTAAATCACAAGAATGAATAATTCATTATTTAAACATAACAACCAATAAGTGGTGTTGGTTCAATCAGATGGTTTTAAAAATAACTGTAAAAGCTTGCAGTTTTTTTTCATTAAAAATGGTTTTAAGTTCTTTTATACTCTAAGCCTTTGTTATGGCTACCTTGCTTGCAAGAACACTATTCACTGTTGGTTAAACTGCTGTGACAGAGATGGAAAACTTTTGGCCTATATAGAGATTTCTGAACTTCAGTTCCCAGCAGCTCCATCTAGTTTGGCCACAGCTGAAGGATGATGGCACTTGTAGTTCAGCAACAGCTTCAGGACTCCAATTTCTTTACTCCTAGGTTATGGCACTTCAGGGTATAAATTAACGTCACAGTGTGGAATGCTCAAAATTCATAGGTGATACAAATGGAAGATTAATCTGGCTATAGAAGGAAAGAGCTTGACATAAGCTCAAAGGATAGGATGGTCCTTATTTTCAAACAGATGATGGTAGATTGAACATGTGTAATTTGTGCATGTAGTGAGATGTACTGTACTTTACATACATGTATGCTTGCTTTACCAGAGCCTACTATAATTGATCAATCTATGAATGAGTGAGCATATGATCATTCCCAAACTGACTTAGTAATGATCTTCAATTGTTTAGATATATTCTCCTACACAATATCGCAAACTTAAAAAGGGCTACATCAGTTCCTCTTCCTGAGAAGAAGAAAAGCAGCCCCAAGCTATGCTGATAGATATTCCAAGACTCCCCCAACAGCTGGTGTGTTCCAACACCCAGTTTCATAGGACTTTACCTCCATGGGTTTCATCTAAGGCAGAGGTGGGAAACTATGGCCCTTTTTTGATTTGTGGACTTCAACTCCCAGAATTCTGGAAGTTGAAGTCCACAAGTCCTAAAAGGGGCATAGTTCCCCACCCCTAATCTAAGGTCTCACATCCTGTAAGGTGCCTTTAGTCACCTCACTTCCAGAGAGATCCTTGGGCTGACTGGAATTCCTGATGGTTCTTTCCCTGGATCCAGCTCTCCCTGGTTGCAGTGGCTTCGGCCAGCCTCACTTTCAGTTGGCACTGCCCTCTGAATCTCTCTTTCCTGGCACTGAAGGGGCTTGTTTTGCAGGTGCTGGGCTGGATTATTGATGAACCAAAGAGCTTGCTTTGGTCTGCTGGGATAGATTCTACTACCGACATGACATCTCTATGCCAACCCCATTTTCATTCTTTGCCATATATGATGCCTGGGAGGAGAAGACATAAAGTGGGCCTCCATTTGATACCGGAAGAGCAGGAGGGGGAAAACACATCAAAAACACTCACAGAATGAATGCATCTGGTGTATCTAAATGGATTGTAAATATACTTGAATGCCCTGGGAAAAAAAACATGACAGACAATATTCAGTGTTTAAATCCACCCACAGGATTTATTACTCTGCCCACTTCTAACCTGAACGCCCTATTTCCTTTAGTATTTGGAGTCAGTGAATCACTGGGCTTGCAGTGTTTTCAGCAAACATGAATTACTCAAAGAAAAACAACAACGCCACACAACAGATTAATTTCCTCCTGCCATTCTCTCTAACCTGCCACTTTATGGATTTCTGACAATCAGAGCTGAAGTGGGCAAATGTAGGGAGTAATTTGGAATAATTACATCCCTTGCTCATGTACTAGTTCAACATAATAAATATTTACCAACCAGCAGTCATAGGAGACAATACCATATCCATTTAGTGCTCAAGAGACAGGCTTCATTTAATTTCATGTTGCATTTCAATGATGAGGGCATTTAAGGAAAGAAAACGAATAAGCCTTTGCGACAGTTCTGCATGAACCGTCTGATGGAGGAAAAAAGAGATGGTTGATTATGAATGCTCCAAGTGTACTGAAACCCATTCATAAAGTTGCCAAGATTCTATCTGAAATTTGGTTCAATAGAAAGGATGTCTTGTTTCTGTGGCTGTAGATGGAAGAGGCAGTATGTGCATGTATAATCAGTTGTGACTGCAGAATACTAGCTTCGGGAGGACTGAAAGGATAATCTGCACTTAAAACTATATTTTTTTTAAACAGAGAAGAAAGGACAACCTTCACAGGTCCAGTCCTTGCTAGTGTTTCTAAAATGGAGCCCTTTCATAACAGATCAAGTGATTTGCCAAGTAGCAAACTGGAAGCTTCAGTTGGGAAAACTCCCAGCATGGCAGGGAAGAGGGGTCAAGTGGGGAACTAGCCTTTTGTCCTAGGCCAGTCACCAGAGACATAATAATAATAATAATAATAATAATAATAATAATAATAATAATAATAATAATAATAATAATAATAATAATAATAATAATAATAATAATAATAATAATAATAATAATAATAATAATAATAATAATAATAATAATAATAATAATAATAATAATAAAGTTGGAAGGGACCTTGGAGGTCATCGAGTCCAACCCCCTGCTCAGGCAGCACACTGCTGGCTCATATTTAAGTGATTGTCCACTAGGACTCCGAGATCCCGCTCACAGTTACTACTATTGAGCAAGGTACCCCCTATACTATACCTGTACATTTGGCTTTTCTTGCCTAAATGTAGAACCTTACTTTTTTCACCATTGAATTTCATTTTGTTAGATAGCGCCCAGTGTTCAAGTCTGTCCAGGTCCTCCTGTATCTTAAGCCTCTCTTCTGGAGCGTTGGCTATTCCTGCCAGCTTGGTGTCATCCACAAATTTGATGAGTTCCCCATCTATCCCCTCGTCCAAATCGTTGAGGAAGATGTTGAAGAGCACTGGCCCCAGAACAGAGCCCTGGGGCACCCCACTACACACTTCCCTCCATGTAGATGCAGTTCCATTGAGGACCACACGCTGAGTACGGCCGGTCAGCCAGCTACAAATCCATCTGGTGGTGATGCTGTCTAACCCACATTTTTCTATCTTATCAAGTAGTAGGTTGTGATCTACTTTATCAAATGTCTTACTGAAGTCCAGGTAAATTATATCCACAGCATTCCTCTGATCCACTGATTTTGTCACTTGGTCAAAGAATGCAATAAGGTTTGTCTGGCATGATCTGTTTTTGACAAACCCATGTTGGCTTTTAGTAGTGATTTTGTTTGCCTCTAGGTGTTCGCTGATTCGTTGTTTGATTATCTTTTCCAGAATCTTCCCAGGTATTGAGGTCAGGCTGATAGGTCTGTAATTTCCTGGATCCATTTTTTCCCTTTTTTGAAGATGGGAACTACATCAGCTCTTTTCCAGTCCTCTGGTAGTTCCCCAGTGCTCCAGGATCTTTGAAAAATATAGTTCAGTGGTTCTGAGATCACATCTGCTAGTTCCTTGAGAACCCTGGGGTGTAATCCATCTGGTCCTGGTGATTTGAACTCGTCTAGGCTGGACAGGTGCTCACTTACCATTTTCTTGTCTATCTTAACTTGTGTTTCTGTTCTGTTTTTTATGGCACTATTTTTGATAGGTTGGTCTGTTTTTTCCCTTTGTGTAAAGATTTATGATTTATCACTTTGTTGTTTTTATGTACACCGAGAACTTATGCTCCGGAGACAAATTCCTTGTGTGTCTAATCACACTTGGTCAAATAAAGTATTCTATTCTATTCTATTCTATTCTATTCTATTCTATTCTATTCTATTCTATTCTATTCTATTCTATTCTATTCTATTCTATTCTATTCTATTCTATTCTATTCTATTCTGTTCATATTTATATTCATCTTTCTAGCCTAGTGATTCTTAAAATCAGGACTTGAGTATACCAAAAAGTCCAGTTGGAATTGGAGCTTTCTTCTTCTCTAAATAATCTTTGGCTACTCAGAGGACTTGTATCAAGCTAACTCTGTTCATGCTATGGTAATGAAAAAGAGAGATGATGAATGGGTGTTCTGGTTTGTGTTTGTTGTGCAACTGCTCAGTGTGAAGTCATCAGCAATAAGATAGAAAAAATGCTGCTTTGGTGGCAGAAGTGCAGAGTAATTTTGGTTTGAAGAACAATTGTATGCAGGACGTCTGACAGAGGCAGGGATGCAATGTAGGAAGTTGAAAACTGGGACATTAGCTGAGAATTGTATGTAGCAGACATGCAGATATGAGATTTAAGGGGATATGAGATTTAAGGAGATATGAAGACACGGAAAAGAAGGGATATCAGCAAAGGTCTTTTACTACAGGTCTGCACCATTTGCAATAATGTAGAATTTTGTAATGTATTTCTGTAGTTCAGGAATGGGCAAAGTACAGCCTTCTGCATTTGGCTGAATTACAACTCTTACTATTTCCCTCTATTGCCTATGCTTACTAGAGCAATTAGATACAGCACTATCAGGAAGTCAGAAGTTAATCCCTCCTGTTGATCAGTATGATGAAATAGATTAATTCTGAATTCAAATCAACCCTGGATAATAAAATGTATCTTGCAATAAGGGTAATCACATGTATTAAAGAAAATATAAATAGGAAAGGTGGCACATAAATCTAACAAATAAATAAAATTTGCCTTTTTAATGAATAATTGGAGGAGTAGGAAGAATTATGGAGCATTAAGGCACTGGCCTCCTTTATTAAGAACCTATTACTCTGAAGCAATAATCATGTTGAAATGTTAAAAGCTGCATTCTGAGAATCTGCTGTGGACTTTCAATGCATTGCCCAGAAATAGCTGCTTTGCTGAATGCAGAAATAGTGGCCTGAAAAACATAATCAAGATAAAAGCATCATCATTCCATTCTCAACCAAGATTAGTAGGCTGCCATTTCAGAAGGTATATGAAGTAACAAGGAGGCACTCACAGAAATAATAGAAGAGATTTTTTTTCCTCCCACATGTATTCTTTAAAGTTTGTAGTGAAAGTGGGGCTGAAGATCCATCACCAAATTGAATGATGTTACCATGAAAAAAATGCATTTGAAAACATTTCTAATTCAGTGGAAGCACTGAGTCGATGGTTAAGTATCTCCCATATAATCTGAAAGTTTGATAGGATTGTGCAAAGAAGTTGCTTTCAGACTTCATGGAGATGGATGGAATTCAGTTCTTTTAGACTAGAATATTATTCTTCCAAAAGCAAATCAGTCTTTTTAAATTTTACTATTCATGTTAAGGTGACTAGAGTACAGGTTGTGCTGCAAGGATGGAGTGAAATGGCTGTTTTCCTTTCTCCTTTGTCTATTTATGAACAGATGTGTATTTGTGCATTCTCAGATACATCTGCAGTGCCTAAGTGTACAATAGGAGCTTAAGAAGCAAAGGCATTGTCCTACCCTCACATGGGTTTGCCTAGGTTAAAAAAAGTAATGGTAAATTTGCCCTTTGCAAAGAGAAAGAAGTGTCCTTAATTCTAATACTTGAAAAATAAGGATGAATTGAATTTTATCATGTACAACAAGTTCCATGCCATTTTGAAAATCTCCTTGGTCATTTACAGCTCCATCTTTACTTTTTGGTTGCTTTATGTTTTAATTTTCAAATCCTGAAAACCCATTTTTTTATTTCAGCTTATTACTAAATAACTAATATCCAGAAAATTATACAAAACTCAGACCTATTCTTCCAGCCTCTCATCTAAGAACTCTGTCAATTAAATTTCTATGAGTGTGAATGCCCCCTGCTTTGATTCAAAATATGTTCTTAAAAATCTCATCCCAAACTTGCAACTCATTCATCTTGAAACATAAAAACCATGACTGAGTTTTTTCTTAATTTATGCTCACATAAATAGGTGAAAAATAAATCAGAACAATGTAGATTCTGAATTTAATGGTTAGCATTTAGTACAAGGAACCTACAGTATTTATGCAGTAAGGCCAAAATAGTGGGGAAGGTCAAAGATTCTGTTCGCTGCTCTCCAAGGTGCTGAAACTGGCAAGCCAGGGAATTGATTTACAAATTAAGAAAGAGAATTTTTAACGTGTTGGCTTACACCTCCAATTGCATTAAAAGCCAATTTAGTGCCCCTTATTATGTATAATAGAGTTATTGGCATGTATGGAAACTTATGCTCACTAAATGTCATGGATACACATTTTGTCAATGGAGTCTCCTTTCTCATATATGTGATAAGTGAGTGGCACTATATAATGCTGGTGATTATGAAAATGATCTCCCATTAGAAATGGGCTAATAATACTAAACTAATATTTAAGGAATTGATAGAACTATATTGTGAGGGACTAGCAAAAGACTAATGCACTTTGGATGTTTTAAAATTAATGTACCATCTATAGTGCATTTTTTCAAGCTGTCATAGAATGAGTTTTCAAGATGTACCTTACGTATGGGAATTACTCCTTCATGCTTCATGGACATTAAATAATGAAAGTTTTGAATAATTGATTAAGACTATGATTATCTTGGCCTGCCCCACAATGCTACTTATAAATGTGGCTAGCAACAGAACACAACTAACTCCATCAAAATATTATTAGTAGGATATTAAAATTCCAACATCAAGCTTACATTTGTGTTGCCCTATTCCCATTCCCAAGGAAGCAGCCATTCAAGAGATATACACATGTGAATTAGGTTATGCAAAGTCAGTTTTAGTGATGATGCAACCAGTGTCCACATGCTGGCAGGTGTAGGTAAATGGCAAGCATAACTCATTTTTCTTTTACTGTTATGCATTTAGAACATTGGAGAGGGAGAGAGGGAGAGAGAGAGGGAGAGAGAGAGGGAGAGGGAGAGAGAGAGACTATTCCTTGACTTATGACCACAGTTTAGACTGGAATCTTCATCATTAAGTGATGTCATTAATAAATGAGTCATACCTGATTTTACAACATTTTTTGCCATGGAATCAGTGTAGTTGTTAAGTGACTCACATAGTCGTAAGTGAATCCAGCTTCCACCATTAACTTGCCTTCTTGGAAACCCTTGGGAAGGTAGAAAATGGCAATCACATGATGCTGCAACTGTCATAAACAACATGCCAGTTGCCAAGTGCTTGAATTTTGATCCACACAACTGCAGAGGCACTTTGAAGGTCATAAGGGTGAGGATTGTTCATAAGTCACTTTCATACCATTGTAAACTTTCAACGGTTGTTAAACAAAGGATTGTAAGTTGATGACTACCTATACTAACATTGCTGGTTTTGTATTTTTCATTCAAAATTCTTCCATGTCAAAGATGCAGCAGATTTCAACACAACGGTTAAAACACATGAATATTCAGCCTGGTTGGATTTTATCTATGGCAACTGCAGCAAAATTATTCTATGTACAAAGATAAAGAAATACGGAAATACCTACAGTGGAGGAATGGATTGTAAATATGACAGAATTAGGAAAATGGCAAGACTGGCCTGTTTGGTCAAGGATGAAACAATGAGTAGTTTTATAAAAGGCATTGACTTTCTGCTGAAAATGGAAAAAAGTGAACTGATTTATAGATTTGCTGATTGTGAAAGGAGTGAAATATGGGACAGAAGGGATCTTTATAATGTAATTTGAATGAAAAAGGAGGGATAACTATTTGTAACTGCTACAAAGATTGGAAATTGCTTAATTGTTTTTTTCTTTAACCCTGTTGCTTTCTTTGCTTTTTCTTTTATCATTTTTTCTTTCTAACTTTTCTTTGTATATTTTCATGCTTCTCTTTTATCTATCTAAAATTTTCAATAAAAATTATATAGATATAAAAGAATATTCAGTTTTCTGCTTATATAATGCAGGGAGCCACATCAAATTCAATTATCCAGTTCAAAAAACTTTCTGAATAGTATTTTAAATTATATTGGCAACTAGATGATGGTATTCCATACCTGCATATAAAGGTAGGCCCTGTATTCAATTCCAAAAATTCCAAAAAATGTATGGAAGCAGAAACCTAGTGCCTATCTTCAACTTTCTAAAACAACTGCATCTTTTTTTCAGAATCATATGGCAAATGTAGAGAACAGTCACACAATCCTAGAAAATTACTTTAAAATTGCAGGTAAATGAAGTGTTCATGCTCTAGTGTATTACCAAGCATCTGCTACATAATCTTAGCTCAAGGTTCAAAAGAAGATGCAGTGACTCAAAAAAAAAGGACACAGAGAATAGAAACCAGGTAGAGTTTACATTTTTCTGATGGGAAGATTTAAAGGACTTGAATATGTCCATGGTTGGAAGTGGTCCTGGCCACCACTTCTAATTTCAGCGATAAAATAATGAAAATAATTTTCTGGAGTTTTAAAGAGATTCAGGCTACTATATAACCCATATAGAAATATTGCACTGGCCATGGCTTTAATCTTCATCATAGTTTATTTATTTCTAGTTATTTTGTTCGTTAGCATAATACTGAATCCCATTTTGGTCCAAATAAATACACAGAAAAAGGGACCATTGAGTACAAATTTTGACATAATGGATCAGAAAGGTAACATAATGTCATTTCTATTAACCTTTTTACCCAGTGTTATCTATGCTATACTTAATGCAACATGACTGTTTTAAGTAATTAAGGGCCTAGTGGGGGCATTAGTAATGTAAGGCTATATTTGCATTTTACACTAATGATTTTATAATGAGGGTTTTATTATATTAATGAATACTGTTGGCAGAAAAAGTGGAGAAAACCAAACTGAAAAGTTGGAAGTGCCATTCCTTAATGATGCTGCTGCTGATGTTCTGTTGTCATAAGGTGTTAATTTGAAGGAAATCAAGAGTACTTGCAGCAATCTATCATCATATGCTTTGTGTACTTTGAAGTTATTATAATAATTTAGTCATATCAGAGCTTATATGGGAGCTATTTATTTCAAAATTAGACTATACAGAAGCCCTAAAATAATTGCATAGATGCCATAGATTAAGAAAACCAATCTGGTTGCAGCAATCAAGCAGTAATGATTCTCATTGAAGCTCAAGACCTGGTTCCTTTAACTCAGTGCATTGTAGCCTTGTAGTAAAATTTGTTCTACAAATATGGCTGGTTCCTCCCAGAGAACAGTACATTACTGTGATGGATGAAATCAGCTTCCTTTAATCTGGGGTTCTGGAGACACTCTGTCATTCTGTGTTCTGCATACATCTGATACACATATACACCATTGGGACCACTTTGGCCTTTACTTTCCATATCCTCTCCAGTTCCTCCTTCAATCCCTGGTACTTCTCCAGCTTTTCATACTCCTTTTTACTGATGTTGCTGTCACTTGGCAACACCTACATCTATTACCACTGCTATTTTCTGGTCCTTGTCTACTACTATAAAGTCTGCTTGATTGGGCAGTACCTGCCTGTCTGTCTGGATCTGGAAGTCCCATAGGGTCTTAACTCTCTTATTCTCCATTAACTTCTGTGGGATCTCCCATCTGGATTAAGGAGGTTCTAGCTCATCCAACATGTTCCTGTACATAATGCCAGCTAGGTGTGCCATTCAGTGTATGCTCTTCTGGACTGCACCTTACACCATTGCACTATGTGTTGAACTGTCTCTGAGGTTTCTCTGCAAAGTCTGGATTCTGGTGTGTGTGTGTGTGTTTGTTTGTATGTGTGTGTAGTTTAGAAATCCATAGCACCACCCACCCACCCACTCAAACATCCATCCATCCATCCATCCATCCATCCATCCATCCATCCATCCATCCATCCATTCCTTATTTGGAATATGCTGACATTGGATCTGTAGAGAAGTTAGTTCCAGTATCAGAGGGGAAATGGTTACATGAGTTGAAAAATCAGTTGAATATATCATCTTAATTATTACTAATATGTGGACTAAAAAATGCTGCTTTATTCCATAGCCATTCTTTTTTGCTTTCAATAATAAAAAAGCCCTTGCTTTCCAACTCTTAGAGCTATAAGAAAAGTTTCAAAACAGAATCTCAAATAATGTGTGTGCGAGTGAGTGAATGAGTGAACATGACCTGAGAAACAGATTGTTTGTACTGAATTCACAGCCATCAGAAAGTGGAACCTTAGTGCACAGTTAGAAATTAACACCCTGAGTGTTTTACCCTTTACCCTTCTCCACAGTGATCAAAACAAAAAACAAGATTCTTTAACCACAGTGGTGCCATATATATATAACAGCAGACAGTGAATACATGGGTTACTATATTGATTTTGATGTTGTTTATTATAAAATGTGGATTCTTAGTCTGAACATAAGGAGAAAAGAGATGAAGTGATGTATTCCATTTGTGGGTGTTTCCTCTGATTCCCAAGACCATCTTTTTCCCTAGAAGTAAACAGAATGATCACATAGCCATTCATGTGATAGAACATCTGTTTGGGCAATATGTTTCCTGGATGCTCACTTTAAAAGATCAAGGAATACAATATACAGAGAATGAATTACAGGAAGAAATACTTCAAATTTGGAACAGAATATATTTCCCCTCCCCTAATAAATGTAATATTTTGATTTTGCAATTAGATATGTAAAAAAATCAATAAACTTTGATCAATGCTTCATTTTTAATGTGCATTAAAGAATCAGGGAAATCCATGGCCAAAACAAATTTAAAACCCCGGATCTATCACATTTGTATTTATTGGATGCAAAATTATTTTTCTTTGCTCTATATGTTTCTACAAGTGTGATTGAAGAGTCTAAATGTCTCATTGTCAATTGTCCAAACTCGCCTGCTTCATAAAAGCTGAAGCTAAAATGATGCTTCCAAGCATAAAGGCTGCAAACACAACTGAACACTATGAGTTTGAGAAATAGCTGAGTGCTTGTAAGTTTGCTATGATATTTGCTGTTAAATTTTTTTGACATTGTTATACAAACTAAACTGCTTGTCTGTCAGAACTCATATCCTTTCATGACACAATTGAACTGTGGTCACAAGTACAATCATACTGAAAATACTTTATGCAATCTGGTTCTTCCTTGATTTGCTGGACATTGGACGTGACATATTGTGAGTTACAATCTCACAATAGATTTGTGGTGTACTAATTAGAAGACTTGTTGGAAATTTTGACACAGTTAACTTCCAGCAAAGACAGCTCTGCAGAAAACGGAGCTGACAACTGCATCAGAATGAAGAGCCATTGAATAAACAGACCAGTTCTTCAATAATTCCTCTCTGGACAAGGACAGGATTTGAGATCACCCACAAATGCTCTAGATAGTTACTGCTCATGAAGAGACCCCAAAACAACAGTCTCCAATTGGTTTAAATCTCTGGGAGGTGAGGGGATAGCCATCTTGTTCAAAGTGCTACTGACAACTTTGAAAGGATACTAAGTTTGCATACTGTATTTTCTTTCCAATCACTCTTGAAAATTGCTTGTCAAATATTTTAAGCTATTAGGAACCTTTGAATTGACAAGTTTGACAGCACTGAGCAATCCTTAGCAAAATAAGTTTTAAATACAGGTTTATGGACTTAAAAGGGGTGGGTTTTTGTTTCTGGGTTTGTTTGTTTTTTTTGCAATAAAGGGCAAAAGAGGGATTAAAACTTTAATTTTGGAAAGTTACAAATGGACTAAAGGTCCAGATAAATTTGAAATAAAATTTTGAAGTTAACTATAAAGAATCCTTCCCCTGGAAAATACTTTAGTTTTGAATTGTTTTTTAAAAAATAATAAGATTTTAAAAATTAGATAAGAGAGGGAATGAGAAGGAACTAAAGATTACCATTAAAGCAGAAGAATGGTTAAATTTGATTTACAACTAAAGAAGCATAATACTTTTAAAATGGACATATTGAAAGATATTTTGAATAACAGACCCAACATTATTTTTAAGGGTTTCTGCCTCTATAAATAGAGTGTATTTAAAAGATGTTATGGAAAAGGAACAAGTTTTGCCTGACATTTACCTGATTTGAAAGTGGATTTAACCATGACACGCTACAAAAATGACACTGGCAATGCAAAAGAAACCAGCTGAAATCTGAATAATTGAAAGGGATATTCAAATACCAAACCAAAAGGGTGACACACACACCCCAAATTTTCCTGTAAAATATTTACAAAAGAATAAAGAATTTTGTGAAAAGGAACAAAGAAAAAAATGAAAAGAAATCAATACATGATTTGAAAGGACAAAAGATCAAGATCATTAGAAGTAAAAAGAAGGAATATAAAGTTGATTTATTTGATCAAGGTTAAAATAGGTATGTTGTTATCTCTGGTAATCCTTAATGGACTTTTGCTGATCAAGAAAGAAATAATGAAGTTTTTAAAGAGTTGTTTACAGATAAGAGATATGAAAACAAGAGATGATATTGTGGTGTTTTAAGAAAAGGTGATATGTTGCTAAAATTGCTTATACTTGTGACGAAGGGAAAAGTTCTTTATATATTTATAAATATATTTATATTTATATATTTTCTTTACTATGTTCTTAATTTATTTCTGTTTTTTTTCTTTTCTGCACCTCTTTTTTCTTTTAATTTGTTTTAGTTTTTATTGTTGTAATGTAATTCTGAGAAATGTAGTTTACAAAAGTATAGCAAAAATAATAGATATATTGCTGTAGTTACAATCACCATTCCAATCCCCCTGTTAAACAATTCAGCCTAGACAACAGAAATAGACAACCACATGCCTTACAGATGCTTTGGACTTCAAGTCCCATCAGCTATAGGTGGAATGGCTAAAGGATTTTGGGAATTGTAATCCAAAACACCAGTTATTCATGCAGATTCAGAGATTGCTTGTATAGGATTCAGTGGGGCTAATTCCCACAAAAATATACCGTGTACAAAGGAGCATAAAACTGAGCTAGGAGAATGAACTTCAACTTCTCAAGTTTATTTAAAACAAATTAATAATGGCAGTAATGCAATTTTTCCAGTTTTTTCTCCTTTTCCTTCTCTCTCTATTCCTCCAAACATACTTCTCATTAGAATTTTTAGAGCAGGGCTTTTCAACCTGTGGTACGCGTACCACTTGTGGTACATTAACAAGTGGCAGGTGGTACGCAGCCCTGCCTAGCCAAGTGTAGTGGGGAAGGGAAAGAGCCAGCACAGGCAAAGACTTACAGTGAGAGAGTCCTCTGGAGCTGCAGATTTTACTTATGAATGGAGCCATTTGGGGAGGCTGCCTTAGCCGGCAGCCAGTACTTACATTTTTTTTTTTTTCTTCTTTAAGTGCCAGCTGGGCTCCTTACTTTCCTTTCTAGCCAGTAGCTAATTCTTAAAGGGGAAGTGCCTTTTTAAGCTAGTTCACTCAGCAGCTTGTCTTTTCTGTCTCTGGAGGCCTTTCCTTGTTTGATCAATATATGGAAGAGGGAAAATATGGGGGGGTTCAAATTCTTCCTTCAGAAGGAGATGGGAATGAGAAAAAGGGAGGCAGGGAAGGGAGGGAGGGAAGGAAGTCCCGCCTTAGCAGTTGGCCACCAGCAGCTCTGCCATTGACTTTGCTTGTCAAAAGGTTGCAGAAGGGGATCACATGACCCTGGGACACTGTGACCATCATAAATATGAATCAGTTGCCAAGCATCCAAATATAAATCACATGACCCTGTTGCTGCAATGGTCATAAGTGTGAAAAATGGTCATAAGTCATTTCAGTGCAATTGCAACTTTGAACAGGTTTTTTTTTTGTCACCAAGTTTTTGACACCTTGCTAGGTGGTACTCGAATATTGCCATATCCTAAAAGTGCTACAATCGGTGAAAAGGTTGAAAAGCCCTGTTTTAGAGGAACTTAAACTGATTTTCAGGGCCTCTTTTGAAAGAAGGAACTCTTCCATTATATATTCCCCAGCCTTCCACTGAGGTGCAAAAGAGCATTTAAGTTTCCATTTAAATGCCCAGTTTATGCAGAGCTATGGATAGAAAGTGACAGCCTGTATTTTTCAAACCTAGAAATATTTATTTTCTCCAAAACATAAAGCTCAAATTTACAGTGATGGAGTGCTGCAGATCATTCTTTGGGCAAGTACCCTCACCCACATACCCTCACATCAAAATAACTCTCCTGATAAAATGGAAGAAAAATGGATTGCGGGTGTAGAAAGAAAGAACAAAGACAGTCACGAAAGCACTGCTGCCTTCTAGTATGCAATAAACATTAGCCAAGGTAATACCAAAATGATTTCAAGCAGTGCAACAAAGCATTAAAATATAAACCTTCTACAAGAAGCCCATCTAGCTTACTATTGTTTCTCTTTTAGGACAACTATCCAGTGCCCATAGGTGCCTGTCTACATGGAGAGGCTCACAAATATGCCTAAAGGCTCATGGCATTCTCCCATACTGATTGAGATTGGTGATCCCTCTATCCACTTTTGAAAAGCAAAGGAGGTGATTCCTGGAGATATCTGCTCATTGGTATGTTGCTGGATGGATTCTGAAACAATGGTTTAAAGAAGGAGGCAGTGAAAGCTTCTGTCCCTTGTTTTCTAAATCAATGCACTAAACAAAGTGTAATTACATTTCTCCCATTTTTCATAATGTGTTACGCCTGTTTTAAAGAATGTGTAGGGGAAGGAGTGGCAGAACCTGGGGGCGGCATTAAAAGAGGAATCAGACTAGAGTCTCTACATAGCCACAAGTGAACTAAGTCCACACACCTCCTTGAATTCCATTAACCCTTATCTAATTTCTAGCAGGTGCTATTAGTTGAGAAGATTCCCATGCATAGGCACGAGTAGCAATAAATCGGTTCAGTTGGATCTACATGTGTGGGCCTGATCTTTTGTGCCTGAGAAATGTGGTCCATTGGCTTAATTGTATGCCCTCCAGATGTGTGAAAGTATCCAAATTTTATAGCTAAGATGGCATGCTGGGATTCGAAGTCCAGACTTTTGGCGAATGCTCCAGTTGGGGAAGTTTACCATGATATATTTTGATTTACCGTTAAAGCACAAGAAACTAAGGAGAACTTTAATTCTACTCTCCCAACCAGTGAAAATCTTAATGCTTAATGGTTACTGCTGTTAAATTATCATATTGCCAGCCAGAACAGAAATCTCCATATGCAATGTATGTGTATGACTACCAACTCATGATGATGTTTATATCCAACCTCTCCTCCAGATTTCTTGGTATATTACAAGCAATCTTCAGTTTTATTTTACTTTCATAACAATTTCTGAGAAAAAGCACAGCCAAGAGATCCTCAAGATTTCAAGGTCACTATGGGAGTTTCATTGTGGAGTGAATTGTAAAAACTGAGTTCTCCTTTCCTCTAATCAGAAAAAAAAAATAACCATTCTGCATAGTGCATTGATTACAACCTTGAGAAGAGCAGGAAAACCCCTGATTTATACAATAAGCTTGTTTCAGCTTCAGTAAAGACCAAGGAAATGTTCTCTCATCATATTCCTAAATGCTTCTGCTTGCCTTAAATTTTGCCAGGGTTAGTTCAAATAAATGCTGACTCCATATTTGAAAATGCTAGAAGTTTCCTCTTCCCCAGTCTTTGAAGCCAAGGATGAGCAGGAATGTAAGAACTAATGCTCCAATAGATATACCATGTTTTCCCCAAAAGTAAGACCTACCCCGAAAATAAGCCCTAGCTTGATTTTTGGGGGTGAGCCTAAAATAAGCCCTAGTTTGGGGGCAAGGCGCACGCCTAAAAATCAAGCTAGGGTGGTGCGGGGGGTGGTGGAGCTTACCGTTGCAGCCAGGTCTCCCATGGATCAACACTTCCCTTGCTGGCCCACTTCTTCTGCAGCCGAAGGAGCAGCTTCATTCTGCTCCGGCCTGCATTTCATAGTCAGAGGCCTTTCCTGAAGGCCTCTGCAGCCAAGAACCGAGCTATGGATTCAATCCTTAGCTCAGTTCTGTGCTGCAGAATGAAGCTGCTCCTTCAGCCGCAGAAGAAGTGGGCTGGCTGGGCAGAGGTGTCAGTGCCTTCACCACAAGGTGAGTGCAAAAGATACCCCCCAAAAAATAAGACCTGGTGCTTCTTTTGGAGGCAAAAAAAAAAAAAGACCGAGTCTTATTTTGGGGGAAACACGGTACCAAGAATCACACTTCAGGACCTGCCCAGTCGCAATTTCTGAAAGGCTTATTCTCACTATTGTGAAGATATGTTTGGTATTAATAAATTCTCCTCCTCTCTAACTGAACGTGTAAACAACACACTGTAGCTCTTTTTTTAAAAAAAAAAAGATTTAGAGGCAAGATTGGAAAATGATATTTTTCCTTCCCTGTTCTTAAAAGAATCGTTGGCAGTGATTCAACCTATCTTCATTCCTGCCTTCACATATTGTACACCTAGACCTGCATTGTGTTCCACAGAGTAAGCCCTTTGTAACACCTAAGTTATTCCTATTTCACTAGATTCACCTTTTGGGCAACCCGCATCTACCTGTCAAATCACACACCTTTCTATTTAATAAGAATCCAGAAAGAATGATGGCTGCCATCTATTAGCCTCATGGAAAAGTTTTATCTCACCATGAAAAACTAACTCAGGTTTCTCTATATGTTCCTGTTGGTGGTGCTGCTGCTCAATGAACATACATAAAGTAGAGATGGAGAGAGACAGGTGCTACTGCTGGATGCCCATTCAAGTAATGGGTAATGGGTACCTGTATATATATGTACAGTGGTACCTTGGTACTCAACTGCTATGAAACTCATCGAATTTGGTACTTGACGCATTCATTCAACCTTTGCAAAGACATGAGTATCCAAGCACATACGGACACTGGCATATTGCACATGAATGGGCATCCAGCAGTAGCGCTTGTCTCTGCTCCCGTACTCCTCATTTGTTTGGCACTCAACCGAAAAACTTTTTCCTTATAGGAAAAAATTGTTTGGTACTTATCGTTTTTGGTATTCGTTGCACCTCCCAGAACCAATTAACGATGAGTACTGAGGTACCAGTGTACTTGTACAGAAACAATTAAGCAGCAGACACATAAATCAACGTTTGTAAAGCAAAGATTGACCTGCTCTTTCCTTCTACACCAATGTCTGAGATCCTAGGGAGAACACTTGTGGCTAGCTCATCAAGGTTGTCCGTATTAGGAAACAGACTCCATAAAAAGTGGAGGGAACCTGCAAGCTTGTTGAATTGTGTTTAGGAGGTTGTCCATTCTCCCACACAGTCTTGATTTTCATTGATGTTTAAAACTTTTAATAGTTTTTGTTTTTAACTATGCTGTATACTGCCCAGAGTTGCATGTATTGAGATGGACAGCTTTATAAATTTGCTAAATTGGATAGAACTATACTTTTCTGAGATAGACGGTTGTACAGAATCTTACAAGCCTGTCTGCATTTTTGCTTCCCTCACTCTTACACCCCAGAGAGTCAGCGAGGAATCAGCCTGATTTTAGTCCTAATACTGGTGTTGTTTCATGGGTTTTAAAAGCCTGTTTTGGCACATGCTATTGCTGTAATAGTTTCTGCAGAGATTTTCCAAGGTCATCTCCATGGCTCCCTACACCTGGAATGTTTGAATAGGAGTGAAGCCATCTGCAATTAGGACTCTAATCTGTGGACAGCTGTTGCCAGGGTCTTAATAGCAATGCTAGAATAACCAAGTTTAGCATGTTCGCTTTCTTCTTGTTGGCTTTTCAAGGTAGAGCTCAGACATGTCATCTGTCTCATCAACAGAAGAAATAATTCTGTGGTGAACAAAAATGAAACTCTCTCTTGCCCCTTCTCATGTCTGCTTTTCTGAGAGTCAGGGGGAAAAACAAATGAAGTATAAGCATCATTGCTCCGTCTTTGCTGCAGATCTCTAGTCTGCCAAGCCTTCTCCCGTTCAAAATAGGCCACAAAAGCAAAATGGAACCCATGTAGAATAACAGCAATCCTATTGATCCTCTGATAAATATACCTAAGCCAAATGGGTCTAGGAACATTCAGCTCCCACCCTTGGACATGCTTCCTCCGCCTCCCTCCTCCCGCCTCAGCCCATTTACCTCAGCGTTCCTCCTCGGCTGCCCGCCCCTGGCCATTCTCCCTGGCCAATGGGCACCTTGGCCTCTGCCCCGTGCCCTTTGGCCTGGCCCTTTCGCCGAGGCACCCTTTTTTCTGGGCCCTTGGCTGCACGGGATAGATAGCCACCAGCCAATCAGGTGGCAGGCAGGTGCCGTGGTGCTGCAGGGGCAGCCTGTGATGGGCAATCACAGGGGCTGTGTGGGATGAGGGCAGCCTGCAATGCAAGATTTTTTTTTTAAGTGCTGCAGCTGCTCCATAAGTTTTGGGGCTCCTGCCATTGCGGGGGGAAAGCCTTGCCTGGGACAGTAGGCCAACTCCCTGTTCGGTGTGATACCAGTTCTTCAGGAGCAGAGGCAACATAGGGGAGGGGGGGGAAAGGAAGCCAGTGATCTATCCTAACTCTCTGCACCTGGACTCCAGGCTGATGGTGAGCTGAAAGCCATGCAGAGGCCCATCAGGCTGAAGTCCAGGTGCAGAGGCAACGACAGGCAGGCGGGGTCAAAATGGGAAGCCCCCACCCACTGCTGCCTGCCTGTTGCCCTCTCTGCCCAGAGCCTCTCACAGCTTAAAAAAAAAGGCTGTAGAGCACCAGCTTTCTTTTTTTTTTCCCCACCCTCCCCTATGTTGCCTCTGCTCCTGAACAACTGGCATCACACCAAACAGGGAGCTGGCCTGCTACCCCATGCAAGGCTCCCCCCCCCACAATGGCAGGAGCCACACCAGTGCTGTTTGCCTCCTTGCTGCCCCACACAAGACTTCCCCGCCCCCGCAATGACAGGAGCCCCAAAACTTGCAGAGCAGCCGCAGCACTTTTTCAAAAAATCTTGCATCACAGGCTGCCCTCGTCCCACACAGCCCCTGCAATTGCCCATCACAGGCTGCCCCTGCAGCACCATGGCATTTGCCTGCCACCCAATTCACTGGCGGCTATCTGTCCCGTTCAGCCAAAGGCCCAGCATAAAGGGTGCCTTGGCGAAAGGCCAGGCCGATGGGCAAGGGGCAGATGGCAAGGGGCCCATTGGCCAGGGAGAATGGTTGTGGGTGGGCCAGCCAAGGAGGAATGCTGGAGGTAAATGGGCTGAGGCGGGAGGAGTGAGGAGAAGGAGGCGTGGCCAAGGGTGGGACCCTAAAGGTCCCATTCTGAGCCAAATGGCCCTCAAAAGTTCTGCTTTGTGTTTTAGAAGAGGTGAACTTGCATTTTCTAGGATTTCTTTTATCCCACCTTTATTAGTGTGAATAAACAACTCAAGGAGTCAAACATACCTCCTCCTATTTTCCACACAACAACAACCCTGTGAGGTGAGTTGTACTGAGAATGACTGGCCCCAAGTCACCCAGCAGGATTTTATGCCTAAGGCAATTTCCCACTCATCCAAAGAACATATACATTTGAATCATTTACTATCATTCTAATTAGTTTAATCTAACATGTAAGAAAGAGTGGTTGCTTTAAAAAATAGGAGAAAAAAAAAAAGCAGAAGATTCCTAAACAGCATGATTGGCAATTAAGATAAAAAGTAGCATCTGGCTTCAACCGCGTACTGGAATGCTTTGTTGGTCTTCCTTGCCCCTGCAAGCTAATTTAGATGAGCAAGATAGCCTTTGGAAGGTCAGCTGCAGTAAGTGCAAAAATAGCCTTTTGAAACAGCAGTAGAAAAAAAGAGACAAAGTCTTCAGTGCATTCTCCACAGGCACATACTGTATGGCAAGTTGAAGCTTCATCAGATTGTTGCTTCAAACCTGACCGTAACTAAAGCCAACATTAAATCCTATAAAATCTATATAGGTAATTCTCCACAACCACAACTGAGGTAAAAAATTTCCCTTTGATAAGCAAGACCGTTGTTAAGTGAGTTTTGCCCCATTTTACGACCATTCTTGCCACAATTATTACGTGAATCACTGCAATTGTTAGTGACATGGCTGAAGTGAATCTGGATGTTCCATTGACTTTCCTCACAGAGGGTCGCAAAAGGTGATCACGTGACCCCAAGACACTGCAACCGTGATAAATATATCACAAGCATCCATATTTTTATCACATGACCGTGGGGATGCTGCAACGGCTGTGAGTGTGAAAAACAATCATAGGTCACTTTCAGTACCATTGTAATTTTGCACCCTCACTAAACGAATGCTTGTGAGTTGAGACTACCTGTACTCTTAACCTATTCAGATAAGCTTCTGTGTCTCAAATACGTTCTTGACTGATACGTTCTTTACCACTGGGAAGGTAGAAGACATGGTGCCAAACTAAATATAGGGAGTAGATTTTTTTTTTCCTAACTAATCTACAGATTTGGTCAACTGCATCCCAGGAGAAAGACCAAGTTTCAAAAAGTATTGGAGTTATCATTGTTCTCTTTGATGTCCATTGGTTCCAGAAAGCATAACCATATGCAATTGTAATACTTTTAGTCCCAAAACAACAAGAGAAGGCAGATTGCTACGGAATAAAGAGATTGGCTTAAATCAGTGGTGGCGAACCTATGGCACGGGTGCCAGAGGCGGCACTCAGAGCCCTCTCTGTGGGCACACGCGCCATCGCCCCAGTCCTAGGCCTTCAGCTGGGTTTTATAAAACCTTTTCGCTTTAGGCCTCCGCCGCCGTGTGCAAAAAAAAAAAGTTCAATCAGTCAATTTCAACTTCTCACGGGAAAAAAAAAAGATCTTGCAAAGTTGGAATTGATTGATTGAACTTTTTTAGTCCCACCCAGTCTGCCGTTACCACCGCAGCCACGCCCACCCAATGGGCCACACCCAGCCAATGGGCCACACCCAGCCAATGGGCCACACCCAGCCAATGGGCCACACCCACCCGGCACTCGACGATGCATAAGTGGGTTTTGGGTTGCAGTTTGGGCACTCAGTCTCTAAAAGGTTTGCCATCACTGGCTTAAATTGTAAATGTAGATAAAACAATTTTTTTTTTAACTTAAAGGTATTTTCATGAATCTCAGATATTGGGTCAAAATTCACTAAACATCTTTTATGTGTTATATTGCAGGAATCTTTTTAAAAAGGGAAAAGTATTCAAAAGTCTATCCTTTCATTTGCACTTGGAAATTCTCCTTTCCAGAGATCCTCTTTTTACACACTTCCACACGCTAGTGAATTCTACTCCTTGCAGTAGTTCCCAAAATTGAAATATGAGAGTTCCTCATCATTCTTATCTGCATTCAGCAGTAGGAGCAGCTGGAAGTCTTGCCCTGTAAATCTGCTCACCAATCTAGATGATTTTCAAGCTTTTCCAACTCCAGGAAACTCTCTCCACAATCATTGGATTGTTGAGAAATCAGAGTGGGCTGCCCAGCTTTCCAGAATTCAAGGAGAGCATCACCAAGAGTTCTTGTGCTTTCCCTGCTGCCCTACACGACCTGAGAGTGCAAGCAGAAGAAGCATAGCATTGCAGCCACTTCCCAGAGAGGATACCTTCCAACCTAGTTGGAAAACCATTGCATCCATAAGGAGGCCACTAGGAATAAATAAGAAATATCTATGCTCATGCATAGCCTTGCTGTTAAAAAAAAATGAAACCATTGACTTGTCCCAATGGTGCTTTTCCAAAAGGCAACTGGACTTTCTTGGTTTTTCCCTCAAAACTTTTCACTTCTCATCAGAATGGAATAGAATGGAATAGGAGGAGGGGAGGAGAGGAGAGGAGGGGAGGGGAGGGGAGGAGAGGAGAGGAGAGATGGAGAGGGGGGAGGAGAGGAGAGGAGAGGCCTGCAAAGGATCTTGGAGGTCTTCTAGTCCAACCCCCTATACCATTTCAGACAAGTGGATGTCCATTCTCTTCTTAAAAACCTCCAGCACCCACAACTTCTGGAAGCAAGCTGAAGAAGCTTCTTGGATGAGAAGCAAAACGTTTTCAAAGAAAAATGCAAGAAAGCCCAGTTGCCTTTTGGAAAAGCATCTTTGGGGCAATCATGGCCTGAATGGTTGGGAATCTCCATAGACAAACCATTGATTTATAGCTTTGGGATGAAGCTGCTGATAGCTTGAGATCTGGAATCTATAACAGAGGAAAGCTAATCGAATAGCTATATGAATTACTGCAGAGGTCAGGATGGAAAGTAGGAAGATCCAAACAGGTAGCCCATGTGCTATTTTGAAGGATAGTGGCATTGTTTGGAAGAGAGAAGCGTTGCCCTATCAGGAACTGGTCTTTCTGGAGCCCACCAAGGATAGGTTGATTAACTGATCACTTTGGGTTCTGATTTTGTTTAAGAAGTCGGCAGAATTTGGGTGGACATTTCTTCAAGCATATTTGCCAGGTTGTCAAATACAAATACAAGTTTCTCCAAACAACTTATCTCTAATTTAATGCATTCATATACACTGCATTCCCAAAGGCATGCAATTTCATGCTACGTTTTGGTGTTCATTCAAAAAAATGGGGAATTAGAAAAATATGCTAATTTCTCTCCAACCCCTATGAAACCCACAAATCTGATTAATAAACTGTCTGATATTCTTCCTAGTTGTGAGCTGCCTATTGAACTGGATTGCATGTGTGATCAAATGTCTTCAAACACAGCCATTTACATGGCATTTTCATGTAAATGAAAATTCTGATCCTTAATACCCTTGTTCTCTCCTGCCTTACTATGCTGTGATTATACAAAGAAACACATCTGTGCCAACCAGCTTTTTATTAAAAGATGTTCTATGAGTAGCAGCAGTAGCAGCACTGATTCTTTCTCATTACACAGGCAGTCCTCTGCTTACTACTGGTCACTTAGCAATTGTTCAAAGGTATGAGAAATGCTAACAACCTGGTTCTGAACTTCCAACAGTTTTTCCCCCAGTCACCTGACCACATATCAGACCTCAGCAACCAACCCTCATTTACAGCTGTTTATAGCATCCCGCAATAACATGGCCACATTTTGTAATGGTTCTGCTGAAAACTGCATTTGCTTCCCATTTTTGCTAAACTGGCCCATAGCAAACCATTGATTGCTTGATGGCTGTGATATTTGGTTCTATTTACAAACATTACAACTTGGTGGGCAGGCTCCATTACAGTCGTAAGTTGAGGACTGCCTGTATTACACCTTGTGACGGGAACGAGTGGAAGTGGTTTCTCCTTTGCCTAAAGTTCCAAGTAGCAGTGAGGCTGATTCCATTTTGATGATCTTTGTAGGAGCAGTGCATGATGAGACAGAAAGAGAGAGAGAGAGAAATGATAAATAGATAGATAGATAGATAGATAGATAGATAGATAGATAGATAGATAGATAGATAGATAGATAGATAGAAGAAAGAAAGAAAGAAAGAAAGAAAGAAAGAAAGAAAGAAAGAA
Organism: Azemiops feae; assembly: GCA_023970755.1. Taxonomy (NCBI): domain Eukaryota; kingdom Metazoa; phylum Chordata; class Lepidosauria; order Squamata; family Viperidae; genus Azemiops; species Azemiops feae. Next base: position 862,077 of record JALGBA010000441.1, read on the forward strand.
AGAAAGAAAGAAAGAAAGAAAGAAAGAAAGAAAGAAAGAAAGAAAGAAAGAAAGAAAGAAAGAAAGAAAGAAAGAAAGAAAGAAAGAAAGAAAGAAAGAAAAAACACACAGAGCCAAATGAAAAGTCTAAAGGATCAGATTAAAATAGCGATGCCAGAGAAAGTAACCGTTTCCTCTAGCTTAGCAACCTAAATGAAATTCATTGCTATACCAGTAGAAATATAAGTCAAGAGTCTGCTAATATCTGACATATTTCTGGCTCAAAAAATACATAATATATTTGGAAAAACTGTCTGTGTATATATACATGATAGAAAAGAAAGAGAGAGAGAGAGAGAGAGAGAATATCTAACAGGACATCCATTTTTAAATCATTTAAATGATGCAGTATGATATTTGAGGATGGGTAGTGCTGCCTTGTCACAAGTGTGGATGGGACAAAAATGTTTAGATGTTTTCTGAACATTTTCCCCATCTTCCCCGTCAAGTGGGTAACAGTGCTGGCCTTAACCACTCTGGGAGACTCCAGGGGCCAGACAAGGGGGCTGAGATGTTGTGTTTGAGAACCTGAAAGTGTGATATGCTTTACAAATACTTTTATCTTTTTTGCAGAGAGTTGAGGAACCATAAAATCAGAACTAGGCTGCCTATGTGTGCAGTATTGGCCCTTATGGATTAAGACATGAGGAAAATAATTATGTTATATTTTACTCAGGTGTTCTCTGTGGATTTTTCAGAGATAAACCTCTGTTCTCCCCTGAACAGGATAAATGGATTTTCCCTCTCTCCCTCTCTCAATCTCTCTTTCATTAATTTTATTAAACTTATCAAAGTATAAAATGAAAATGAAAATGAAAGTACAAGTAGTCCTTGACTTAACAACCAAAATTTCTGTTGCTAAGTGAGAGATTTTAAGTGAGTTTTGTCCCATTCTATTACCTTTCTTGCCACTAGTTGTTAAGTGAATCACTGCAGTTGTTAAGTTAGTAACACGGTTGTTAAGTGAATCGGGCTTCCCCGTTGACTTTGCTTAGGAGAAGGTCACAAAAGGGGATCACATGTCCCCGGGACAATGCAACCATCGTAAATATGAGTCAGTTGCCAAACTTCTGACTTTTGTTCATGTGATCATGGGGATGCTGCAATGGTCATGTGTGAAAAATGATCAGAAGTCACTTCTTTCAGTGCCATGGTAACTTTGGTCACTAAATGAACTGTTGTAAGTTGAGGACTATCTGTGGTGGGGAAATGGAGAGAAAAAGGGAGAAAGCAAAAGAGAAGTACTGACTTCCAACTCTTCTTATCACAGCAGAGTAAAACATATATTCTTTGTATTTCTCATCTAGTGATCAGGTTTGTAACTGTATTAAGACGCAGGCAAACTTTGACCAGGCAAGACCCATACTATTGACCAAAGACTGACTGTCAATCTTCCTTCCTGGGAAACCTGAGTGAGAATTATTACTTGGGATAGAGAGTCTATAGAAATTCTCAGTCATCCCGGTCATAGCTGTCCCAAAGATGCTTTTTCACGCATGGCACAACATAGGAGAACAAACCCCTCAGGACCAGAGCCAGCAGTCCATCTACATTTAAAAGACAAAGGATGCTCTTTTGAAGACAGCAAAGTCCACATTTTGGACAGAGAGGGCCGCTGCTTTGAAAGAGGGGTCAAAGAGGCCATCTATGTCAACAATGAACAGCCCTCTCTCAACAGAGGGGGAGGGATACGACATCATCTATCTCCAGTCTACAACACAGTCCTTTCAACAGTTCCAAGAAGGCTCCACACCCGTTTGCCACACTCAGGTAACCCTGACGACACAGATAAGCCTCCGGGTGGCATCAACGACTCTATAAAAGAATGCAAATGACCAGCTGTCCGCAAGGAGTATAAATCCTTCCATTCCCCACCACCCAGTCAGAGCTGAAGAATCTTATTGGATGAGAATTGAAACATCTTCAAAGAAAAACAAGAAAGTCCAGTTGCCTCGTGAAAAAGCACCTTTGAGATAAAGAGGCAGGGAGCTGACTTTTTCAAGAGTCCTAGCCTCTCATTCTAGGTGAAAATGTGACTGCTAAGTAAAGAATTAATGGTTTGCATTATAGGAATGAAACTTTTACTTTCCTGCCGCACCTTCACTCCAAGGTGGGAACCCCACAACATGTATCAAACTAATGAAAAATGTTGCCTTTCAGACCCACTTTGCCTCAACTGTCCTGTCCAAGTGAGTGATTTGGTTTTCTTCACCACCTTTCTGTCACAAACATTTGAGTGCGTGGGCAACGCAGGTGAATGGAATGGGGCTGCCGAAGGGCAATTTTTAAAAGCCAGAATGGAGATTGAAGTGCAGCATTTGATGTTTATGTATCTCATTCTTGAACTTGGGCTAATTTGACTGCCAAATTTGGTGGGGGGGGGGGACAAGCAATGAAGGAAAAAGCATTAGCACGTTGCCTTTGACCATATGTGCAGATGTTGAGGCATTCAGCTTAAATGAGAATTGCAATTAACAAGAGTGGATGCAATAACAGATTGCTCAGCTGGAAATGCCTTTCAAAATCCTTTTGTATCTGCTTGAATGGAATTGAATTTATGTATTTATTTATTAAGGATTTATATGGCCACCCAATTCAGGCAATTGTGGACTCTGTGTTGTTCACATGAAAAAGAAAATCAATCCAAGATAAAAACATCAGTCAACAATACCGGTAGTTCTCGGCTTGCAACCATTCATTTAACAACCGTTTGAAATTACAATGGCACTGAAAAAAGTGACTTATGACCAGTCCTCATAGTTACGACCCTCACTGCATCCCCATGGTCAAGTGATCAAAATTTGGATGCTTAGCAACCAGCATTTATTTACAATGATTGTAGCATCCCAGAGGTTTTTTTATCACTATTTGCGACCTTCCCAGAAGCCTTTTGACAAGCAAAGTCAATGGGGAAGCCAGATTCGCTTAACAACTGCATGATTCACTTAACAACTACAGTAATTTGCTTAACAACCATGGCAAACAAGATCGTAAAATCAGGTGCACCTCACTTAACAACCGCCTTGTTTAGCAATGGAAATTCTGGTCCCAGTTGTGATTGTAAGTTGAGGACTACCCATAACAAGTGATTTGGCTCACATTTACACTATCACCCAATGGAATTTTAATTCATTATACTTGCAGTGACCAGGAGAATAGTCTTTAAAGCCTTTCTAAATGCTAGCAAGATTGGGGCCAACCAAAATATTGTTCAGGGTGGGGATAAATAATTCCAAAGGGCAGGTGCCAATACAGAAAAGACATGCCTTTTGGATCCCATCAGGTGCCACTATTGCAAGGAAGGGACCACAAATATGCCCACCCCTATTAGAATGAGTGGGACAGGCATCCTTGGGGAGAGGCGATCCCGCAAGTAACCAAATAAATAATGGATGTCTAGCACAGATTTTTAACAGCATAGATATATTGAATGTTCTCCATTTATCACACAGGATAAAAATCACTGCAAGATTTTAGGCAAGTTGTTAATAATAATAATAATAATAATAATAATAATAATAATAATAATAATAATAATAATAATAATAATAATAATAAGAAGAAGAAGAAGAAGAAGAAGAAGAAGAAGAAGAAGAAGAAGAAGAAGAAGAAGAAGAAGAAGAAGAAGAAGAAGAAGAAGAAGAAGAAGAAGAAGAAGAAGAAGAAGAAGAAGAAGAAGAAGAAGAAGAAGAAGAAGAAGAAGAAGAAGAAGAAGAAGAAGAAGAAGAAGAAGAGGAGGAGGAGGAGGAGGAGGAGGAGGAGGAAGCTCAGTTACTCCCTGTGAAAACACTGAGCTGAAACCCAGGGCTGATCTGCTTGAGCTCCATGCCCCAACAACCCCCTGCCTGACATAGTCCTCTTCCTGCTCCCAGCTAGACAGGAAATCAACCTTTGATCTCTTTTCCTGCTGTGCATCAAAAGCAGTTTTCTGACTGCTCAAGAGGTGCAGTTGGTTTTGATTGCTGCCCTTGCTTCATTGCAGGCAAGCACCTCCACACCAATTGCTACTGAGCACTGTCCAGTCCCTGCCCTCCAAGTCATCCTTTTTACATATTTGTCAGTGGAATGCAAAAGAAAAGGGCTTTTCTTTTTCTTTTTTTCACCTTCTTTGTTGCAACAGTGAATCAGGGGACCTGACTCTACTACTACTACTACTACTACTACTACTACTACTACTACTACTACTTCTTCTTCTTCATCTTCTTCTTCTTCTTCTTCTTCTTCTTCTTCTTCTTCTTCTTCTTCTTCTTCTTCTTCTTCTTCTTCTTCTTCTTCTTCTTCTTCTTCTTCTTCTTCTTCTTCTTCTTCTTCTTCTTCTTCTAAACCAAACAGTTGTACTGACTTTCCTTTCCAGACCAAGGGATGGGGGGAGGACGATGGTGGTTTTTTTAACAGTCCAAGAGGGAGGGGATAAAAGGTATTAGTTAAAAGCCATGGTCAATGTAGCCTAGGCAGAATGAACATCAGACCACTACTGTGATCAAAGCAGATGAAAAGGTAAAAATCCAGATGTGGATTTCTTATGCCTGCTGGCTATAATTCCAACATGGGAGACAAGCAGCTCCAGGTTAAAAGGGATGGAAATTCCCCTAGAGGGACAAGATGCAACACTTCACTTTTACACTCAAAGATTATCTGAACCCGAGATGGACAACTAGGGCTCCATTGCAGCCTAACTCTCCTTTTTTCTATGTCTCTCAAACAGCAGAATTTCCCACATTTTCTGGTAGGAAATAAATGACAACTCCTGTGCAAGCCCTTAAACTGATGTACCACCATTACAAAACACTTCTCCTCCAATCTACTACCAACCACATGTACAGTGTGGTTCTACCTGCTCTCAGCTCTCCTTCCAAAATGTTAAGTATAACATTCACCCTCAATCTATGCAAAATGTGACCCTCCAAGAGAAATGCAACCTATGGGTAGCTGCCTGCCAGGGCCTTCAAGGTTTTTCTGCCCATCAAGGATTCGGGGTTGTGATACAACTGGGAAGGCATAGCAACTAATATGCAGCAAGACAGGACACCACCTCTCTTTTTATTTAGATGCAAGATTTTTGCCTTTTTAGATGCAAGAATAGTATGCCGACAGTTAATCCTGCATTGCAGCAGATTCTACAGTTTTTGTGCAGGTTAGCAAATGCAAAATGCATTGATGGGAATGAAAGATGATCCATAACATTTTTGAAAACCACTCTAAATGGCAGATATTGGACCAGTATAGGCAGTTGTCCGCCAAAGGAACTAGTTTTTTTTAATTCCTTCTCTTCTAACCTAAGCTTCCCAAATGGGGTATGAATTTTAGAAATCTGTATGAATAAAAGATCTGAGCCACCACCTCTCCCTATTCAATACACATAGTACTAATCTCAGACTCATGCCTTATAAATTGCAATGGTTGGATTAAACCACAACATTAAATAAAAAGAAATCATGGTTTGTAAACTATATGGCTATGTTTGTAGATCATTGTAAGCCAAAATGAAACCAACTGTGTCATGGCTTAGCATAGTGTAGGAACAAGTCAATGTACTGTGTTCATAGTACATAGAGTTGTTTTAGGGCAGGGGTGTCAAAGTGCCAGCCTGCGGGCCGGATGCGTCATGCCGAAACCGCGCCCACCCCATTGCCGACAATGGAAAAAAAGTCGCGATACGTCGCGACATGTCATGTGATGTTGTGAGTTTGACACCCCTGTTCTAGGGTAAGCACAGACTCTTGTGTTGTATGCCTGCAGGAGTACAATTGTCTACCATGCCCTAATTCGGTAGTCCCATTGCCAGGTTTGGAACAATGTTCTTCTATTTCCTAACTATCTCAATTGTACCTTAGGGAAAACTCTGGGAGAAATGCATGAAAATAAAATATAAGAGCATAAAGTTGTCACACTGGTGAAAATGATGCAAACTGTTCTACTCTGGCTAATAAATTACTGCAGTTTGCATCATTTGTTGTACATTGCACAGAGTCTCTTATTTGTGAGATGGGTGGTTGTATTAGATAGATAATTTCAGAACAGCAAATGAAATCCACTTTGCCGGTTCTTCAGCCATGAGAACTGGATCAAAGTCCTTTTGTGTATCTTTACCCAAAGGCAAAGCTTCAGATTCAAAAAATACAGAATCCAGTGGTGAGAGTCTAATGTCTCTTCACCACCACCCCTGAAAGTTACCATACAGAAGAAACAAAGGTTATCCAGAACAACTTATATCAAAAGGAGAAAAAAAACATATATCAAAAGGGGGGGGGGAAAGCAATTAGAGTCCAGCAAAGGGTTAAAATAAATCAGCATTCAACCATTGATCAACTTTTAAAGCAAAAAGCAAAATAAAACAATAAAGTCAAAAAGTGAAAGTTAAAATTCCAACATGCTTAGAAAACAAAACTTCAATTTTGTTCTGTTTTTCTATTATTGTTTTTCCTGTTAACTACTTTGTCACTAATATAACATATAGAAGACAGGTCAACAAGTTGTTAATAGATTTAGTAGTTTAAAAGTGTTGGGAGGGCCTGTTTCACAAGGGGTGGGAACTGATGTAATAATATATTAATCAGTATTCAACTAGAGGGGATAATATGTGTATAATGTGTTGTTGTTGTTGATGATGCACTTTTTTAATGTTTTGATTGCTTTGTGTTTTGTGGGGGTTTTTTCTTTTATGTCTTTTTGAACCTTTATTTAATTTTGTATTTAACTTTGTTCTGAATAAAATTAGATAGATAGATAGATAGATAGATAGATAGATAGATAGATAGATAGATAGATAGATAGATAGATAGATAGATAGATAGATAGATAGATAGATAGATAGATAGATAGATAGATAGATAGATAGATAGATAGATAGATAGATAGATAGATATATAGATAGATAGATAGATAGATAGATAGATAGATAGATAGATATATAGATAGATAGATAGATAGATAGATAGATAGATAGATAGATAGATAGATAGATAGATAGATAGATAGATAGATAGATAGATGGATGATAGGCAGGCAGGCACACCAAAAAAGCATATATATTTCTGATAAAGGTCAGGCAGAATCTTGAATACACTTTCAGAGCTAAAGACAAAGATACTTACTCCGGTGGCCAATTCTTCACTTTCCAGCTACAATGTGTTTACTGTCACACATAAAAAAAATGAACAGTGATTTTTGTCATTGTTATGACAACCTTTTGCAGAAGGCTAAGCTACATTGCCTTCAGATCATTTCCAGTCCTACCCCTTTCATTCTTACCCATGCAAAGAGTAATACATTACACTATGCTGACTCAGTTTCCCATTGTATTTGTTGCCTATCCAACCATCTTTTAGAAGCACTCAGTAAAAATAGAATACACAATGGAAAAATTGTTTGAGAAGATCCATAATAAAATAAAAAATCAGAACTAATACCAGTGGGATGCATTATCAATACTATCAGCTCCCTCTTGAGAAAAGTGGTCCAGAGAGTTATAACTAATGGTTAGTAAGAGAGAGATTGGGGACTTCCAGTTTTGTGCCGTAGTGCACGGCCAAGGGATTGCAGAGCTCCGCACCCCACAGCTGGTTTCACCCTGCCAGAGGACCCTAAATGGGTCTAAAGTTGCCCCAGAGAGGCGACGAAGAAGGAAAGCTCCCCAGTGGATCACGGAAAGACGGCAGTCGATCTGTTTGATCCTGGGGAAGCCCTCCAACCCGACAGGAGAAAGGCTAACTGCACATCAGTGACTAGCCCAAACTACCAGTAGCCGTAGTCCAAAAGCACTAACCAGAACAACGGTAAACAGCGTGCTTGGAACTGGGTGAGAGTATCAATCTTCTCTCTTCTATTTTGTAATTGATTTCCTGGAAAAGATCCCTAAGAAGCAAAAAATCCTCCAAAAGTGAGAAGGGAGGGGACCATACCCCCAACCTTCCATAGATGGAAGTGGTGATTCAATTTTTATGGGGGACAGATATACTGAAATGAAGTTAATAATATTATAGTCTGGATAAATCTGAAAATTAAGAAAACTGTTAAGACTTTACATCTGAAAGAGTATTGATGAAATTACAAAAAATAACTCTCTGTTTGAAAAATTGGAAAATGAATAGCTACTGACATCTAGTGGAGATTAGAGTATAGAACAACAGCTGCATTGACTCAGAAATTGGCAAGATGCCCAGAAATAAAGAACAATCTGTCCCTTTGAACCTTAGTGACTTTTAGTCAAATTGAAAACAGCTGGGAACAAAGGAAAGAAAATGCATTGGGCCACCTATTACAGATTGAGAACTATATTTGTTTTAAAAACTGCTGACCTTCTGGGATTATAAATACTTACTGAGCTGTGATTTTTAAGCTCAAGAATTGTTTGCAGAAAAAGAAAAACCTTGACTGTTGGCTAATCTTCTAGGGGGGAATTTTACTGGATAGTTAAACATTCTGGACTGCAATTTTGGCTGGCTGATAAATTGTAAGACCCCTGAACAGAAGAACTGTTATAAGATACCGCTTTCAGTGGTGCTTTGACAATTGGAAACACATTGGATTATAAAAACCATATATAAAGATAAGAACTATATAAGATTTGGTTGTTTGAACTTTAAGACTGGCTGGTTTAAAAGGCTAAACACAGAGACTATGGTACCAGTGAAAGAATATCTGGAGGGGGGGGGCAGATAAAATGGATGTTGCATACCTATCTAAAAGTGGCAGGAAACCACACCTAATATCTGCTTCTGAAGGCTCCAGCCTGGAACATCAGAGATCTGCAGAAGCAATACCTCAAGACAAGACAAATACTTTCCAGGAGGAAATATATGCAATGCTGCAACAGATTCAAATGACAATGGTTTCAAATCATGATGAGATTAAAAACAACTTTGACGGCATAAACAAGCACATTTCTAACTTAAACTTACAAGTAAAAAACTCTCAGAAAACAATGACAAAGAATGAACAAACAAACCAGATAATAGAATAGAAATCAGAGGACAGTGACCCAAAGAGGGAAGCTACAGATGAAGAGAACTACAGTTTAATACAAACAAAAGAAAATTTGCAAGGTTTTGCCACAACAATGGAAATGGAAAAGATACCTTATTTTTCAGGGCCTCAAAATCAACTTGAAGATTGGAAAGAAGATCTAACAGAATGGACTATAGAGCAGCCAGGAGAATCATTAAAGTTTGGGAGACAAAAAACACATGTCTTATCTAACTTGTTTTTCCTATTCCCAACAACATTTACAAAAATACAAGAAAAATCTCCTGGCAAATTGAATACACTGACTTAGAAAGCTACCTGGCAAAAGAAGAAGGCTAGAATTAGATTTAAGAGACTTGATTTGACTTACCAGATGGAGTACTATATGATTAAGCACTTGTTTGAATATGGTTAAAAGAATAGATAAATTATGGCAAAGGGGTCCCACAGTAAGAGGGATAAGATATACAAATAGTATAGTATTTTTTATAATATATAAAATGTAAAAATATTGGGATTATGTATGTGAATAAAAAGTCTGGATATTTTTATTTGAGAAAATTATGACTGAAGAATGGTTTGAATACAGAGGGGAAATTAAGCTTAAATAAGAATCTTGAAAACAGGACATATAATGATTTAATAAGATGACTTTTATAAATACAATTGAAATATAAGCTGATAAGAAAAGATGTTATATGCTGATGTTACTGTTATTTGTACAAACACAAGAAAAAGGTTTATATCTAACTTTATATGTATTGAATTTTAAGAATTATATTTGTTTAATGTTGACAAAAGGAGAATACTACTGGACAAAGAGAAGATCAAAGAAATATATCATTAATTAATATATTGATTATGGAACTATAGAAATTAATTATTACTGATTGTTTTTTAAATATATGAACCCAGACAACACACTGTTTACTAAGCACTAAAGAATGTTATTGTAAAAAATTAATAAAATATGTTTAAAAAAGAGAGAGAGAGAGAGAGATTGGGTTAAGGTCTTCCTCTGCTCTTATTGCCTCTCTGACCTCCAGCTCAACTGCCTCTGACAAGTACATGGGTACCTTACCAATGTAATGCAAAATCATATTTAGGCTTTGTCATTTTCACATTCATGCTGCTTTTTGATGAATAATAAGCAAGGACATGTCGGCAAGAAGAGATACACATTACTCAAGAGAAACAGATATGACGGCAATGAGCCGTTACCTGGCAAGTGGAGTGAAAACCTAATTTCATTGAAATTTCCAGTAAAGTTAAAATCTAATTTTGTCTAAATGGAATGTCAGGCAAATGTTGAGAAAGGTCCTGGTTAGCTGAATTGGATAGGCAGGGACAGTATTTCAAATAGATTGGCACATTTCACGGAGAAGATGCATCACATTTCTCTATTGGTAGGAAATTGCATCTGGGAGAGACCATCATAGAGTCGACCCTCTGATCTTGAAGCAAGATAATCCAAATTCCTTTGATAGGCCAGCAAAATTCAGTCAAGGGCAGGAAGTTCATCTTCTTGCCTTATAGGAATGATGGCACTTGGTGTGGGAGAGCAGGATGACAGGATCAAAAGGCTGATCTAATGTTTCCTCCTATCAACTGATGAAGACATTGGGTTTTATTTACTTTTGTGGCTCGTATGCAGATCCATTTACAGTATTTTCATACCGAATAGTAACTCTTAATCATGGATAAAAAAGTAACCCAGACAATCAAGCAGACTTCTAGGACTTGATAGATGCTGCCACTGTAATCCTACGTTGCCTCCAAAACTCCCCTAAATTCAGTGGCCTTTGTTTTATAGCACACAACTGCTGTTTCTACCTTTTTTACCTGATTCAGGTGGGTAACCATGAAATTGATTAAGAAGATGGAATGGAGTGGAGTGGAATAATCATAAAGATCTCTATTTCTGTCATGAGAGAAGTATTATGCAGAGATTCCATGATAAAGCACCTTTGTCATAGTGAGGTTTTTGTAAGAAGGTGTGTGTTTGTGTGTATAATATGTGTGTGTATCATTGATTATGTGCTATCAAACCAATGTTGACTCTTATCAACACATTGACAGATTTTCTCCAGGAACTCTGTCCCTAATAGGCTCCTTCAGTTCTTCCAATAGTGCACTCGTTGCCACTCACCTTGTTCCTGGTATCCCCTTCTTCTCCTCTTTCCTTCCACTTTTCCCAGCATTAAGAGTCTTTTCCAGAGAGCTAGGTCTTCATATAATGTGTCCAAAGTATGATAATTTGAACCTCATCCATTGTCACTCAAAAAAGAACTCTGGTTGATTTGCTTGATGAACCATTTGTTCATATATAAATATGCAAGAAATCCAACTGAGCAAGAAAGGAGACCATTTTTGCACACACACCTTTCACATCTCCAGAGGATTGTGGTATCTTCTGGATAATGAAAAGTTGAGGGTGGAAAAGAAAATCAAAGACTGTGTTTTCGCTCATTCCACTGAAAGGAACTATTCCATGGCAGAATAAAAACTGAATCTCATCCTTTGTTAGAACCTTTCTGATGGGAACTAAAGGCTGTCAAAAAAATATCCCAAATATGCTTTTTCAGAGGCAACTGGACTTTCTTGTTTTTCTTTGAAGATGTTTTGCTTCTCATCCAAGAAGCATCTTCAGCTCTGACTGGATGGTGGGGAATGGAAAAATCTATACTCCTGCAGACTACTCCTATCATTTGCATTCTTTTAGCGAGTCATTAAAGCTACCTGGAGGCTTATCTGTGTCTCCAGGGTCACCTAAGTAGTGCAAATGGGTGTGGAGCCTTCTTGGAACTGTTGAAAGGACTGTGTTGTAGACTGGAGAGAAATGATGTTGGATCCCTCCCCCTCTGCTGAGAGAGGGCTGTTTAATTTTGATATAGATGGCCTCTTTGACCCATCTTTCAAACTAGCAGACCTCTCTGTCCAAAAAAAGAAAAAGAAAAGAAAAAACAAGAAAGTCCAGTTGCCTTGTGAAAAAGCATCTTTGGGATAACTATGACCTGGATGACTGAGAATCTCCATAGATGTCAAAAAGATAATTTTGAGGTTGCTCTCTCATAATTCCCATGACAATGATTAATGCTATTGTGATCTCAAAAGGATAAGCTAATTCCTTGGTAAATCTTATCTCATCTCTAAACTGATTGGGTGCTCTTTAACACATCATTCTCTTTCAGATTCTCTCTTGCATTTTGATAGGAGAGATAGAAGAGAGCTGCCATATCACCCTAGATATAGTCATGAAATTATATCATGAAAGTAGAGTTTCTAGGAGCAAAGAATGCATGACTATAGATAGGACACTGAGATAGAATGAGATTTGAGGTAGAGATGAATGGGAATTAATTTGCTCCTCAGCTTCTTCCCTGACATTCTGATGCAAATTCTAAGGTCAGGTATCTATCATCTATATGACATTCAATAACAATATTTGTCTTCCAATGGGATTTGATCCTTGACATCCCTATTTGACACCTGACAACATTTTGGAGTTAACAGACAGACAAGTCATTTAATATTTAGCAGTCCTCTGATACTCAATTTGTCACAATGTTTGATATCTGACAGGTATATTTAAATAGGTCTACCCTCGCCCCTAGTTCTGGTGGCATCTTGCATAGGGAATCTCCTGGGGTCCCTATTCATTTCAGAGATCCAGTTAGAACCACGCAGACTTAACATCATGACTCACTTGACAGAAGCCTTAGTTATATCTTCAATTAACAATGCAGGATTCTATTTGCCATGTGATTTCTAATACAGGCTGTGTAATGATCCACATGAAATAGAGAATATGGGCGCAACCTTATCATACTTATCAGCAATTCCTTAATGTTGCATCGTTCATCTTTCAAAAGAATCACAGGAAAAGATGCATTTTGTTTAAGGCACTTTTGATATGTACACTATATGATTCCATAGGCCAGAGATGGCAAACCTTTTAGAGACCAAATGCCCAAACTGCAACCCAAAACCCACTTATTTATCGCAAAGTGCCAGGGCTGCATCAGCATTGTGGTGCCCTCAGGAGGGATGGGGGTGTGTGGCCCACTGGATGGGCGTGGCTGCAGTGGTCACGGCAGACTGGGTGAGCATGGCCGGGGCCAGTCCCTCGCCATCTCTGGGGCATCCCTGGGGGGCCAACGCCGCTTGCTCGCTCACTTCCTGCCCTGTTGCTTCCAAACGCCATGTGCTCGCTACTCTGGTGAACTCTGCTGGGGCAACGGCACGTGTGCCCACAGAGAGGGCTCTGAGTGCCGCCTCTGGCATGCGTGCCATAGGTTCACCACCACTGCCATAGGCATTCCATATTTAGTTTTGGATAGTCCCAATTTCTAAGTACAATATCTCCCTGGTCTGGAAGAAAGATGAATGCTTAATGATTCATTTGCAAGTCCATGGATTCATACAGAGGGAGCAGCTACAATACTTCATCCTTGAGTGTGACTGGGATGTGATTGTCATTCATATTAACTACACTGCCATGTCTATGTATCTGTCTCCTTTCTGATGAGGAGAAAAAAAACCTCAAGAACTGGTCATCTGTAAATTGTAAATGAACATTCTGTGGGAAGCTGATTCTAGAGTTTATAAAAAGGTAAATACATCATCTAGAAGAGCTTGATTCTTGATATCTCTGTAGATTATCCATGTAATTTTCATAGCAACAGTACAAGAAGTGGTTAACTATGTACTGACTGATCTGTCTGTTTATCTGAAGGCAGGACAAGAAGCAACGGATGGAAACTAATCAAGGAGAGAAGCAACCTAGAACTAAGAAGAAATTTCCTGACAGTTAGAACAATTAATCAGTGGAATGACTTGCCACTAGAAGTTGTGAATGCTCCAACACTGGAAGTTTTTAAGAAGAGACTGGACAACCATTTATCTGAAATGGTAGGGTGTCCTGCTAGAAGACCTCCAAGGTCACTTCCAACTCTGTTATTCTGTTATTCTATCTAGCATACAGCCCTGGCATATTCTTCGTCTACCTAAAGCATGAAATGATCTTAGCCCAGCCATGCAGAGAGATTGCTGCCACACAGACAAAAAAAAAAAAAAATCAGAACACAATTGATTATATTGTCAGGCTGTCACTATGATGGATACGATTTTCTGCATCTGGGCATTTAAAAGCTATGGATTAGTCTTGAGTGAAATTAATATGTGCTGTTAATCAAAATATCATTGGAAAATTTAGGCTAACCTCAAAAACAAGATTAATAATAGGCTTAATCTGAACTGAATCCTAGCCAAGTCATCCCACACTTGGCTTGTGTGATAGAGCAAAGTGCATCGTTCAGACTGATTCAATCCCAAAGTGGCAGCTGTGTTCCTCCTTTTAAAAAGATGAACCAGTAGGGCATAGGTATGTATGTTCAACATTAAGCTTCAGACATGACTGAGAAGGTCATGCAAAGAATATCAGAAGCAGCAACATTGGCAGCAGAATTGGGGAGTAGTTGTGAACACATAGGTCAACCTTCTCAACATATACAGAGGTAGATGTGTAGGAACAATTCATTCAGGAGAAGTTCTGACACCATTGCAAAACACGTCAATGTAACAATCCCAGTGACTTTAGCCACTGACTGAATACAAAGAACTTTCTTGACCTCCTCAAATCAGGTGAGAATTTTTGGAAAAATCAAGGAATTTCAATAACGTTCAGAAACATCACACTGCACCAGAAGGAACATTGTTTGAAACAGAAGGTGGCTCCGAGCTGTGTTCTTTCAATCCAGATGAGTATATTTATTTTTTTTGAGAGTGAAATAATTAAAAAAGGAGCAGATTCTTTATATAGCCTTCATCAAAATACATATTTGGGATAACATTGAGTTATCCTAAATTACATTTCCAAAGGGACATGTTTTCAGATTTTACATACCTCATGGTTGACAGGGACACTATGTAATTAGCTATTTATATGCAAGGAATGCAAGAGATAATTAGAAACATGGATTACAGAGAAAGGCAGTCGTGCTGACAGAGGGCAAAAGAAGCCAACATATTAAGTCAAATTTGTATGTACGCTCACATGGTTTATCGTATGTCATTTGTCTTGTATTACATTAATACTTCACTTAATATGGCGCTAATGCACCAGATTGTAATCTACTAATTTATAAATTAAACATTCATCCTTCTAAATGCAGTACCAATTGGGCTGACAAATCAGGGAGTTGAAGTCCACCTATCTTAAGGTTGCTAAGATTGGGAAGCACCGAGCTAGTGGTTAGTAAGCAGCTGGGATCTCAGCAGAAGGGGGGGGGATATATGTTTGTAAAAAAAGAGAGTGTTATTTTGAAAGAATGAGATAAATGAAGAGAGGACCATAGCTTGGTGGATGGCCCGAAACTGCCAATGAGAACTGTTTTGTAGGACAGTGAAGGAGGAGCTTTCTTCCTTATGCATGCATTGTCCGTTTGCAAATCAAGCAAACAGGATGGCTTCAGCACTTGTGAATCCTAATGAAACTAATATCTGATAGCAGAGCCTTTACAGTTCTCATAACTCAAGGCCATTCACACACACACCCTCAGAAAGGTTTCTCTCTGGGTTACATATACAATGATATTTATGAGTGAGAGTGGTCAAACTCTTAGAGTAGCTATTTGCTTGACAAACAAAAGTTCCCACAGAAAAACAGAAGCCAGAAAGAATATCTACGGAGATGTTAATTAATTATGTAACTGATTAGCTGCATAGTAAATCACGTAAATGATAGCACAGATGGAAATGAAAAAAATATATCATTCATTTGTTTAATAACTTGCAAAAAGTAGAAAGGATGATGTTCATCCAAGTAGAAAACATTTTACTGTTTTTAGTATTTTTCCTTTACTGCTTGTCAGTTATAAAGTATAAAATCATTCCCATCTGTTGAATCAAATTCCCAGCCACCATAAAAATATTAATATGGTTTATTTTAAGGTATACCTTAATCATTAAATGAGTAGGCTCCCCAGGGGAGCTTACCAATCAAAAGAGAGAGAACAACTTTGTACACACAGATTTCCACTCTAAAAAGACACAGCGTAAAAGGTGAAAGGGCTGCAGAGGGAAAAGGAAAACAAGACTGCTTAAAGAAATCACTAGTTGCTATTAAGATAGAGAGGTATTTTGGTATTTTGGTATTTTGAAGCATCTCATATGTCTTCTATACACTTGATATTATTTTTAATATGAGGTAATATGGAATTAAATCTGATAGGTTACTTGTCAAGTAGCTAGTCAAGTAGCTCTCACATGGGCAGCTAGGGATACTGGGATCTCTTTGCAAGATTTGCATTGCGTTCTATCAACATTCAGGACTGGGCTGTTGGAATGATCTCCAAGCTTGGCGATTTGGCTGCAAACATTTCGTCTCCATTTGGAGGGACATCTTCAGTGTGTTTTGAATTGGACTCATCTGTCAAAGCACTGGCCTTTAAATATCTTTGTGTGTGATGTAAATTGGTGTAGGCAGTGGTGGGATTCAAATATGTGAACAACCGGTTCTCTGTTTGGATGCCGCTTCCGGAAGTCCATTCTGGGCCTGAGCAACAAAAAATTAGCTACCGGTTCTGCCGAAGTGGTGCGAACTGGCTGAATCTCATCACTTGGTGTAGGTGTTATTTGTCCAGATGTTGCTGAGTCATTCAGGATTATTTTTTTTCTAGAACAGAAATGACATGCAGGGGGTATAGAAACAAAGGCATACAATGCAGAAACTCTGCAAGATCTAAGTCCATTCAGTATCATATCAACCTCCTTAAAAAGGTTGCCTGGAAAATCATCAAGCTTTGCAGGCTACATGCTTTGATCTGCAATGCCATAAGCATATGTATATGTATATGTATATGTATATGTATATTTATATGTATATGTGTGTGTGCACTTGTTTATATATATATAAACATTAAAATGGTCTTTGATCTGCAATGCCACAAGCATATATATTAAAATGGTCATACTCCAGGAGATTACAAGGCACTCTTGGGCACCATGATCCCTGAAATGCAACAAAAAAAATTCTACCTCAGATGCTGATCATACACTGGTGAACCAAACTATTTCACAGAACATACTGTAGAACATGGAATAATAGGGTTGGAAGGGACCTTAGAGATCTTCTAGCCCAACCCCCTGCCCAAGCAGGAGATCCTATACTATTTTGGACAAATAGCTGTCTAGTCTTTTGAAAACCTCCAGTTATGGAGCACCCACAATGTCTGAAGGCAAGCCGATACACCAATTAATTATTCTCACTGTCAAGAAATTTCTCCTTAGTTCTAGCTTAGCGCTCTCTTTGATTAGCCTCCATTTGTTACTTCTTATTGTACCATCAGGTTGAAGAATGCTATCATGTCACTCCTAGTCCCTCTCATCTCAGTGAAAAATTCAAAGCCCAAAGAGAATAAAGTCATAACAAAGCTAAATTCAAGTTAGGTAAAGGATTTTTTTAAAAAAAAAATCTTCATTTTTCCTTGATTTCTAGCTTCTAGTCACTAATAAAATAATAATATTTTAGTGCCATAGAAATCATGCTTTTGGATTTAGTTCTTCTTGGTAGCTTTAATGCTCCTTATAGATAAGAAGTGAACATTGCTTACAGTTGGTTGTGACTGAGGCAATTATAAACCTGAATAAAGCATGAAAAAATAAGAAAATATCCCAGAGGGGGGATATTTCATGTGCAAGCATCTGAACATGGTAAATTACTTCGATCAGACCAATTAAGGCTGGTATCTAAATTTGGATTTGCTTTTTTATACAGTCCTTTATTACTACATTTGCCTTGGAGTCATGCAGTTTGTACAATCATCTTTTCTTGAAAGGTAATTAATTTCAATATTCATGATAAGTTCTTAGCTGGGTGCTTTTCTTATACTAAATTGGAATAGCTACCACAGTATATAGAGTGACATTTGTCTTCTGCATCTTTGTATTAGAAGGGTGGGGGGAAATGGCTTATTATTAACAAATAAACGATGGCCTTCAAAGAAGAGGTTTATTGTGTATATTGAGACCTTTTTGTCATCATCCCAAGGCCAAAAGAGGTTAGTCTAAAATCGATGCATGTTATGAATCTCCTTCAATTCCTTTTTCCATTGAAAGGAATCCATGAACAGATGCAATAGGTCTGACGGGGCAAGTCATGAAGAGCCAGCGTATTTTCCAATAAAATTTATTGGTTGCATAAAAGTTTTCTTGCATGACTTCATCCAGAAAAGAGAGATGGAGCAATCCTGTCTATTTATTCATATGATTGATATGGCTGCCTATCATAAGCTACTTTGGATGGCTTACGTGCAACTTTTTAATCTGCACTCATAGCTCTGGTAAGTCAAAGTGGTTTCTAGATATTTAAAATATCTAAGACATCACTGGTCCACCCAAAGTACCATATGTTACTACAGAAAGTTTAGGATGAATGTGTTTATCTGTCAACTTAAACAAATAGGTAGACATTTAGATATCATTACTTGCTATGTGATCAGATGTCGTAGAAGACAAGCCATCATTCAAACTGATCTCAAACTACTTGTTCAGATCATGTGTACTTCCCCTCTCATCCTCCAGAGTTCACCATCAGTAGGACTGGGGTCCTGGCTGGGGAATTCTGAAAGTTGAAGTCCATCTATCATAAAGCTGCCAAATTTGAGAAACGCTTAATACAGGTTGTCTTTTCTCTGAATTTTCCACTCTCTTACTCTGAGCAACTTACTAATTAAATGCAGTTGCAAAGAGCAGAACTCTGGACATGCCGGGGAATCCTCTTTTCCATATTTCTTGCTGTGGTCACCAACCTTGTGCTTAGACTCCCACCCCTCCACCCACTACACTCCTCTGGATTTGGAATGAAATGTCAAATATAATTTGGTGTTAAAAAATGAAGGCTGCACTTGCCCTCAGAGCAAAGCTGGCAGATGCTGGATACATCATCTCAATAGGGAGCTGCACAGAGACAAATTGCAGTTCAATATATCACCAGAACACCACATAACTTCTTTTTTTTTTAATGAAAGGCTTTGGAATTTTTATATGCTACCATGTAAGTAAAGTGCACCCTTTTGCTCAATTAATTAAAAGTAAGCTCTGGAATTTTCCCAGTCAGGTTTCATTGCTTCTGTTAAAAAATAATAATAATAATCTAAATAAACATCTGGTTCTGGTAGTAGCTGGGAAGGGTGTGAAACAAAACCGATGGGGGAAGTCACTTAAACTCCAATGAAACAGAATGAATGGAAATTCTGTTCACCAAATGGACAAAAAATATGGGAGGTTTTTGATGCACTACTGGACAGCTAGTAGTGCAGTCCCACAAGATAATAAAAAAATTAAAAATAAAGTTTGTCATTTATATACATTAACTATATTATATATTTTATATTCAGCCCAAGACAATTCCTCTTCACTCGATGCAGTCCAAGCGAGGGAAGAGGTTGGACAACCATGATGTAGATTATTAAATCCAATGAGAAACTCACTGTGCGACACTTTGGTTCGTATTTGTAAGGAGATCTCATGTGCTCCTCTCAAACTGCTGGTTGGAAGTCTGAGGTTCAAAACCATTCACGTAAGTTTAGGAAACCTAGGTAACCCTCAATTTACAACAGTTTGTTTAGTGATTGTTCGAAGCTACAACGGCACTGAAAAAAGTGATTTATGACTGTTTTTCACACTTAGGACCATTGCAGCATCCCCAGGGTCACATGGTCAAAATTCAGACACTTGATGGTTGCAGTGTCCCAGGGTCATGTGATCACCTTTTGAGAACTTTTGACAAGCATAGTCAATGGGGAAGCCCGATTCACTTAACAACTGTGTTACTAATTCAACAACTGCAGTGATTCACTTAACAACTTCAGTAGCAAGAAAGATCGTAAAATAGGGCACAGCTCACTTAACAAAGTCTCATTTAGCAACATAGATTTTGGGCTCAATTGCAGTCATAAGTTGAGGACTACCTGTATGTTACCATGTATTGTCAATATCTAATCCTCCACACCCAGGATCTTTATTCTACAGTCACCAGGATAAAGGCATGCATTCAGAAACCAGCATGGGGAGAAAGCACTACAGCTGAAGCCTGGTTTTTCCTCAACGTGGAGAGTGAGCAGTAAAACTGTTGCCAGAGATTAGAAATATCAAGGGACATGTTTATCACAGAAGTGTGAAAATAAACCCAGGGATGGGAAGAAAGCCAGAGGAAGGCTGAATTCAGCATTCTGCAGCCCATTATGTTATTTTGATATTGTTTAATGCATTGTGTGAACCTAACCAGTTTGATTGTCAGTCAACCTTAACTGCTTAGTGGATTGTGGGAACCCAGTTCTAATTTATTCAGCAAACTGTGCTTAAGCAAACCAGAGCTTAAACCAGAATACAAATGGTAACAATATTGTATTTTGAAAGAATGGAATTAAACAACTCTTCATTTGTAGATGGGGTAGATTCCCTTGTTACGAGCCTGTAATCCCTTAATTTGGGAAGAACAAAATTGGTTTGTCTTCTGGCTATGTTCTACACTTAAGTCTCTTCTTCATTACATGGTTTCATTCCTGAAACTTTCAGAGACACTTTCAAACTGACCTGTAATAATTCTCATTGAAGCCAACCTCAAAATGTAGACAATGAGAAAACATAAAAAAAATGGCAACCAACCAGCATGCCTGGACACATGCTTTGTCTACTTCTTTGGTGATCTGTAAAAAAATAAATAAATCATATCATCATGATCATCATCGTGATCATCATCATAATTAATAAAACAAGGAAAGCCACCATGGAAGTTTTCACCCTAATGATAATCTTTAAAAAAGGCCAATTGTAAAATGGAAAGATATTGCCATGGCACTATCACAGTGGAGTTGTCAAAATTTTATTTAAAAGTTTGTCACTGTATTCAAATAGACTTTGGAGTTCTCCTCACAAACATTTTCATGATACCTCTTTTTAGTATACCCCATTTTGGCTCTGGATCTCTGTATTTTTAGTCTCTAAGTTTGTTCTTGGAGCATCTTGGCAGTGATCACAGCCATAAATCATGCAGCTCCTCCAAACAACATCTGGAGAACTTTCAAATTAGCTTTCTTTGGAAATGGCCGAACTCTTAGAAAATGTTGGATTTTTGTCATGAAATTGTGGCAAGAGCTTAAGGGTGACATGGCCAAATTTTTGTGAGATTTAGCAATCTTACGAACTGTTGAATATATTTACATTTGGGGGCACTCACTACTTTGTAAACAATACCATAATTGCACAAGGTCAATAACACTTATTTTCATTCTAATCTGCCTGCAATATTATGGATGTTACTGTATATGAATAGAATGGAGCTCCTCCAGTCATAATCATAACCTAGACAGCTATAAACATAATGATTAGGAATTATACAACAGTCTTCATTTCTGAATTTAGAAGTGTCTCATTCACAAGAGCTTCCTGAACCAGTAAACCCAATGCTTATTTAATTTAATGAGTATTTATTCTGGTATCCAAATGGCATCTTGGCCTAGTTTGGAATATATTGCTTACTGTACTCTGCTATGTCGTACTATATTCTCATCCTTTGGGTCGCAATTTTTATTTCAAATAATATTTTTTGCCACTTCTACTTTTTTTAACCACTCTGAGTATAGACTCACTGAAAGATGTTTTTTTTTTCTATATCGTAATAAACATGCAAAAAGATCAGTGTAAATAGCATGTATATTCTGTTAATCCTGGCATTTTGGAAACAGCCTATAACGTGATCTGCTGTCAGTTTGCTTTTTCAGCTGTCAAGATATGTCTACAAATCATAACAATCAATTTCATTTTGGCTCCTCAAACAGATTGTTAGAAAGTTAAACCATAATTTAGTGACAATTGGAAATTATCATACACTGCTACATCAACTCTTGTGTTGTTTATTGGAAGATACACACTGGATGCCTTTAAAGTGGCAAGATTCTGGGAATGTATTAATCAGAATACTTTCCAATAGATTGTCTGCACATTAGTAAAAGGGTAATCAAACGTGTTTTGTAATTTTGCAGGAGAAATCCCTTTCCAGTTCTACCAGAGAATATTACTTGTATTAAGAGTCAGATAATGATACTCAGTAGTGTTACTATACTCTCATCAAGAGAAGGACTGTGCCTATTATTAGGTAAAGTGCTATGACTTATTTAAATAGCAGGTTCCTTCTGTTGGACAACAAAACTAAGTATGCTGCATGATTTGTTACGGAATATCTTAAATTGGTTAATTTTTATGCATGTTTGCCACCTTGAATTATTTGTAAAAATAATAAAGGTGGGATATATACACAGATACAGTCACAGACACAGACACACATGTATTTTGTTCAGAATGCGACCCATTGTCAACACGGATGCAAGATTCCACTGGTCTTCTGATCAGCTTCAATACATGGCAAAGGATTAAAAATATAAATAAATGAAGCATCATCTTTTGCCTTTGGTCTTTTGAAGATGATTTGACTCCTCCTTCCTCTATTTCCAAATACGCTGGAAATATATACAGGTAGTCCTCAACTTACAACAGTTCATTTAGTGATTGTTTGAAGTCACAACAGTACTAAAAAAAGTGACTTATGACTATTTTTTCACATGACCACTGCAGCATCCTCATGGTCACGTGATCAAAATTCAGATGCTTGTCAATTGACTCATATTTATGACGGTTGCAGTGTCCTGGGGTCATGTGATCACCTTTTGTGAACATCTGACAATCAAAGTCAGTGAAGAAGCCAGTTTCACTTAACAACCATATAACTAACTTAACAACTGCAGTGATTCACTTAACAACCTTGGCAAGAAAAGTCATCAAATGGGGCAAAATTCACCTAACAAATGTTTCACTCAGCAACAGAAATGTTGGGCTCAGTTGTGGTCATAAGTCGAGGACTACCTGTAGTAATGTTTTATTCTCATGTGATACCCTTAGAATGTATTTGAACAAATACTTCTACTTAATTATTTTCCTCCTTACCTATTAGCTAATTGTGTTGAGGCAATAAAACTTCATCTTAAAAAAAGTATTGTTTAAAGGTAGTCTCCCTCTTTCCGAACCGTAATATTGACTGGTTTTGAAGACATAGATGGGGGAAACAAAACTCTGTTATTTAAAAATACAATAAAAAGTGCTCTTCTGAGATCCTAAGAAAATATCTCATGGTCCATATAATCTTAGTTTTGCTTCTCCGAAGACAGGGCAAGCATTTTGGCCTCAGAGGATGAAAGGCAACTGAGTGACCCTTTTCCATGGTCTTCTGGAAGCATTCAAGTTTGATCCCTTCTTGTGTTAGTAAAGTAAGCGTGGCAAGGTGGGCCATAGTGGATCTGCTGAATCCAAAGTCCTCTTGGTCCTCCAAAAGTCCTGAAACTGTGCCTGAAGCTGGCCCAGATTCCTTCCCTCCACTTATTTTCAACTGGAAGACCTTCCTTGACACAATCCAAATGGCTCTGGAGAAAGAGGCAACTCCCAGGATGCTAATAAACCATTTAATTCTAACGTCAATCTGCTTCAGACAAAGACAGATTTCTCTAGGAATCAGTTATAAAAAGCAACAAAAAATAAACAGTTTTCAAAACGTTCAGTTATTCTTCATTGATTTTTTTTTTTAAAGATAACCTTTGGAGAAGGCCATACATTTATTGAATAAGCTACAATTAGCTGGGTTTGCATAAAATGCTAGGCTGTTAACGATGATTTACAGACAATAATGGATTTAGACAACATTTCAAGTAAAATTATTATATCTTAGTAGAAAAGGAAATGACCTTTTGTGTATGTGTATGACCTTATGTGAATATGTGTATTTTTATTATAGCTGCTTTGAGGTTTAAAAGAGAATACAATGATAAGATATAAATGAATATTACTTTTAATATATTGGTACTCAAATTGTTAAGACCTGTTTCAAAATGTGCCATTACTCAACTAGATAACATCTAGTGCATCACTGCTACAGACGGGAAGGCGGTGCAGAGAGTGGTGAGGATGTCTGAAAAAATAATTGGCAGTTCCCTCCCTTCCATCCAGGACACAGCATGTAAGCATTGCTTGAGCAGGGTCCGCAAGATTGTCTGGGACACTACACATCCTCTTCACGACCTGTTTTCTTTGTTACCTTCTGGGAGGAGGCTCCGTGGTATCCGTAGCAGAACATCCAGATTCAGTCACAGTTTTGTTCCATACAGTATTAACCTGGTGAACTCTCAAGCTTCCTCCTTCCGTTATATATTCAAGATGGACAATGATTAATATTTGTATGTTACTTATTTGTAAGGATGAAGGTCTATACATATGTTGTATATAGTATGTTTTTAAATGTGTGTTATGTATGGGTACACTTTGAGAGCAAGCAACTAAATTTCATTTTTAATGTGTGTCATTGTGCCCACAGTAAAAAAATGACAATAAAGGTTATCTATCTATCTATCTATCTATCTATCTATCTATCTATCTATCTATCTATCTATCTATCTATCTATCTATCTATCTATCTCTGTCTGTCTGTCTGTCTGTCTGTCTGTCTGTCTGTCTGTCTGTCTGTCTGTCTGTCTGTCTGTCTGTCTCTGTCTGTCTGTCTGTCTGTCTGTCTGTCTGTCTGTCTGTCTGTCTGTCTGTCTGTCTGTCTATCTATCTATCTATCTATCGTAAGTGCTGGTGAGTGTGGAGTTTGCTCCCTGTTTATGTACAGTAGCTTTCCCTGCTAGTGTTGATGGGCATGTGGTTTGCTGCTTGGTAATTCCTGTTGTTGCTGTTGTTGTGTTCTTAAGAAATTGGTAACAGTAAATGTTATTTCTGAGAAGCAACATAACATTCTGGAAGGTTTCAGCAAGCATTTTTTTTTTTTACTATTTCTGAATGCAGAAAACAGGAATTATTGAGCAAGATATTAGCAGAGCAGGAAAAAAAATGTCCTCCCAGTGTTTGTTTGTTGTAAATCATCTCAGACCCCCTTTCTCTAAATCAAGTTGATTTAGATGTTTGGTCCCTGTCTCCAAACTCTATTTTCATTCTCTCTGCAATTCCGTATTCATGCCCAGCTTCCAGAGCACTCCTAGTCTTTTCCCAATCCCCAGTCTATCCTCCCTGAGCTTCTATATGAGCTTTAATTCTTGCAAGGAACAACGCTTTGGAATATTTATCACTCCTTTTAAGGAAGCCAGGAAAAATCAGTCCAAAAACTTGTATGAGTGGAAGGTTAATGGATACTCTGCATGGACATTATCTCAGCCAATGAATATCAGAGGCTCTTCTATTGTAAGCATAAAAAAACAAGGAAGGAAGAAAATGGAAAAATAGAATGGAAGGAAAGAGCAGGAAAATATTACATTTATAAAGAACTAAACAATCTGCATGGGGAATGATGGCTCAGCGGTTAAAGATGTTGAGCTTGTCAGCTGGAAAGTTGACGGCTCGGGTTCAAGACCCGAGCATTGTGCAATGGAGTGAGCTCCCGTTCCTTGCACCATTTCCTGCTCACCTAGCAATTCGAAAGCATGCAAATGCAAGTAGATTAATAGGTACCACTTTGGTGGGAAAGTAACAGTGATCCATGCACCTTGGTCATGCTGGCCACATGACCATGGAAGCATCTTTGGACAATGTTGGCTCCATCGGCTAAGAAATGGAGATCGGCTAAGAAATGGAGATGAGCACTGCCCCCTAAAGTCAGACATGATTGGACAGGGGAAACCTTTACCTTTACTTTACCTTTAAATAACCTGGGGCCTGTTGGGTCATCCTTTTTCCTTACCTAAACAGAGAAACAGGATGGCCATGGCAGGAAAAAAGCAATGGGAGTTGGAGCAACTTCTAATGTCCTGCCAGCTTCCCCATTGATGTTGTTTGTGGGAAACTGTCCAGAAGCATTCGAAATCATTTTTCCTTCTTCTCAGTTAACCCCCGGAACTGCCTGCCACTTTGCTGAGGGGAGGGAGAACAAAGGAAGCCTCGGGTCACAAGGAAAATTGCACTCCCACTTCCCATCCTGGCATGTCCCAAGGGCCTCCTTGCTCCAGAGTGGAAGAGGGTCATCTATCCACTGTCAGTGCTCCTAGGCAGGCCTACCTCGCTGACATGCATCCAAGTCGCTTCCTCATTTTTTCCAGGCCATCCACTGTCATTAAGAAATTTCAAATTTCAGTCTCGGTTCCAAAGCGGCCAATCACCACTTACCCATTGACCCTTGCCACCA
Organism: Azemiops feae; assembly: GCA_023970755.1. Classification (NCBI taxonomy): domain Eukaryota; kingdom Metazoa; phylum Chordata; class Lepidosauria; order Squamata; family Viperidae; genus Azemiops; species Azemiops feae. The sequence goes on from JALGBA010000441.1 coordinate 888,298, forward strand.
GCCAATTGGGTGCAGGGGGAGGCAGGAAAGAGGTCAAGGATGCACTCCTCCCATCTTCCCTTATGCTACAGAATCTATGGGTTTCTGGAAAGTGTAGTCAGAAGGCACAATGGTGTTGAAGCATCCACAACATTGCCAAATTTCAATCCCCTGGAAGGCATGGGTCCCATATTTTGGATGTATTCTTTAAATTAGGCCATAGGAGGTAGATTGATTCAAAAATTGTTGCCCTATAATGCACCATTTCACCCAATTGAAGGTTACAAAACATCAAAACAGACCTGTGAGTTTTAGTATTTATAGATTAGGTTTGGATGCAGTAGAAGGTTAAATCGGAAGACCTCATAGAGTCTGGATTCACATACATCATGCTAATCCATAACGTGGTTTGATTGTGTTTTCTTACATGGTATGAGTCCAACAGTGTTGCAATTTCAGGAACACTATGACCTCGAAACATATTTTTACATCTTCCATTTTGCCTCACTGCAGGAGACTGTGGCTTTCAGATTCTTTCTTAACAACAACCAAGAGCTACTTATTTGCAGCATCTTCTTGAATGTTACTATTTGAAAGATCCATCATTGGCACTGAGAGTTACTATAAAGAGTGTTGCCTTTTCTTGTATTATTAGAATCCCAGCTTTGAAAATAATTAAGAATTGAGCTCATTCTCTTCTTTTATTTCATTTTACTTTATCACTAACACAAATTGTTAGAACAAAATGGCTTCATGTTACAGAGGAGATGTTTCCAAACCTAAAAAAAATATTAGAAAGCCATACACTTAAATATAATGTAGACTGCACTGAAGCACTTGACTAAAACAAAATTTAAGAAATTACAAATAGCTACAAATAGTGCCTTTAGGCTTAAGTCCTACCAGGACAACCACAGCTTCTTCATCATTACAATGAAGCTTAAAGTCATACAGTATATATAGATAGAATTCAATGTTATCCACTATCATGTGTTACAAAATAGCAAATACTCTGGTTATACTAAAATATTTCCTTTGAAATCTTTGCAAAAGCCTTAGGCTGTCGGCTACATGTTTAAACATTATTAGGCAATCATATATATATATACAGTACTTTCATGGTGTGAAAAAAAAATGTGAAGGGAACCTGTGCTCATCAGGATGTGACAACTTCCAGAAGCTTTGATCTGCGTTGTCAAAGATGTGGAATGCTAGATATTGTAGTTCAGCAACTTTAAGGGTTCAGATGTTCCATTGCAGGTCAGGTCTGTTAAAGGCATAGCTAAGAAGGTTTTTAATAACATTGGTGACACATGAAGTGTGGATGTGAGGGCAGTTTGGCTGCGACATCTGTCACCCATTGATCACCAGGGTTGATTTGGCCAATCTGGCTCACCAGGTGGGTGTCCCTTTGTTCCCTCACCATTTCATGTACATCCCTCCTGAAGCAGCACACTTGGTGGAAGAGAATGACAATTCCAGATAGAAGGAATGCCCTGATCTTCAGTCAAGGGTATACATTAGCTGTGCTCTCCTGCTGGAACCTCCAATCAAGCTCAAAAACACCTAAAGTGGTATCCCAAAGGTGTTTTTTCAAAAGGCAACTAGACTTTGTTTTTCCTTGAAGATGTTTTGCTTCTCATCCAAGAACAGTTCTGGAGGAGCCAAGTCATGACCTGGATATCTGAGAATCTCCATAGACATCTAAAGTGGTGAGTGCAAAACCTGTAAATAAACTGCCACAGAAAATCCAAATGAATGGATGGGGCCAGGACATTTACTTTCAGCCCTCAACACAATTTGATCCTCACTCTCAGGGTGTGCATGTATATATAGAGAGAGTGAGCAGCAGGCGTCAAGGAGGATAGTTTTCTCTCCAGATCTTTTTTACAATATTTCTTACTTCATTTCTGCACTTGCAGAAGACACACTCAATGTCTTTTGCAGGAACTGAGGAATTAAAATACTGATTGAAATGTTATATTGCATGCAGCCGTGACAAAATGGTAAACTGAGAAAACAACACACATATGCCTTACCAGTTGCAAGCAAACAACTGAACAGCTTCAAGAGGAGGCATCTCCATTCTCACAAGAGCCTTACAAGCATTTCTCCTGACTCTACCTGGCCTATGGATATCATTTCCCCAGGATTGTCAGTCAGTAACCATTTCCTTTGAGTTCTCGTAAGCTCATGATTGTGATCAGTGATCACATTTAGCCAAGCTTCTTTTTGATTAGTTTTTTTCCAAGCATCAGGGTCTTCTCCAGTGACTCTTGATTTTGTATTATATTTCCAAAATATCTAAGGTTTAACTTCATTATTAACTGCTTGGATAATTTATTAATATCTATCTGGGAGCATGTTGCTTCTAATCAACATTACGGTCTTACTTCATCAAATACCGAATGTTTTATTCTTCTTGAAGTCTAAAGCAGTCTCTTTTTTTTTTCCCTCCGGCATCAAAGTTTAAAAGGCATCCTTTTCTCTTTGTTCAATCTTTCTGATGCTCCAGCTTTTATAGCCATATTGGTAAAAATTAACCTTGACAATATAAACAATTATCAGCGGGATGTCTCTGCACATATTATTTAAATCTCTCGTAAAAATCTGACTCTCAAATAGAGGTCTACTTCATGACAAAAATGCATGTGAATTTTTGAGCCTATAAAAGCAAACTCAGTTGCTACTTCAGTATGTTCCCTACCAGTTTTTGCATACTTCCCCCACCCCCTTTCTACTAGAGCTTTCTTACATCTATTGCTTCTAATCATCAAAGTGGTATCATCAGCATATCGGAGGTTGGTGATCTTTCTCCCAGCCACTTTAATTCCAAGTCTCATTGAATCAAGTCCAGCATTCCTCATGATACATGAGTTAAATAAATAAAGTAAAAGTATACATTCCTTTCTCAATCTGAACCATTTAATTGTTCCATATACTGTTTAACTCTTGCTTCTGAGCCATCATACAAACAGTTCAACAAGCAGGTAAAGTGTCCTGGACAGATGTGTTGACTATCCACAATTCGTTGGGTTCTATGAGTCAAAATCCTTTGTATAATCCAGGAGTCTTCAAACTTGGCCCTTTTATGACTTGTGGACTTCAACTCCCAGAATTCCTCAGCCAGGCATGCTGGCTGAGGGATTCTGGGAGTTGAAGTCCACAAGTCATAAAAGGGCCAAGTTTGAAGACCCCTGGTATAATCAATATAGTAGAAATAAAATATCTCTCTTCTATTTTCTCACCTTTGCCATTATCTATCAATGTTAGCACTTAGCTTCCAAGTAGACCTCAATAAATAATCTTTCAACATGAGTAAGCTGCCATTAGATGCTTAGTTCTGCAATGCATAGGTATTTGGTAGTGCATTGCAAAGACATAAATATCACAGAGTTATAGCACTGTGGCTGGATGGGGACAGAATTTTACATGAACGGCTACCATGAACAGCTGTTTGGATCATCTCTCTAGTGTGCTCATATTTATCCAGAGTCTCCATGCCTCGTCACTGAGAAATTGAAATATTTCTTCCAGATTTGTTTCCTGCTTTCTTTAAAATAATCTTTAGCCAAGGAAATGCATTTGAAAAATGTTTCAAAAGGACTTGAATCATAAACTGTGCAGCAATATGAAAAGTTCATGCTCTGCATACGTATAGTTTGTTTTTACAACTATATTCACCTTTATGTAAATAGCACTAAAACACTCCAGTGCAATATTCTTGCAAAACTGTGTCAGAACAAAAGCTCCATTCCTTCAACTAAACTTAAGAGAAGTTGGTTCCTTCCAAATCCTTTGTTGTTACGAGTATTTTTTTGTTGATCTCTTCTTTTATTTAATTCATTACTGTGTTCTATAGAAAAGACAAATTAATAATATTACACAGTACAGAATAATGCATGCATATTCATGAATACTCATGAATTATTTGCAGAATTCAATTGAGGCAACATTTATCTCAAAGGAAAGCAATTAAAGTAGTTGACTCGCACAGTAATAAATCATAAGTGAAATTTCAATTCTTGATCACATGCAGTATGAAACATGGTTTGTTGGGAAGCAACATATTTCAAAATATTCAGTATCCTTAATAGAAGAAAGGGGAAACCATCCAGCACAATTTATAAATATTAACAGTTCAATCTGGATCATAAAACATTCTTGTTTATAAAAACAAGAATCACAATGGGATTAAAAATAGGCATTAGATTTTGAATGCAAGGTTCCAAAGGAGCTGAAAGTACAGCAGTTACTATGACAGAATAATAATTACTGTATACCTGTGAACTGGTTTATGACATCTCTTTGACACAAAATAAACATTCAAAAAGCTATAGACTTGGAATAGGAGCATCACATAAATGGATATTATAACCACATACGTAAACATTTCTCTAGAAGATTCTGGAGAATTTCCAGACCAGACCATGATTAAGACCACCGATATGTTGCACTTGAGTATTTCACTTATTTGTTTCCTTGGATACATGCTTAGATGATGTCCCTGCTTTATCAATCTAGGTGTGCCAAAAAAAAAAACCTAAAGCAATGTCTCTGAAGCAGTGTCATGAGAAACAAATGAAACCATAGCAAAGTCAGGAAATTGCCTTTGAGGGGGAGCTAATTATGGAGGATACCATCATTAAAACAACAGTGCATAAACACCTTTGGACTGAGGACCCCACGTGACAATTGAGAGGCCACATTCCAATAGATGGGTAAGGTCAGGAGACAAATAAAAATTGATTTCATTTAATAAAATGAACTTGAATGTAATTATACTATAGGTCACATGACTATACCATTGTATTTAAGAACTTCACACCTAACACATTAAAAATTACAATTCAGCAATAATTTGATGGGTTCTGGGGTGGGGTTCATATGTCTTTATGTATTAATGAACAGGAGTAACGCTAGCGAAAGGACCCTCATTCTCTACAGTCAAAAATACTATCTGAGTCTAGTCCCATTTATAACAATGCAGATTATTGCTTTGAAAAAGCAGGATTTCTGTGAGAAAGGAGTAGGATAACAGACTTTACACATCTATCTTCATCCATAGAATGATCTTCTGAAGGGCCTGACAGAAGATGAAATGAGAAGTTGGCCTTTAGGTTCCACATGGGAGTGTACCTGAGAAAAAACACAACTTACATTCTCCATTACTACAGAGATCATCTGATAGGACTCAAGTAAAGATCATTTGCAGGTAGAAGACTTTTTTCCATAGCATTTATTTATTGCTAATACATCTTTCTGCAAAATCTTTCAATGAAACAAGCAGTATAAAAACACCAAGAAAGTGATCTTATAATGTTTAAATAATCAACAAACATAAATGTAAAAAGCCATCATGTTTAACACTTTTCCTGCAGGTTGGAAGAATGGGAAACAAACAGAATTCTGGAAGAAATGTCATCCCCAGTTTGGAAGGGGCACCACATAAAGTTATTTCCCATCTGTTGGATGGATGAGCTTGTGAATTAAATTATTGCTTTTTCATTTTGATTTACTATATCAAACATTCCAACAGAAAAAAAAATATACGCTGACATTGTACTGTAATGATTTTTTTAAAGGACCAGAAGGAAAAAGGAAACCTGGAAATGTATATATCATATACAGAACAATTGCAAAGTTTCTATCTGATTGCTTGAAAAAACATGTCCTTTCCTCTTTGATAAAATTAAAAATGTGGATCATTTCTGTCAAATCCAAAACCAAGAATGACATGTGGCAATTCTTCCAAGCTAAGTTCTTTATTGTTTCACAGCTTTACACAAAATCTTGCCAGAGTGAGGACTACACTATCTGCATCTACAATATATTCTGTGAACTACTAGGGACAGGCTGTCTTCACCCTCTTTTCTTATGAATAATATCTGGGCTAAGTTGCCTCTTACTTCTCTAGAATGTATCCCTTCCCGTCCTTCCAGGCAGAATGGGATAACTTGGTTTGGCTAACTCACCGCAACCAACTTGCCAGGGTCAACTTGTGGAGGGACAACTTGCCATGGCCAACTCACTGTGGGACAACTTGCTGCGGGACAATTCAACAATTCAATTTAAGTATTTAAAATAATTTTAAAAATTATTTTATTTTTTGTCATTCACATTTCATTTTGTCCCTCCTTTTGCATCCTTTCTTTAATGATTCTATTCCACCATTTCTTCGACATTAGTGTAACTCTTGTCCTATGGCAAGTTGTCCCACAGCAAGTTGGCTGCAGAGAGTTGGCCGTAGCAAGTGGCCATGGTGAGTTGGCTGCATTGAGTTGTCCTAGACCCACCTCCTGGGGATCTACCTCCTCACTACATTCCATCATATCTAATTCAAAAATTGATAAATGACATGTCACAACTGTCCTATCAACATCCAGCTTGATAATCCAAATAAAATTCCAGGTTCATTCAGTTTCCGAAAAATCATACTGTTTATTGAATACACAGCTTGGTTATGTCAAAGCAAAACTAATTCTGAGGTTCCAACACCAATTCATGACTTAAACAATAGTTTTCCCAGCCAAACCCCCCAATGTCTTAATGTAATCCATATCAACAAGTCCTCTTTGTTATGGGAACCGTCTGCTTCAAATCCACACCTGTTCTGGTGCCCTTGACATGGCTTCAAGCTCTCATGGTCTGCAGCTGAATCAAAGAAGTTTCATTTCTCCAGCTACCCACTTGAAAGTAACACCTCCCCCCCCCCTTAATCTAAAGGCAAGTTGAAACCCAGAGGCACATAGCTGCCAAAGTTTCATCCTTGACATGTCCATTGCTGGAGTTCAGATCTGGATATATGGTTCCAAAGTTGTATAGGAATCCTTTTGGCCAGCACCCATTGTTGAGTAGTCTGCAGAGTTTGATATCTTTGTACATTCCAAATATTGGGGTTAAAGCCAAGAAAAATATGTGCATCTTTAAACGCAACAGTTGATCTTATGTTAACAATATTATTGATTTCAGCTCCAAACGTGACGATAATAGGGCTACTCCAAATCATCTCCCACAGCAGGGCAATTATGACCAGCCCTTATTAAATATCTCAGAGGTGTTCAGCTCACATAAAACAATGTTTTTGATGTACTGACCTCATTTTAAGATTAAATGAAACAAATTTCACATTCATTAAAACAATCTTCTGGAAACTTACACAGCTTTGAGTTGGTTGTTCCAAAGGTCACATAAATAATTAACATCAATTTCAACAGCTTCCTTCAGCTTGCTATAAAAATAGGCTATTGGCTTAGTGGCCTCAATTGATTCCTCTAAAACCTTCAATTGCTGTGCAACTTCAGAAGAGAGAAGCAACCTGGAACTAAGGAGAAATTTCCTGACAGTTAGAACAATTAATCAGTGGAACAACCTGCCTCCAGAAGCTGTGAATGCTCCAACACTGGAAGTTTTTAAGAAGAGACTGGACAGCCATTTGCCTGAAATGGTATGGGGTTTCCTGCCTGAGCAGGGGGTTGGACTAGATGACCTCCAAGGTCCCTTCCAACTTTATTATTATTATTATTATTTTTGTTAAGCAGCAATGCCATGAAGATTAAATAAACTGAGTAGCAAATGGTGGAGTTATATACATTACCAAGATGCACCTGGAAGTAAATTAAAGTTGTTTTTAATTTTGCAAAACATCTTTAGATTATTTTTTTTTGCTTTGTTTTATTTTTTGGCTATGCTCTTGTCCTTCTCTTTTTCTTCCTCTCCTGAGCTGCTCAAGGTACCGTGGGGAGACTTTAAGGGTAGGGAAAGCTGGCTACTTGGGTGTTGCTTTTCTCCCTTATTAAGTACCTTTAATGGGAGGTGTTTTAAAGGGTCCTTGGTGCTCTCTGAGCTTGGTTGTTTTCTTGCAGACATTTCATTATCCACGCTAGGTAATATCATCATCATGAGCTTTGATGATGTTGCCTTAGTTTGGAAGGCAAGAATTTCTACAAAAAAACAACCAAGCTCAGAGAGCACCAAGGACCCCTCATTTCAACCCTGAGCTACAAATATTCTCCTTTATTGGAGGTGTTTTAATTTTCATTGGCCATGTTTGGGCCAGTGTTTGAGGGGAAGGACACTCTTTGGCAGCTTGATCTCTATTGTTTGTTGCCAAGTTGGAGAAGAGAAATAAGAAGGGTAATGTTGAGCCTGGATCAGTGCAGGGAATGGAAAGGAATGGGATAGCTGAAAGAGAGGATGACTCTCAGAGGGGCAGCATGAGGAATAGTTGTATGTCAACGCTACTAACATCAGATGTTCTTGCTTTGACAACATATGGAGATGCAGCCATTTTCCTTCTTATGTTTTACTCTTAGAATTAGATGATACTGGGGGGGGAGGAGGAATGTGTATGGGAGTTTAGTTACACATAACAATACTGTAACTAGGGTGAGAACCAAGGTTTTTTTGAAATAAGAGATGATAAGAAATGGCGGGTTGAAGAACTGGAGGGAAAGCCGGCATTTCAAACTAATTGGAGAATGTGATTTATGACTGTTAATTAGAGGAGGGAATTGTGCTTTTATATTATGTGCTCAGGGGAGGGGAATTCAAATTTTGGCTTTGCCTATGTACGTGCCGATGCTATGCTACTTGAATAAAGATTCTTTAAGGTAAACAATGCCTCAAAGTTCTTTGAAGAGTTTCATCTGTCTGAACCATGACATTGTAGTTTTGTATGGATTGGGAAATCAAGCACAATCTTCTTTTATTTCTGCTCCCGTCCCCCCCTTTTTTGGTCCCATATTACGTCCTGCCTGCTTGACCAGTAAGGAACAAGTGGATGACATTATCAAACATTGCCAGAATTCTCCTGGTGCAATGATTGGTGGGTCTCAAACACTCAAGAAGAAACTGGTAGAGAATTTACCTAATCGTTATGAGTCATACCAGAACCAGGAGATTTGACTGGGTTAGTGTAAAAATGAATCAAATATACGGAGAAACAGAACCCGCATTTGACTTACAGGCTGAATATCATTGTAAATAGTCAAGTTTTTTTAAAAAATTGCTACCATGTTTCCCCAAAAATAAGACCAGGTCTTATATTTTTTGAGGGGGACCAAAAGATCCATTAGGTCTTATTTTGGAGGGATGTCTTATTTGGGGGCTGCTCGGCCACTCCCTCCCACCATCTGCTTGCCCCCGGCCAAAACAACTTACAGGGTTTCCCAGGGCAGAAATACTTTTTGCCCAGCTGGAGAAATGATGGAGACTGGAAGCTTCGTCTACTTGCAAATGGGGCACTTTGAAATGGAGAGATTCGCTCGATTTCAAACGGCCCCATTCGCAAGCAGACGAAGCTTCCAGTCTCCATCATTTCTCCATCCAGATGAAAAGTGTTTGGGCACCTATGGGGCGCTTGGTAACAGAGTGATTTGCTCCATTCCCAAGTGCCCTATAAGCGCCCAAATACTTTTCGCCCAGAGGGAGACTGGAAGCTTTGTCTGCTTGCAAATGGGGCACTTTGAAACAGAGGTAATGGAAGCACGTCTAGATCACCTGCCTCCCCCCCCGCCGCCGCCTCTGCCTCCATGCTTGGACTTATCTGCGCTGTGCCAAAGGACCAGCGGGCTGCGGCTGCTGCCGGATACCGTCGGCCCCCACGCACTCACCGCCTCTTGTGCTGGCCACATCCATCCCCCTGGGCTTATTTTTGGGGTAGAGCTTATATTAGGCTCACCCCCCCAAAATCAGGCAAGGGCTTATTTTTGAGCTGGGTCTTATTTTCAGGGAAACACGGTATTCAGTGGCCAGGTGCACATCACACTAGGCTAGTTTTTTATTCTTCTTCTTTATGTTTTGTGGAATAAACCACAACAGTTAGGTTATATATATATATATACTGGATTTGTTTCTTATCTGTTTCTCAGAGGGGTATAAAACACTCTGTCTTCCCATTTTTCCCAAATAACAGCAACTCTGAAATTGTTCGAACAAAGATTGTGACAGACCCACAAGCATCCTGTGAGGTTACAATGCTGAAATTTGTCTTGAAATTAAGTCCTTAAACAGTATCTAGGCTAGGCTGCAAGGGAACAAATCACTTTAAAGCTTAGACAGTGTTAACGATGTCTAGAATACCAGTATTCACAGGATATGAGCTAACGTTGTGCATTAAGAGCAATCTCGTAAGATATTAAAATGTTCTTTTGAAGTTGCATGATATCAGCAAAAATATTGAGAAACAGGTACTGTATGTGCTAAAAGACAGTCAAAACACATCGAGGCATGCCTTTTTTATATGAATATTAAAACGAATGGGGTTTTGATCGTACAAAGGAGGCCGCCATCTTGATTTTTTGTTTCTACTTACACACACACATTCTAGTGGGTCCCATACTAAGAACATTTTGCAATTTTTTCATTTAAATGTTATTTGTAAGTGTTAATGGGGCATGGATGCATCGTCAATATTGTTGATCGTCAACAGATCAAGAAACTGACAGACTCCATGAATGGAAGGCTTATGACTGTTATTGAAAAGAAGGGTGGCTATATTGGTCACTGATATATATATTTTTTGAAATGTCAGAAATGTTTATTTGTACATTTTGAGTTGTTTGTTTATTATTCTCACTTTAACAGATGCAAATAAACGAGTGAGATGGGCAAATTTTCATTTTTCATTTAATGGCATGATAATTCTGCACACTAATAGTTGCCCAATAATTTGTGCACCCAAAACCTCACTTTTACTTTCTTAAATATTCAGGTTTGAGGTTTATTAGCATTTTGGATTGACCAAGAGCACTGCAGTTGTTCAATAAGAAAATTAATTCTCCAAAATACAACTTGCCTAATAATTGTGTTCATAGTGTGTGTGTGTGTGTGTGTGTGCGTGTGTGTATACACACTTATTAACGCACTTAACAAATTTTGGGCTCAATTGTGATTGTAAATCAAGGACTATCTGTATGTATGCACAAACACAAACACATATTCAAATGTAACAGAGACCAGCACAGCACTTTTTTGCACCTTTCAAAACGCCTGATGTACTGTTGCTCCTCTGAGCATGCAAATACTATAAAATGTTTTTTAAAAATCCTTTGTGAAACCCATTACTATAAGGTTGACAGTACCAAAGGCAAAAGGTCATAAAATAAATAGGGGCAAGAAAGACAACACCCTTTTCCTTGCCCCTTGTGCCAATTTTGTCTCTTTTTCGAAGGCAGATTTAAATAGATAACCACCTATTGGAGGTAGAATGTCTTCTTCATTTTAAAACATAAGGCAGTCATCTGCATTGTGCTATTTCTAATTACAGCAAAATCAGTCAAGAGCCTTGCATTAAATGTTTTGGAGTGCAGATCCATGAGTTCTTCTAAGATGGGGCTTGTTTGATTGTTGTTGCTGTGGGAGGTGGGGGTTATTGTTTTTTTATATGAGATTTTATCTTTGTCAGCCACCCAGAATCACTGAAAGGAAGTTGGGTGGCCATATAAATTTTCTTAAATAAATACATAAGATCAAAGCTATTGGTCTCACAAGCACAGCAAGTGTGTGAATTGGTTTCCTTGGGGTGTGTTTTGCCAAGCCAACCTCCACAGCAACTGTTATTCTTCTCTGTCACCATAATAATTCCCACCTCTTTCCAAATAATTCACACCATTAGCCAAAGGTAATATGACCATATATCTAGGATAAAAGTTTTAGTGCAATCGGGGTAAGTCAAAACTAGTGGGGTAAAAAGTTTTTTAAAATGTACCTGCACCATTGCCTTTACTCACTACCCCTTGTATTTCATGGCAGAATTCTACTTGCGTTCTGATAGACACCCTTTTTTTTTTCAGGCCAAAGTCATCCCATGTTGATGCTGTCAATCAGAGGCAAGAGGGAAATACATGCAATAGAATAGAATAGAATAGAATAGAATAGAATAGAATAGAATAGAATAGAATAGAATAGAATAGAATAGAATAGAATAGAATAGAATAGAATAGAATAGAATAGAATAGAATAGAATAGAATATTTTTATTCACCAAGTGTGATTGGATACACAAGGAATTTGTCTCCAGTGCATAAGCTCTTAGTATACATACAAACAACAAAGTAATATAATCATAATAGTGGAAGGTAAAAGGAAAGATGAAAAGGATAATAGCAATACATGGATAAATATTACATGGATAAATATCTTTAGACATAAGACAGTGCTGTGGGAATTAGATGGCACTCTGATTCTATTCTATTTGAGGTCTGATAAACACCATTTTCTCATGCCAAAGCCATCCCACATTGATGCTGTCAATCAGAGGCAAGAGGGAAATACGTGCTAAAGTCAGTTCACACATTTCTACAATTAAACACAGAATATTTGCTCCCACTCAAAACACAAGGGGGGAAAAGAATGCTCTATCCCTTTTCATGCTTAAATGGCTATTACATCCTCCAATCAAGAAGAACAAACATCTTCCTGATTAGAATTTATTTCTGCATAGCATTTCTCAAGCTTATTAGTGCATAAAAGAGCAACATATTTTTCCCATCTCTTTTTCATTGCTGCATTGCCAATGAACTAAAGCAAAATCAAAACCCTGTGTCACAAAAAAAGTAACACCTGTGTAATTCATTTGCTTCTAAATTCAGCGCATGCACGTGCATACATGGACACACACACAAGAACACAAAAACATGCTGGCAAGATTCCAAAAATCTGTTTCTTTCTTAGCCTCAATTTGTTTTAGAAGACTTTTTTAGGGGATAGATATTTCAAAGCTGCGTATGTTTTCCTGCCCTTTCAAAACAACACACACAAATATCTTGAACTGTCAATTCATGGGATCCCACTGTATTTTACCCACAGTTATTAGACTGAACTTGGAGCCTTGGAAGGCTGTTACCTGTGTTCAACTTCACAATGCCATCACAATCTTTAGAGATAAGTACAGGTAGTCCTCGACGTACAACCACAATTGAGTCCAAAATTTCTGTTGCTAAGTGAGACAGTTGTAAAGTGAATTTTGCCCCATTTTACCACCTTTCTTGCCACAGTTGTTAAGTGTGAAAAATGGTCATAACTCACTTTTTTCAGTGATGTTATAACTTCAAATGGTCATTGAATGAACTGTTGTAAATTGAATGATTACCTGTACAGGTAGTCCTTGACTTACAACCATTTGTTTAACAACTGCTCAAAGTTACAAAGGCACTGGAAAAAAGTGACTTACAACCAGTCCTTGAACTTATGAATGTTGCTACATGGGTGCAACTTCAAGTGGTCCTCATTTCCAAGCTTCCCAGCTAGCTTCCAACAAGCAAGGTCAAAAGGGGAAGTTAAATTTGCTTCACAATTGTGTGATTCACTTAGCAACCTTGACTCTTTTATGACTTGTAGACTTCAACTCCCAGAATTCCTGAGCCAGCGTGGCTCAGCTTGGAAACCTCTCCCTTTCCCCTCAGCATGGCTGGCTCAGGAATTCTGGGAGTTGAAGTCCACGAGTCATAAAAGAGCCAAAGTTGCCTACCCCTGGCTTAGCTGCAGCGATTTGCTTAACAACGTGGCAAAAAGGTCATAAAAGAGTCAAATTCACCTAACAACTGCCTTACTTAGCAACAGAAATTTGTGTCACAGTGATGGTCATAAATTGTTACTGGTTTTACTGGCTGCTGGAAAACCATATTTTCAAGGTGTGTTTTCTACACAGGAAAACGTAACAGGTCAATCTGACTGAGTGAACAACCCAAACTGACCGTTCTGTCTGTCCTTTTTTACATTAACATTCTAGCTTGGTTTGATTTAGTAAAGCCATTAACTGACTGGGAGCCTATCTACCAAAGTTTATGGGTCCACCTTAAAAATAAAAGAGCACACAGTGAGACTCCAGACACAGATTCCGCCAAGTTCGTTTCCATTGTGGTTGATGTATGCATGACTTCAGAAACATAATTCTATGCCTTTTGGTTGTGCTACATTGACAACTTTATGGCAATGCAATACATCAAACATTTCCTTATTAAGCAGAATAGAAAAATAAGCTTTCGTATCCACACACTGGTAGCACTTATGGCCTCTCCGATCCCAGTCCTGCCTCTTCTTCATCTTGGAAACAGCGATTTATTTACAACCTGCTTTCCTCTACAGTTAAAAACATTTGCAGGCAGTCTCAACTGAGCACTGAACAGACACAATTTCAGCAAAGTGCTTCATTTTAGACAGTTTTAGTAAAACTGTTTCTCTTGAACTTTTGCAGCATGCAAAATATCAACATATACTTTTAATGGAACCAAGACAATGTTTTCCTTTATAGCTTCCGATTTGCACAGTAAGGAGTGCTATAAAAGAAGGGAGTCAGTGACATTCAGAATGAAAGCTAGCACTTTGGGCCTTATTTTCAGCAGGAAGCAAGATTACAACATGTTTTTTGAAGCAGGTTTTAGGGCATTGTTTTATATATATATAAAGTAGCGACTGCTGCCTGGGGATAGCCCTAGATTGGGGCTGATACAGGCAAAAGATTTCTTCTTCTCATATTTGGGCCCACCGGGTGCATCAAAAAAAAAACACTCAAGACATATCTCCTCCCCTGGTCTCTTCCCTCCCTGATACAGCTGACAAAGTGAGAAAGAGCCTGTGGCCTAGAGGTCAACACAACTGCCTAACATGCAAGCAGCCCAGGTTCGAATCTCAGAAGGGTGTGGCTGGCTGATGAGAGCTAAGTAGCTCGAAATAGCTATACCAGTCTGCCTTTAACTCTTTGTTAGCAGTAATGGGCAAGATAAAATATTAAAACCTCAAAACACTAAATATTAAAACTAAAATTGATTTAAAATTGACAAGGCGGGAAAGAAGGGAGCAAAGGAACAATTTAGCAGTTTGGGGCAGGTAAATGTATGAGAATGAAAATGGCTTGCATTTCGGAACCATCCTATTCCCCCACACACACACACTTTTGAAATAGTTGCAAGAGATTGTCAAAAGCCTTCACCCCACTACTGCCCCTGTAAAAACTGAGGAGCAAAATTGCAGTACAACACTGCTCCTTTTACGTTGTTACTAAGTGGGGAATTTAATCGACCTGGACCCTCACCGACATACTAAACATTCTCCACAAAAAGTACACAGTGGGACAAAACTTGCTAAGCAACCTTATTCATGGAACTGAAAAGCAGAGATCTGCCCATGTACCATGTACCTGCTCCAAACTCCTAAATGTATGTGCTTCATGGAGGCTTGACACTTTTGATACAATATGGAACTTTTAAATTCGGCTTCATCTTCTCAGATTTAGCCTTCCATTCCTACTTCATAGCACTATTCATTCCACCAAAGGAAAGCGACCAAAGGTCACTTCTACTGCCAGCTGTAAATGCCCAGAGATTTATCTCATTGATGCTTTTAACAGAATAACAGAGTTGGAAGGGACCTTGGAGGTCTTCTAATCCAACCTCCTACTTGAGCAGGAGATCCTATACCATTCCAGACAAGTGGCTGTCCAGTCTCTTCTTAAAAGCCTCTAAGGATGGAGCAACTACAACTTCTGAAGGCAAGCCGTTCCACTGGTTAATTGTTCTCACTATCAGGAAGTTTCTCTTAGTTCTTGGTTGCTTCTCTCCTTGATTAGTTTCCATCCATTTTGCCCCTTGCTATCAGTGTACCCTCTTGTATCATAGATGGATATTAGTTATTTTCAAGACTTCTGGGATTCATAGGATCTTAACATGAGACAGTTTTTTATTATGAGATTTTCTTTCATGACTAGAAATAATTTCTTTCATGACTACTGTAGGCCCCAGAGAATTTATAAATTTATTGCTATTTTGGTTTAATATTGATTAAGTTCCTTAATATTGTGTTACAAAACTTGGCAAACTTTAAGGATGTGAATTACATACAAAAATATTAAACTTATCATTATATGAAGAATTATAGAAATGCTCTTCAAACTTGGGGAACCATTCAACCCAGATTTATAACCTTGCATTATCAGCATATACAGTATCTGAACTGGATCTTTCTTAGTAAAATGGAAAGACTGATCAACATTATTGTATGTGGTCAAGATTCAATTTTTTTTTTATTTATCTGAATAATTTTTATATGTCATATGTTTGGTCATTCCTTTTTATCTTTTTTCTTCTTTTCTTCTTTTTGCTTTCTCTTCTTTTTGCTTTTCTTTTCTGAAGTTCTTTTTGTATATTAAAGCAATAAAAAACTGATAACCTCTATTTCCAGAGCTTGCAGAATGATTTCCAGAGCTTGGGGCAGGAACTTAGCAGAATAGGCTGTAGGCTTACTTTTTCAGAGGTTTTACCAGTGTATAAGGAGCAAAATGGAAAAGGCCAGCGTATAGCAGAATTCAATATGTGGCTAAAGGAGTGGTGTAAAGGGGAAGGCTTTGGATATATTAGTCACGATGTCTGTAGCTGGTCTAATGAAAAAATGTACAAAAGAGATGGTTTGCATCCATCAAAGAAAGGGACTGAGTTACTCAGCTATAAATTCACAGATTTTCTGGAGGAATATTTAAACTAAACAGCGGGGACAGTGAGTTAATTGATACAGAACATCCCTGTCCCCGGCAATCTAACAATTATAGGGTTATCAGTGCATGTAACATAGATGTGTGTGTGGACAAGAATATCAACCTTGCTGTCAAGCAAAATCAAGCTTCTAATAGCAAGTGCCACACAAAGTGCACTAACCAAATAGGTGGTAAGACAATAGGGGAACTCAGGCACCACACAGGTTACGTAGAAAGTAAACACAGGGTCAGTCATAAAGGACTCAAATGTCTATATACCAATGCACAGAGTATGAACAGCAAACAGGGTGAATTAGAAATTCAGGCTAATGAGGGCAGATATGATATTGTTGCCATTACGGAAACATGGTGGGATGAAACCCACAAATGGAACACAAGGCTAGAGGGATTTAAATTATTTAAAAGAAACAGACCAAATAAAAGAGGAGGTGGAGTTGCTCTATATGTAAGAAATAACTACATCTCTACAGAACTAGAGCACAACAATGATGAAAACTGTCTTGAATGCATTTGGGTCAATATAAAAGGGGGGGGGAAATGACATTGCCATAGGTGTATACTACAGGCCACCCAACCAAACAGAGGAAATAGATGAACTTTTTGCTAGTCAGCTAACTAAGGTATGTAGGAAGCACATCACAATAGTAATGGGGGACTTTAACTACCCTGACATCAACTGGGAGACAAACTCTGCACCAAGTGGAAGATCAAACAGATTCCTTGCAAACCTAGCAGACAACTTTGTCTCCCAAAAAGTAGAGAAGGGAACTAGGGGATTAGCCATTTTGGATCTAATTCTCACTAACAGGGATGAAATGATAGAAGGTGTTGAAGCCACAGGAACCTTGGGAGGAAGTGATCATGCAATATTGGAATTCAACATTATGGAAGCACAAGCAATAGAACACAGTCAAACTAGAGTCTTGGACTTTAAGAGAGCTAATTTCAATAAACTTAGAGAGGGTTTGGGAAGGATTCCATGGATGAGAATCCTCAAGGGGAAAACAACTCAAGAAGCTTGGGAAACTTTGAAAAGTGAGATAATAAAAGCCCAGTCTAGCACAATACCAACAAAGAGGAAAAATTACAGCTCTCAAAAGAAACCAGCATGGCTGCATAAAGAACTCTCTGATAAATTGAAAGATAAAAGGGACAAGTATAGAAAGTGGAAAGAGGGGCACATAACTAAGACAGAATATCAGCAAATAGCCCGAGCCTGCAAAGATGAAGTGAGGAAAGCTAAGGCTCATAATGAACTAAGGCTTGCGACCAAAGTCAAAAATAACAAAAAAAGCTTCTTTCAACATGTAAAAAACAAGAAAAAAGTGAAGGAAATGATTGGTCCACTAGTGGGTGAAAGTGGCAAAAAGGTGACAAGCAACAGGGAGAAAGCAGAACTATTTAACTCATTTTTTGCATCTGTCTTTACACAAAGGGAAAAAAACAGACCAACCTACCAAAAATAGTGCCATAAAAAACAGAATAGAAATGCAAGTTAAGATAGGCAAGAAAACGGTAAGTGAGCACCTGTCCAGCCTAGACGAGTTCAAATCACCAGGACCAGATGGATTACACCCCAGGGTTCTCAAGGAACTGGCAGATGTGATCTCAGAACCATTGAACTATATTTTTCAAAGATCCTGGAGCCACTGGGGAATTACTGGAGGACTGAAAAAGAGCTGATGTAGTTCCCATCTTCAAAAAAGGGAAAAAAATGGACCCAGGAAATTACAGACCTATCAGCCTGACCTCAATACCTGGGAAGATTCTGGAAAAGATAATCAAACAACGAATCAGCGAACACCTAGAGGCAAACAAAGTCAATACTAAAAGCCAACATGGGTTTGTCAAAAACAGATCATGCCAGACAAATCTTATTGCATTCTTTGACCAAGTGACAAAATTAGTGGATCAGAGGAATGCTGTGGATATAATTTACTTGGACTTCAGTAAGGCATTTGATAAAGTAGATCACAACCTACTACTTGATAAAATAGAAAAATGTGGGTTAGACAGCATCACCACCAGATGGATTCGTAGCTGGCTGACCGGCCGTACTCAGCGTGTGGTCCTCAATGGAACCGCATCTACATGGAGGGAAGTGTGCAGTGGGGGGCCCCAGGGCTCTGTTCTGGGGCCAGTGCTCTTCAACATCTTCATCAATGATTTGGACGAGGGGATAGAGGGGGAACTCATCAAATTTGCAGACGACACCAAGCTGGCAGGAATAGCCAACACTCCAGAAGACAGGCTTAGGATACAGGAGGACCTGGACAGACTTGAACACTGGGCGCTTATCTAACAAAATGAAATTCAATGGTGAAAAAAGTAAAGTTCTACATTTAGGCAAGAAAAACCAAATGTACAGGTATAGTATAGGGGGTACCTTGCTCAATAGTAGTAACTGTGAGGGATTTCGGAGTCCTAGTGGACAATCCCTTAAATAGGAGCCAGCCGTGTGCTGCAGCTGCCAAAAAGGCCAACACAGTGCTAGGCTGCATTAACAGAGGGATAGAATCAAGATCACGTGAAGTATTAATACCACTTTACAATGCCTTGGTAAGGCCACACTTGGAATACTGCATCCAGTTTTGGTCACCACGATGTAAAAAAGATGTTGAGACTCTAGAAAGAGTGCAGAGAAGAGCAACAAAGATGATTAGGGGACTGGAGGCTAAAGCATATCAGGAACGGCTGCTGGAATTGGGTATGTCTAGTTTAATGAAGAGAAGGACAAGGGGGGACATGATAGCAGCCTTCCAGTATCTCAGGGGCTGCCCCAAAGAAGAGGGAGTCAAGCTATTCTCCAAGGCGCCTGAAGGCAGGACAAGAAGCAACGGATGGAAACTAACCAAGGAGAGAAGCAACCTAGGAGAAACTTCCTGATAGTTAGAACAATTAACCAGTGGAACCACCTGCCTCCAGAAGCTGTGAATGCTCCAACACTGGAAGTTTTTAAGAAGAGACTGGACAGCCATTTGTCTGAAATGGTATAGGCTTACCTGCCTGAGCAGGGGGTTGGACTAGATGACCTCCAAGGTCCCTTCCAACTTTATTATTATTAAACCCCACTCCCTTCTAGCACTGATGATGTTACCTAATTAGGTAACGAAACGTCTGCAAGAAAACAACCCAAGCTCAGACAGCACCAAGGACTCCACAAAAGAAATAGGCTTTTTAGGCCTGACCAGTCCTTCTCCTAAATCATCACAGTCCATGATTTAGAATGGAGGCCCACCATATTTATGACACCATCACGAAATATATCAGCGACTTCCCTTTATGTACTGGGTAAGAGGCAGAGGTATTTTTGAGCTATGGTTTGGCTGCTTCAAAGGCTGTATTAAATTCTTAAATATAAGGAGCTGTTCTTCTACCCCCATTCCTGTTTCTAACCTGTCACGGTGAAAAATGACTCCCAGCTACGCTAAGACGTCTCGCCTGTAATTACATCCCATTTTAATTCAAACGTGCATTATATTTATGGAGGATCAGAAACAACGACATTCAAAGCAACCTTGCCATTTTGTCATTTTTGTCAACCTTGCGTACCAAAGTACCTCCTGTCTTCATGAATATTTTAAGAAATCGTCAAACCTGGTTTTTGATTTTAGGGGGGGGGGAAATGTTAATAAACCAAGGCAAGGATGAATAGTTAGAGCTGCCATTAAAACACTATGGGAGTTAACTTGCAATTTCCTTTAAAAGGATTTTTTTTTTTGGAGATGAGAAATAATTTGGTGAAATCTGGAGTTAAATAAAAACATGGAGCAAAAACAATGCATTGTACAGGTAGTCCTTCATTTATGACTAGTTCTTTAACAACCATTCAAAGTTCACGATGGCTTGTAAAATGACATGCCGATTTCCTCCCCCCCTCCCCCGATGGTCATGTTTATTCGTATTTCTTTGTTTTAATAAATAACAGAATAACAAGAGTTGGAAGGGACCTTGGAGGTGTTCTAGACCAACCCCCTGCTCAGGCAGGAAACCCCATCCCATTTCAGACAAATGGTTGTCCAATCTCTTTTTAAAAGCCTCCAGTGATGGAGCACCCACAATTTCTTGAAGGAAGCCGTTCCACTGATTAGTTGTTTTCATTGTCAGGAAGTTTCTCCTTAGTTCTATGTTGGTTCTCTCCGTTGTTTCTTGTCTTGCCTTATGATGCTTTGGAGCAGGGGTCTCCAACCTTGACCATTTTACAACTGGTGGACTTCAACTCCCAGAATATTTGTATTTCAGATTTCCTTCCTTTAATTCTATAGGAACAATTATTCTGAGAGAGTCAAATCTGTCTCCTTCGTATATATTTTTGAGAATAATTTTTCCTTCCTTCCTTCCTTCCTTCCTTCCTTCCTTCCTTCCTTCCTTCCTTCCTTCCTTCCTTCCTTCCTTCCTTCCTTCCTTCCTTCCTTCCTTCCTTCCTTTTAATTGTTCTATTGATTTGTGGCAGGGGTCTTCAAACCTGGCCCTTTTATGACTTTTGGACTTCAACTCCCAGAATTCCTCAGCCAGGAAGGCTGGCTGAGGAATTCTGGGAGTTGAAGTCCACAAGTCATAAAAGGGCCAAGTCTGAACACCCCTGATTTATGGTGCTTTTATGTCACTTCAATTAGGCAAATCTGAGAGCTCACCAAAAGCAATTCAGCACTTCCAATCAATAAAAGTTCACAATATACAATCCATAATCCATTCCACATCAGTAATAACATGAAGCAAATTAAAACAAATGGCGCCCGTGTACACCTCAGGAACTTAATCCTTTCTAAATCCTCAATTGCTTAAACAGCCAGATCTTTTTCAGTGTTCTAGATGTGTTTATCGGGTCTTAATTCTGTGGGTGATTCCATAGGAGAAACATTCTGATAAACCAGGGGTGTCAAACTGCCGGACCGCGGGCCGGACGCGTCACGCGGAAGCCGCACCTACCCCATTGCCGGCAATGGCAAAACAGTGCCGATACGTCGCACGACGTCACGCGACATCGCGAGTTTGACATGTCTGTGATCAACTAACTCAGAGAAACAATCAAACAGTAAACAACAACCTAATCAAGAACCACCAAGATCATTCAAATATGCAAACATCCAAATACCCTCTTGAACACTTTGCTAGGAATAAGGCATTCTAAGCCCAAATCTGGCCAGGGCAGATTCTACTTGGGAGCAAGTAATTTTGCAGATACTCCGGTCCAAAACTCTGTAAGATTTTATATGTTACTACCATTTCATAACTGTCAGGCATAGAAGATGAAGTCCACAGGTGAAAGTTCAATAAACCTGTTTTATTGCTAAACAGCCTATGCACAAAAATCTTCTCAACTAACCATTAGCACCTGTTTGGACTTAGATAATGGTCCACAGAATTCAAGGGGGATTGGACTTAGTTCTGCTTGTGACTACGTAGGAATTCTAGGCTGATCCCTCTTTTAACTCCGGCCCCAGTTTCTGCCGTTCCTCCTCCTACAGTCTAGGCCAGGGGTCTTCAAACTTGGCCCTTTTATGACTTGTGGACTTCAACTCCCAGAATTCCTCAGCCAGTCATGCTGGCTGAGGAATTCTGGGAGTTGAAGTCCACAAGTCATAAAAGGGCCAAGTTTGACGACCCCTGGCCTAGAAGCAAACTGGCAATCCGTGAATCTCCCAGCACTTGACAAAACTAGGGCCTTCTTCCTTCAGTACTCAGACTTTGTACCAGGTTTGTACCAGCTGATGTTCCTGTGTAGTCTTCAAGGGCAATCCCGTGTAGAGTGAGTTACAGTAACCCCGTCAAGGGGAGACCAACGTGAGAAGGACAATTGCCAGTGCCTCTGTTCCATCAGCGAATGTGCTTTGATGTTTAACTTTCCCCTTTTCTACATTACCTTCACTTTTTCTGTTTTCTTCTTTCTGTAGAATCAGTGGAGAACTGTCCCAGCAACTGTTATGGAAACGGTGACTGCATTTCTGGAACCTGCCATTGTTTCCTCGGATTCTTGGGCCCTGATTGTGGACGAGGTAAACTTAATTTTTTGATTAGCTATCACTATTGGGATAGATTACAGGGGTAGGCAACCTTGGCTCTTTTATGACTCGTGGACTTCAACTCCCAGAATTCCTGAGCCAGCATGGGGGAACTATGGCCCCTTCATGACTCGTGGACTTCAACTCCCAGAATTCCTGAGCCAGCATGGGGGAACTATGGCCCCTTCATGACTCGTGGACTTCAACTCCCAGAATTCCTGAGCCAGCTGGGGGAACTATGGCCCCTTCATGACTTGGGACTTCAACTCCCAGAATTCCTGAGCCAGCATGGGGGAAACTAGGCCCCTTCATGACTCGTGGACTTCAACTCCCAGAATTCCTGAGCCAGATGGGGAACTAGGCCCCTTCATGACTTGTGGACTTCAACTCCCAGAATTCCCACCATGGGGGAAACTTTGGCCCCTTCAGACACTTCAACTCCCAGAATTCCTGAGCCAGCATGGGGGAACTATGGCCCCTTCATGACTTGTAGACTTCAACTCCCAGAATTCCTGAGCCACCATGGGGGAAACTTTGCCCCCTTCATGACTTGTGGACTTCAACTCCCAGAATTCCTGAGCCAGCATGGGGGAACTATGGCCCCTTCATGACTTGTGGACTTCAACTCCCAGAATTCCTGAGCCACCATGGGGGAAACTTTGGCCCCTTCATGACTTGTGGACTTCAACTCCCAGAATTCCTGAGCCAGCATGGGGGAACTATGGCCCCTTCATGACTTGTGGACTTCAACTCCCAGAATTCCTGAGCCACCATGGGGGAAACTTTGCCCCCTTCATGACTTGTGGACTTCAACTCCCAGAATTCCTGAGCCAGCATGGGGGAACTATGGCCCCTTCATGACTTGTGGACTTCAACTCCCAGAATTCCTGAGCCAGCATGGGGGAACTATGGCCCCTTCGTGACTTGTGGACTTCAACTCCCAGAATTCCTGAGCCACCATGGGGGAAACTTTGGCCCCTTCATGACTTGTGGACTTCAACTCCCAGAATTCTGGGAGTTGAAGTCCACGAGTCATAAAAGAGCCAAGGTTGCCTACCCCTGGCATAGAAGAAGGTCCTAATGTCCTTCCATGGGAGTTTGTGAGCAAAGGAAAGGGTGAAGTATCCACCACTCTGTTCCCCATGATCTTCTGATCCAAGATGCTTAACCAGATCAATTACATCTGAGTCTACACACCCTGCTAAGTTCAGTTACTTGTGATCTCAGTCCATTTTTTTTGCGTGGTTTGGTGCATTGTGTGAACCCAGCCAGTCTGGTTATTTCTTATGGTTTGGTACATTATGCAGACTCAGGAAATGGATAACTCGCTAACCAGGTTAAGGACACAGCCTTAGATAGCATTGTTTTAAAAAAAAATTCAAAATTTCCACAATGTTGTTTTTTTTAAAGGAAAGAAGTTTCCTTTTTCATGCTGGTTGGGAAACTCTGGGAGTTGAAGTCTAGACATCTTAAAGTTCCCAAGTTGAAAAACGCTGGTGTAGATGTTTACATATCTAAGTGATTGTCCACTAGGACTCCGAGAGGCATCTCGGAGTCCTAGTGGACAATCACTTAGATATGAGCCAGCAGCTGCCAAAAAAGCCAACACAGTGCTGGGCTGCATTAACAGAGGGATAGAATCAAGATCACATGAAGTGTTAATACCACTTTACAATGCCTTGGTAAGGCCACACTTAGAATACTGCATCCAGTTTTGGTCACCACGATGTAAAAAAGATGTTGAGACTCTAGAAAGAGTACAGAGAAGGGCAACAAAGATGATTAGGGGACTGGAGGCTAAAATATATAAGGAACGGTTGCTGGAATTGGGTATGTCTAGTTTAATGAAGAGAAGGACGAGGGGGGACATGATAGCAGTCTTCCAATATCTCAGGGGCTGCCCCAAAGAAAAGGGAGTCAAGCTATTCTCCAAAGCGCCTGAAGGCAGGACAAGAAGCAACAGATGGAAACTAATCAAGGAGAGAAGCAACCTAGAACTAAGGAGAAACTTCCTGACAGTGAGAACAATTAACCAGTGGAACAACCTGCCTCCAGAAGCGGTGAATGCTCCAACACTGGAAGTTTTTAAGAAGAGACTGGACAGCCATTTGTCTGAAATGGTATAGGGTTTCCTGCCTGAGCAGGGGGTTGGACTAGATGACCTCCAAGGTCCCTTCCAACTTTATTATTATTATTATTATTATAAAGGGGGTGCTCTGTCCTTAGATGGGATGTCTTGCACAGTGTTCCTCAACTTTGGCAACGTTAAGAGGTGTGGACTTCAACTCTTAGAAGAGTTGCAGCAAGTGGGAGCACCTGCCCAGCTTTGGCTAATATCCAGAAGCTGAACCACCTGCCTAACCTCACCTGTTTCCTGTCCAGATAGGAACAGGGCTGTGTGTGAAACTGCTTTTCCTTATTTATTTATCAAATTTATTGTCATCCCCCCCCCCATCCACCTTACCACAGGGGTAACTCCTGGACGGCTTACAATATTAAACTATTGCAATTGCATAATAAAGCACATAATGGTCGGACTGGGATGGGATACCACAAGGAAATCCCAGGACTCATTCGTTATATAAAGCAACCTAGAACTAAGGAGAAACTTCCTGACAGTTAGAACAATTAACCAGTGGAACAACCTGCCTCCAGAAGCGGTGAATGCTCCAACACTGGAAGTTTCTAAGAAGAGACTGGACAGCCATTTGTCTAACACGGAATAGGGTTTCCTGCCTGAGCAGGGGGTTGCATTAGATGACCTCCAATGTCCCTTCCAACATTATTATCATCATCATCATCATCATTATTATTATTAATTACTTTAACTAATGAAGCTTTTATAGGTAGTTCTCGAATTACATTTGTTTAGTGACCGACGTTAAAAATGGCACTGAAAAAAGTTACTTAGGACCATTTTTCACAATTACGACCATTGCAGCATCCCCAGGGTAACGTGATCAAAATTCGGAGGCTTGGCAACTGACTCATATTTATGACGGTTGCTGTGTCCTTGAGGGTCACGTGGTCCCCTTTTGCAACCTTCTGACAGGCAAAATTAATGGGGAAGCTGGATTCGCTTAACAACCCTGCGACTTAACAATTGCAGTGATCCACTTAACAACTCCGGCCAGAAAGGTGCCAAAATGAGGCAGAATTTACTTACTTAACAACTGTCTCGCTTAGCAACAGAAATTGTGGGCTCCGTTGTGTTTGTAAAGGTGATTCTCTTTTATGACCTTCTGACAAGCAGAGTCGATGGAGAAACCAGCTTTGCTTAACAACCACATTACTAACAACTGCAGCGGTTCACTTAACCGTGTCCAGAAAGGTCATAAAATAGGGGCAAAACTCACCTTTCTTGCTTAGTGATGGAAATTTCAGGCCCAGTTGTGGTCGTTAAATCGAGGAGTGTATCTGTACTAGTGGTCCAGAATGGATATAAAAAAATGATGGTCTGTTGATATATAATAATAATAAAGTTTCTAGTCCAACCCCCTGCTCAGGCAGGAAACCCTATTCCATTTCAGACAAATGGCTGTCCAATCTCTTCTTAAAAACTTCCAGTGTTGGAGCATTCACAACTTCTGGAGGCAGGTTGTTCCACTGGTTAATTGATCTGTCAGGAAGTTTCTCCTTAGTTCTAGGTTGCTCCTCTCCTTGGTTAGTTTCCATCCGTTGCTTCTTGTCCTGCCTTCAGGCGCTTTGGAGAATAGCTTGACTCCCTCTTTTTTGGGGGCAGCCCCTGAGATATTGGAACACTGCTATCCTGTCCCCCCTGGTCCTTCTCTTCATTAAACTAGACATACCCAATTCCAGCAGCCGTTCCTTATATGTTTTAGCCTCCAGTCCCCTAATCATCTTTGTTGCTCTTCTCTGTACTCTTTCTAAAGTCTCGACATCTTTTTTACACATTCACTGGAACATCCTGCGACGGATTTGAAAATCTCACGGTCTCCATTTAAGCTTTCGAAATGCTTGCTCTTAATCAAGCATCACGGTCCCCGTTTCTCCTGCATTTCCCCCTCCCCTTCTTTTGGGCTATCGCCTGTGAGCCAAGGGGGGTTTAATAACCCATGGACCCATGAAAAGCATCGCCTTTTGAAGAAAAACCCTCTTCTGACAATAGCAGTGCTGGAGATCTTTGATCCTGGGACCCCATCCATTCATAAGGTGGCCTCTAAACGACTCCTACCCTTGGCTTAAGCCTGAGGGGTTATCCTTCCTTTGTGGACAGTCTGACCCCCGCCGTGTAGAAAGGAGGGCAGTCAGCAGTATTACAGGCAACCTCTGCCCTTCACTATATCTTTTCCTGGGGTCTCCCCAAAACAAAGCCTGAAAGTCCCAACGGTGTTTTTTTCAAGAGGCAACTGGACTTTCTTGTTTTTCCTTTGAAGACGTTTCGCTTCTCGTCCCAAGAAGCTTCTTCAGTTCTGACTGGATGGTGGGAAAATGGAAGGATTTATACTCCTTGCAGACAGCTGGTCGTTTGCCTCCTTTTCGAGAGTCGTTGAGGCCACCTGGAGGTTTATCTGCATTTATCTATACAATACAGTCCTTTCCGCAGTTCCAAGAAGGCTCCACACCCGTTTGCACACCTACTCAGGTGACCCTGAGGACACAGATAAGCCTCCAGGTGGCTTCAACGACTCTCTAAAAAGAATGCAAATGACCGGCTGTCTGCAAGGAGTATAAATCCTTCCATTCCCCACCATCCAGTCAGGGCTGAAGAAGCTTCTTGGATGAGAAGCGAAACGTCTTCAAAGAAAAAACAAGAAAGTCCAGTTGCCTCTTGAAAAAAACACTTTTGAGTCAACCATGACCTGGATGACGGAGAATCTACATAGACATCCAAAAAGCTTCTTCAAGCTCTGACTGGATGGTGGGGGAATGGAAGGATTTATACTCCTTGCAGACAGCTGGTCATTTGCCTTCTTTTAGAGAGTCATTGAGGCCACTTGGAGGCTTGTCTTTGTCCTCAGGGTCACCTGAGGGATGCAAATGGGTGTGGAGCCTTCTTGGAACTGCTGAAACATTCTGCAGAAAGCACAACTCCACAACACAGTCCTTTCAGCAGTTCCAAAGAGGCTCCACACTCATTTGCACCACTCAGGTGACCCTGAGGACACAGACAAACCTCCAAGTGGCCTCAATGACTCTCTGAAAGAAGGCAAATGACCAGCTGTCTGCAAGGAGTATAAATCCTTCCATTCCCCACCATCCAGTCAGAGCTGAAGAAGCTTCTTGGATGAGAAGCGAAACGTCTTCAAAGAAAAACAAGAAAGTCCAGTTGCCTCTTGAAAAAAGCACCTTTGGGTCAACCATGACCTGGATGACGGAGAACCTCCGTAGACAAAGCGTGAAAGGCTGCTAGGCAGAGATCAAGCCCAAAGTTCCCATTGCTGAGCAAGATGGTTGTTCAATGAACTTGGCCCCATTTTACAAGTGGTCCTTGACTTACGACCGTAATAGAGCCCAAAATTTCTGCTGTTAGGTGAGACATTTGTTCAGTAAGCTTTGGCCCCCTTGTTGCAAACCTAAATGTGCATCATCAAGAAAGAAAAGAAAAGAAAAGGGGGGGGAGTTAAAAGGGGGGGGGGGAAGTAAAGAAAAAAAGGGAGAACAATTCTTAAAAAAAATAATCTTCATAAATCCAAGTAGTCCTCGGCTTACGACCACAGTTGAGGGCAACATTTCTGTTGCTAAGTGAGACATTGGTTAAGTAAATTTTGCCCCGTTTTACAAACTTTATTCCCACCGTTGTTAAGTGAATCCCTGCGACATGGTCGTTAAGCGAATCTGGCTTCCTCATTGACTTTGCTTGTCAGAAGGCCGCAAAAGGGGATCGCTGCGACCGTCGTAAATATGAGTCGGAGCCCAAGCGTCTGAATTTTGATGGTGTGACCACAACGATCGTTAAGTGTGCAAAAGGGTCCTAAGTTTGCATTTTCCAGGGCTGTTGCGTAACTTTGAACGGTCACTAAATGAACCGTTGTTAAGTCAAGGACCGCCTGCACCGGATGGGCGATCGCGTCGAGCGAGTGACCAACCTCGATTGTGTTTCTGACGGCCCTCTTTTGTGCGGTCTTTTGTCTCCTTCTCAGCGTCTTGCCCAGTGTTGTGCAGTGGGAACGGACAGTACATGAAAGGCAGGTGTTTGTGTCACAGTGGATGGAAAGGAGCCGAGTGCGACGTGCCGACCAATCAGTGCGTGGACGTCTCTTGCAACAGCCACGGGACGTGCATCATGGGAACCTGCATTTGCAATCCGGGCTACAAGGGAGAGATTTGTGAAGAAGGTAATTTCCTTTAAAAAAAATTCCCTCAGTCCTTTTCCCACGATGAGTTCGGTTCCAAAATGCCGGACTTTTTAATCTCTTTCACCTGGGTATTGTTGGTGCTGATTTGAGTTTTGGAGAGAGGACCCACCGAGCAGTAACCCCTACAGCAATGTTTCTCCACCTTGGCAACTTTTAAGATATGCGGACTTCAACTCCCAGAATTCCCCAGCCAGCATGCTGGCTGGGGAATTCTGGGAGTTGAAGTCCGCATATCTTAAAAGTTCATAATGTGGAGAAACACTACCCTATAGACTAGATTTTGATTCTGGCCACCTGGATCTTTTCCAAATCAATTGGGTAGTTCTTTGATTTACAAACTGGAGAACTCGTGCCTCATTGGGTCATTGTTTCAAAGGTAATCTTCTTACCCAAACAGGAGCAGAATGAATGAAGGTAGATGAAAAAAAAACAACAACAATTGGAGTAATAGCAACGTCTGACTTCCTGCAGGCTTCCCCATTGAATTTCCTTAATTTCCAGTTCAAAGTCTGCAGTTTCTTTTTTGAACAGAATTTTTTTTTTTAAAACAAGTTTTATTAATTTTCCATTTTTACAAAGCTTCAGGTATTAAGGAAGCAACTTGGTGGTTGGGTAATACATAGTCCAATAACACGCTTTTCCATACACGTGTCAGTTTACATCATCAAAAACGTCCTCTCTGTTTCCCTTAGTTATTTTACCAGATTTCGAATTAATACGTTGCTAGTTATAGCTCAATCATTTGAAACATTTATCGACAACTTTTGATTGATATGCCTTCAAATCCTGTTTTTAACTTTTATCTGATTTCAATTCCAGTATTCCAGTTGGCTTAATATCCATAGTATTTAGGTTTCGGATAACCCACGGTTCCTTTAGTTCATTACAGAATAGTTATCATGTCTAAAATACACTTATTATTTATTCAAATAAATTCTTAGTTTATTTCACAATCATATTCTGCATATTCTACTTTTTAACAGAAATTTTGATTGCAATAAAAGGATGAAAATTGAAAGAAAAAAGAAAAGGGGAAGATAGAAAAGAAGAGAAGGAAGGAAGGAAGGAAGGGAAGAAGGAAGGAAGGAAGGAAGGAAGAAGGGAGGGAGGGAGGGAGAAAAGAAGGGACCAAGGGAGGGAAGAAGGAAGGAAGGAAGGAAGGAAGGAAGGAAGGAAGGAAGGAAGGAGCAGCCATCATAAATATGAGTCAGTTGCCAAGCCTCCAAAATTTGATCACGTAACCATGGAGATGCTGCAGTGGACATAAATGTGAAAAATGGTCATAAGTCCCTTTTTTTTCCAGTTCCTTTGTAACATTGAACTGTCCCTAAATGAAATGTTGTAAGCCAAGGACTTTCTGTAAAGGTAGTCCTCAACCTACGACCACAACTGAATCCAAAACCCTTATTGCTAAACGAAACATCTGTTTAGTGAGTTTTGCCCATTTTACGATCTTTCTTGCATGGACAGGAAGTCCTTGACTTATGACCGCAACCGAGCCCAAAATTTCCATCGCTAAGCGAGGAGATCGTTAAGGCGAGCTGCGTCCCATTTCACGACCTTGCTCGCCACAGTCCTTAAGGGAATCACTGTGACTGTTAAGTGGGTTACAAAGTTGTTTAAGTGAATCTGGCTTCCTCGTCAGAAGGTCGCAAAAAAAAAAAAAAGGAAGGACACGGATCCCGGAGCACTGCCACCGTCATAAATCTGAGTCATTTGCCAAGCGTCCCAAGCCTTGTGAAAAAAAGTCCTAAGTCTTTTTTATTTTCCCAACGCCTTTGTAACTTTGAACGGTCACTAAACAAATTGTTATAAGTTGAGGGCTAACTGTATTCTTTAATTTCAAGGTTGACTCTTATTTATGGCAGTGTTTCTCAGCCAATTTCATAAGGATTGGCCAAAAAGCATGTTTTTCTCCTCCTTCATATGTCATTAGCTTTTTTTTTAAAGTCAATTACGATGCTGAACGTAATTACGACTCTTTCCTGGTTTTGCTGTAATTTTATTTACATGTCTTATTTCTCGACTACTTGGTAAATCTCTTGAGGCTGTACAAGCCGAGTCGAGAGCTTTAAATAAATAGGAACTCAACGTTAATTGGCCGGCAGCCCAAAATTTTTAAAACGCAGGCAAGAAATAACACGCAGCTTTTTCCACACCACTTGTTGAGTGAAGTATTTTTCCCTCTGTGCTTGAGTCTTATGCGCTGGGTCTAATAGCTGTTCCGCTAAGAGGAAATTAATATTAAAAGTGTGCATAAAGACTGCTATACGGGACATTTATTCAAGTCTGATCTTCTCTAAATCCTTCCGTAATGTTGATTTCAAATATTTTACAAACGTCACATTTTTCCTTTGGAGGAGGGACAGACCATAAAGATGCCTTTTTTAAATTATTAATTCAGTATGTTTCCGGTTGGGTTTTATGGGCACTCCCTATTTATTTCCTGCAATATTAAACAATATTTTAAAAAACATTAATTACATGGTGAGTTTTCTCCCTGAACGAGCGAGAAGTCTCCTTGAAATTTTTAAAACAGTGGAAGTGTCTTTGTTGTACCCAAACTCCATCTTAATAGCCAGCCATCAACACCCCAATCAACAACTCAAAACCCAAACACAACCAGGCACCGTATAAATACCACGCACAAAATAGCCCAAAGCACATATTCCGGTAGAGATAACTTCCCTGAGGATGGGTGCCAGCACGAGTCCAAAAGTTCAGAAGATTAAACCTCTGGTCCCAGTGACTGACCCAGATTGGATCCTGGAACATTATCCTGAGACACATGTATTCGCCTTCATTCGTAAAAGGCTTAAAGTTGCCAAGGTTGGATACCCCTGGGTTAAATCATTGTTTTGGGCATAGGATGGAATGGAATGGAATAGAATGGAATGGACCTGGAAGGGACCTGGAAGGGACCTTGGAGGTCTTCTAGTCCAGGGCTTTTCAACCAGTGGTACGGGTACCACCTGTGGTACATTGGCACCTGGCAGGTGGTACGCGACAATCCTAGAAAAGTGGTAGCCGGGGAGGGGAATGAGCTGAACCGGTGGCAGCACCGCACAAGCCTGAGCGAGAGACGGCTGGAGCTGCAGGGCTGTCAGAGCTCAGCAGAAGCGCCAGGATCAGTGCCGCTTTCCAGCTGATCGGCGCTTCTTCGGGGCTGTCAGAGCTCTGGAAGCGCCAGGATCAGCGCCAGGCTCCAGCTGGAGCTCGGCGCTGATCCTGGTGCTTCTGCTGAGCCCAGAAGAAGCACCAATCAGCTGGAAAGCAGCACTGATCCTGGCACTTCTGCTGAGCCCAGAAGAAGCGCCGATCAGCTGGAATGTGGCAGCATCTCCACGGTCTTGTGATTTATATTCAGATGCTTGGCAACTGATTCATATTTATGACGGTCACAGTGTCCCAGGGTCATGTGAAGTGACCAAAACCTGCTGCAACCATCCAGCAGACGGGGGGAGTAAAAACCAAACACCCCCCCACCCCACCCCTGCTGCCAATCCTCAACAGAAATGCTCACAACAATGAAAACCTCGGACAGGAGGAAGAGCGCCGCCGGGTGGGCAGGCAGGTGTCTTGCTTGGCTGTGGCTTGTGGGGCACTTTTTTCAGTGCCATTGTAACTTCGAACAGTCACTAAGCGAACTGTTGTAAGTCAAGGACTACCTGCACTTCATCATTTTTTTCCTTTTATTTTTTTGGTCATCAAGTTTTTGACACCTTGCTAGGCGACTGGTGGTACTCGGATATTGCCATATCCTAAAAGTGGTATAATGGGTGAAAAGGTTGAAAAGCCCTGTTCTAGTCCAGCCCCCTGCTCAAGCAGGAGAATCTATACCATCTCAGACAAGTGACTGTCTAGCTCTAGCCTCTTCTTAAAAATCTCCAGTGATGGAGCGCCCACGATTTCTGGTGGCAAGCTGTTCCACTGGTTGATTGTCCTCACTGTCAGGAAGTTTCTTCTTAATTCCAGGTTGCTTCTCTCTTTGATCAGTTGTTGAAACCTGCTTTCTCCTTTTGCATGCGTGCAAATAATCAGCCATTATTTTGCACTGTCTTTGCCTAAAGACAAATTTATATAGGTCCAGGTCCATTCTGTTCTTCTGGGCCTACCTAAATTATTGCCTGTCTTGGCATAAGCTGTCTGAATAGTCTGAATTTTGCGATTAAAGAATAAACGCTTGATGTGCCCACTCTCACCTGAATTTTAGGAACTTTAGTCATGTTCCTCATGATCTGTCTTTTTTTTTTTTTTCTGAAATAAAAAAGTGTTTTGTTCCTTAGATCCTTTCCATTGGCTTTTACCCATCCTTGGAGGTCTCTGTGATGCCGCCAATTTAGAGCCCCGGTCACGGGTGATTCTTCAGTGCCATTCCCACAAGGAATAAAAGCCACAAGGGGTTTTAGGAGTCCCCATTCACTTTAGTAGGCTTGGCACTCATATATTCCCAGTGGATTGTGCCAACAGTCGTAGCTTCAGCACCCATCACCCCTTCATGGAAAGAAGTCCCAAAGGGGCTCTTTCAGGGCTGAGCCACTAACCTTGCTGAGTAGCAGGACTTTAAAGTATACAATTCTCTTTGGGAAAAATTGGAGTGGGGAGGGGAGAGAACACAGAGAGTGGGAGAGAGAGAGAGAGATGGATGAAAGTATTTGCAAAAAAGAGAAGAAAAAGAAAAAGAAAGAAAGAAAAGAAAAAGAAAAGAGAAAGGAAAGAAAGAAAGAAAAGAAAAAGAGAAAGAAAGAGGAAAGAAAAAGAGAAAGAAAGAAAGAGAAAAGGAAAGAAGGAAGGAAAAAGAAAAAGGAAAGAAGTTAGAAAAAAAGGAATGGGAAGGAAGGAAGGAAAAGGCAAGAAAGAAGGAAGGCAGGGTAAGGAAGGAAAGGAAGAAAAAAGAAAGGAAGGAAAGAAGGAAAGAAGTTAGGAAAGAAAAAGGAATGGGAAGGAAGGAAGGAAGGAAGGAAGGAAGGAAGGAAGGAAGGAAAAGGTAAGAACAAAAGGGAGGGTAAGGAAGAAAAGGAAGGGAGAAAAGAAAAAGAAAGAAAGAAAAAAAGAAAGGAATGGGAAGGAAGGAAAAGGTAACAAAAGGCAGGGTAAGGAAAGAAAATGGAACAAGAAGGAAGGAAAGAGGGAGAAGAAGGAAGGAAAAGAAAGAAATAGATAGATAGATAGATAGATAGATAGATAGATAGATAGATAGATAGATAGATAGATAGATAGATAGATAGATAGATAGATAGATAGATAGATAGATAGATAGATAGATAGATAGATAGATAGATAGATAGATAGATAGACAGACACTAACAATATAAAATCCTCAAACTCTGGGATGAATACAAAGTTTAAAGTTATTAGATATAGATAGATAGATAGATAGATAGATAGATAGATAGATAGATAGATAGATAGATAGATAGATAGATAGATAGATAGATAGATAGATAGATAGATAGATAGATAGATAGATAGATAGATAGATAGATAGATAGATAGATAGATAGATAGATAGATCTCGGAGCCCTTGCCACAGTGCAGAGCGTCTAAGCAATCCGGGCCAGCGAGGGCAAGATTAAAGCCTTAAAACCGCCATTGTGCAGGCCGTCGCATGAAAGGGCTCGTTTGGACATGAAAAATGGCCCTGGCTTTATGATGAATGGCGTGTCCTCGCCCGCCTGCCTCCCTCTCCTCCGGCCCAGCGTTAACGCTGAGCTAGCAGCGCGCTCTGCCTTCTGTGATGGGAGACCCCCTTACCGCTCCCTTTCCCCCTGAGTGGGCCTTCTTCTTCGCTGGGAATGATTAATGGCCCCACGGAAGCCCCTTGTCACTTATCCGGCAATCTTTGTTCTCCACCACTCAACCATCTGCTAAGCACTTCAGGGACTGGGCAGCTCGCTTCCAACCTTTCCCTGCTCGCTCCTGGATTGGGGGGCGGGGGGGGGAGAGGAAAGGGTGGTGGAAGCTGCCAGGCCTCCAAATGGAAGCCTTCCCCGTTCACACGTGCAATAGTGCCAGAGATTGATAAAGCCAGCCTTCCTGCCTTGCTGATGGTCCTAAGAGAGGCGAAGAGTTGGCACATTATTAATGTGTCTGCAGGCAGGCAGGCAGACGTGCGTCTCCAGAGGGTTGAAGGGCCTTTCTGCAGAAGGGTAAACGGCTCCTAACGTGATTTGGGCTGATAATAATGAAGCCTATTTTGAAAGTAGGCTAGAAAGAGTGCAGAGAAGAGCAACAAAGATGATTAGGGGTCTGCAGGCTAAAACATATAAGGAACGGCTGCTGGAATTGGGTATGTCTAGTTTAATGAAGAGGAAGGACGAGGGGTATCATGATAGGGGTGTTCCAGTATCTCAGGGGCTGCCACAAAGAAGAGGGAGTCAAGCTATTCTCCAAAGCCCCTGAAGAAGGCAGGACAGGAAGCAACGGATGGGAACTAATCAAGGAGAGAAGCAACCTGGAACTAAGGAGAAACTTCCTGACAGTTAGAACAATTAACCAGTGGAACAACCTGCCTCCAGAAGCTCTGAATGCTCCAACACGGGAAGTTTTTAAGAAGAGACTGGACAGCCATTTGTCTGAAATGGTATAGGGTTTCCTGCCTGAGCAGGGGGTTGGACTAGATGACCTCCAAGGTCCCTTCCAACTTTATTATTATTATTATTATTATTATTATTATTATTATTGTTGTTGTTATTATTATAAAGGGGGTGCTCTGTCCTTAGATGGGATGTCTTGCACAGTGTTCCTCAACTTTGGCAACGTTAAGAGGTGTGGACTTCAACTCTCAGAAGAGTTGCAGCAAGTGGGAGCACCTGCCCAGCTTTGGCTAATCTCCAGAAGCTGAACCACCTGCCTAACCTCACCTGTTTCCTGTCCAGATAGGAACAGGGCTGTGTGTGAAACTGCTTTTCCTTATTTATTTATCAAATTTATTGTCGTCGTCCCCCCCCCCCCCATCCACCTTACCACAGGGGTAACTCCTGGACGGCTTACAATATTAAACTATTGCAATTGCATAATAAAGCGCATAATGGTCGGACTGGGATGGGAGACCACAAGGAAATCCCAGGACTCATTCGTTATATAAAGCTAAAAGAGCAGAAGCTTGCAAGACTGAATGCGCTTCCGCTCCCTCTATTACAGGTAGTCCTTGACTTACAACCATTTGTTGAGTGACCATTCACAGTTACAACGGCACCGACTTATGACCGTTTTTCATACTTACGACCTTTGCAGCATCCCCATGGTCTTACGATTAAAATTCAGATGCTTGGCAATAGAATAGAATAGAATAGAATAGAATAGAATAGAATAGAATAGAATAGAATAGAATATAGGATAGGATAGGATAGGATAGGATAGGATAGGATAGGATAGGATAGGATAGGATAGGATATAGAACAGAATAGTATACAATAGAATAGAATACAGTATACAGAATAGAATAGAATTAGAATAGAATTAGAAAGAATAGAATAGAATAGCAGTATACAGTATACAGAATAGAATTAGAATAGAATAGAATAGAATAGAATAGAATAGAATAGAATAGAATAGAATAGAATAGAATAGAATAGAATAGAATAGAATAGAAAATATGGAATGGAGTGGAGTAGAGTAGAGTAGAAAATACTGAAATAGAATAGAATAGAATGGAATATAATAGAATGGAATGGAATAGAATAGAATAGAATAGAATAGAATAGAATAGAATAGAATAGAATAGAATAGAATAGAATAGAATAGAATAGAATAGAATAGAATAGAATAGAATACTTCATATTTATGACAGTTGCGGTGTCCCTAAGTCACGCGATCCCCTTTTGCCACCTTCTGTCAAGCAAAGTCAACGGGGAAGCCAGATTCACTTAAGAACCATGTTACTAACTTAACAACTGCAGCGATTCACTTAACAGCGATGGGAAGAAAGGTCATGAGATGGGGCAGAACTCACTTAAGAAATGTCTCGCCTTAGCAGTGGAAATTTTGGGCTCAGTTGTGGTTGTAAGTTGAGGACTACCTGCAATGAACAAAGGAGGAGCTTACTCACATTACATTCCAGCTCAAGACTCGGGTTCCTTGTATCTGATTGCTGTCTTAGCGTCTCTCTCTCTTCCTTCTGTTCCCCCAAGGCCGTTTCCTCAGCCTCTTGCAGTAGATGAAATCCAGTGATTAATAATGCCAAATTAGATACCGGGATGTATCCCATTTGCATTTTTTTCTCTTCCTTGTTTTGCAGTGGACTGCATGGATCCCACCTGCTCAGGACGTGGCGTGTGCGTGAGAGGAGAATGCCACTGCTCCGTGGGCTGGGGAGGGGCCAACTGTGAGACCCCGAGGGCCACTTGTCTGGATCAGTGTTCGGGCCACGGAACCTTTCTGTCCGAAACCGGACTTTGCACCTGTGATCCCAACTGGACTGGGCACGACTGCTCCACTGGTAATTGCACCTGTGAATTTACTTTCGCTGAACCTTTACATGTCGATCTGGTGGTAGAAGGACAATCGGTGATCTTCTAGATCAGAGGTCCCCAACCGTTTGGGCACCAGGGAGAGAGGTTTTTCCGCGGACAGTTCCATGGAGAGAGGTTTTTCCGCGGACAGGAAGGTGCGTGGTTTTGTGTGCTGCCTGCATCCCGCGGATGGGGCTTTGCTTGTTTGTGGGGACCGGTTGCTGGCATGCTGCGGCCCGGTACCGGTCCTCGGCCCGGGGGGTTGGGGACCCTTGTTCTAGATCTCGCTGTTCCTGAGTTCCTACAAGGCAAGTCTGTTGTGATCCAGGTTTGGGATGAACTCGATATGAATTACAAGTGGCTGTTTTCTTAACTTTTGCCAAGGAGAAAATATTCAGGGAGTTGTTAAATAGCAGCTCTGGTGGCGCAGTTGTTACAATGCAGGCAATCTCTGCCCACTGCCAGGAGTTCGATCCTGACCGGCTCAAGATTGACTCAGCCTTCCATCCTTCCGTGGTCGGTAAAATGAGGATTCACATTTGTTTTGGGGGCAAATATGCTGACTCTGTAAACCGCTTAGAGGGGGCTGTAAAGCACTATGAAGCGGTATATAAGTCTAAGTGCTATTGGGGAAGGAAGGAAGGAAGGAAGGAAGGAAGGAAGGAAGGAAGGAAGGAACCCTGCTGGCACAGTGTTTAGAATGCAGTACTGCAGGCTAACTCACTGCCCACTGCCAGGAGTTCGATCCTGACCGGCTCAAGGTTGACTCAGCCTGCCATCCTTCTGAGGTCGGTAAAATGAGGACCCAGATTGTCGGGGGCAACATGCTGACTTACAGAGGGTTGTAAAGCGGGATATAAGTCTAAGTGCTGTTGCTGTTGCTAAATAAAGGTAGTCCTCATTTAGTGACCACAGTTTGGACCAGCCATTCAGACGTTAGGTGGTCACTAAGTGAAACTGCGACTGTGCTTATGATCTTACTTAGTTTTCCTTTGCTTGATAGACCCGTGAATGGGTCTATCATAAATGGATTGCCACAGCGCTGAAAGAAACGATTCATGACCATTTTTTCCACACTTAACGACCGTTGCAGCATCCCCGGGGGTCACATGATCAAAATTCGGGTGCTT
Organism: Azemiops feae; assembly: GCA_023970755.1. Taxonomy (NCBI): domain Eukaryota; kingdom Metazoa; phylum Chordata; class Lepidosauria; order Squamata; family Viperidae; genus Azemiops; species Azemiops feae. The sequence goes on from JALGBA010000441.1 coordinate 926,670, forward strand.
GGCAACTGACTCATATTTGTGACGGTTGCAGTGTGTCCCGGGAGTCACGTGATCCCCTTTTGCGACCTTCTGACCAGCAAAGTCAACGGTGGAAGCCAGATTGACTTAAAAGCCACATTACTAATTTAATAACTGCCTTGATTCACTTAACAGATGTGGAAAGAAAAGTCGCAAAACGGGGCTAAACCCATTTAAGAAACGTCTCACTTAACAACATAAGTTTTGGGCTCCATTGTGGTCCTAAGCCGAGGTCTACCCACAACTGAGTTTAAAACACGCTTGGGATAAACCACGTGTCCATCGTCCAATAAAAACTAAAGCAATAAGAATCAAATTTAAAAAAAAAAACTCAAAAGGAAGATGGAACAATAGTTCGTTTTTTGCCTTTGAGGTTTCTATATTTTTATGGAGGCTAAAAGGAAGGGTTTTTTTTTTAAAAAAATAATAAATCCCAAAGAAGGAACTGACCGACCCGTTTCTCTATGGCTGCAAAAAAAACAACAACACTTTATTCAAGCATTGCTCGCTCAAGTTTGACCCCGAAGGAGAATTTACCTTTTTAGTTGAATAAGGCACAAATCCATCTTTTGGAGTTGGAAGTTGACTTGGAGAAATGAGCGAGCGTTTACCAAGCACCTTTGCCCGGGAGGCACAAAGCAATAATAATGTTAACATCAGAAGTAGCTCCATGAAGGATGAAGTCGGAAGAGCAACGGGTTGGGTGTAATTTTGTGCTGCTTGCTTGCAAAAAAAAAAAGAGTGAGCCGTGGTGTGAGTGTTAACAAATGCAGAGCAGGAAAAAGGCTGTGTTTTGATTTGTGACCTCGGGGTGGTTTGTCATACACAGAAGTAAAGAAATAGCACGTGCATTAATTTACGAGGAAGGAACAGGCATCCAGAGGAACTGTCTACTACATTCAAAATAATGTCCACTCCGAATTATAGGCACGGAGTTTAGGATGCCAATATTCAAACATTGCTTTTGTGCCGTGTGAAAAATGCATCATCGTCCCTCTTCAGCCTCTCACAAAGCTTTAAAAGAGCAAATTGAGGTGTTTTGTCCCATTTAAAGTCCACCACGAGGACAAACGAAAAAGCAGCATTCGTGAACGTAAAGATAGAGGATCTGAAAGTTCTCTTAAGGCTCCGTCTTAGGCCCAGGACTCTTCAATATCTTCATCAATGACTTAGATGAGGGAATTGAAGGGGAACTCGTCAAATTTGCAGATGACACCAAACTGGCAGGAATAGCCAACACCCCAGAAGACGAGCTCAGGATCCAAAAAGATCTTGACAAACTTGGACAATGAGCCCTATCCCCAACAAAATGAGTTTCAATGTGGAGGAAAGCAAAGTTTTACATTTAGGCAGGAAAAATCAAAGATATAAGTACAGATTAGGCGAGACCTGGCTCAAAAACAGTAACTGTGAGAGGGACCTTGGAGTCCTACTGGACGATCACTTGACCATGAGCCAGCAGTGTGCAGCAGCAGCTAAAAAAGCTAATACAATCCTGGGTTGCATAAACAGGCATAGAATCAAGATCACGCGAAGTATTAGTACCGCTGTATAAAACCCTAGTAAGACCGCACCTGGAATACTGCAACCAATTTTGATCACCATATCACAGAAAAGAAGTTGAGACCTTGGAAAAAATTCAGAGAAGAGCAACTAAGATGATCCAAGGCCTGGAGACTAAAACATACGAAGAACAGCTGCAGGACTTGGATTTGGCTAGTCTAAAGAAAAGAAGAAATAGGGGGGACATGATAGCAGTGTTCCAGTATCTGAGGGGCTGCCACAAAGAAGAGGGGGTCAAATTATTCTCCAGAGCACCAGAGGGCAGGACAAGAAACCATGGATGGAAACCAAGAAGAGAAGCAACCTGGAATTAAGGAGAAACTTCCTGACAGTTAGAACAATTAACCAATGGAACAACCTGCCTCCAGAAGCGGTGAATGCTCCAACACTAGAAGTTTTTAAGAAGAGACTGGACAGCCATTTGTCTGAAATGGTATAGGGTTTCCTGCCTGAGCAGGGGGTTGGACTAGAGGACCTCCAAGGTCCCTTCCAACTTTTTTATTATTATTGTTGTTGGTGTTGTTGAGTTTCTGGAGCAAACTGTTCCATTTTCAGCACACCCTGAAAATGCTCCACTAAATATTCTGATTTTTTTTTTTTTTTTTTTATTAGACCAGGTAAAAGAGGAAAAAATGAGTCATTCTCATTTACTGGAGTTAAAAAATCTGTCTTGGAGGGAACTGAAAAGCATTTAAAAGGAGTCATGCGATGACTAAGCCCATCACCTCTCCGTGGCCTTTTTTTTTCTTTCCTTTTCTAACTGGGAGTTGATAGATCCCCTTCAAAAGTAGCTTTTCTTAAATGAAGAACAATTGCTTTCAGCCAGTTTTCTTTTGTCGAAGCAATTTGCCTCAAAACGGATTTGTTCTTTCTTTCAAAACGCGCTTGAAGTGACGATGCAAATGGTGCTTTGACTACAAATCAGCCTTTCTGAACGCTGAATTCTCGCCAGATTCCCCAAAATCCTCGCGAATTGCAGCCAGGTGGACGTTGCTGATGTAAGGTCCGGGGTCCCATATTTTCAATGTTGCATCCGCTGATTGGCACATTGTCCATCAGGAGGCTGGCCACCCAAGAAATAGGCAAGCCAATTGCTCGGTTCTTTTGCCTCTTTCTTCAGTCCTGGTATTACAAGTGGTCCTCAACTTACAACGATTTAGTGACCGTTCCAAGTGGCAACAGCACTGGGGAAAAAAAAAAGACTTAACGAATGTTTTTCATCGTTAAGGACCGTTGCAGCATCCCCATGGTCTCGTGATCCAAATTCGGAGGCTTAGCAACTAGCTCTTATTTATGACCTTTGCAATGTCCCGGGATCATGTGGTCACTGATTCCTTTTCAGCTCCCTCTTCCACCCTCCCCAAAACTGGGAAGGCCACTGTCTCCGTGGATCTTACAGTTTCATGACTTAAAGTGACAGTGACATGGGCTGTAAGGTCAGGGAGAAGGTGATGTCCACACAGAGATACTTTACAGCTTAATTTTAAGAGGGGGGGGGGAGAAGAGAAATTTCTGCCAAAAAATGAAACTACTTTGAATCCAGACACTGGGAAGAAGATGCTACAGCAAGGGTGGGCAACTGTGACAACAGAATATCCATTCGGTTATGCTGAAGCAGTCTAGAAAGGACGCAGAAGATTTCCCTGTTTTATTTATACATATGTTTGTTTGTTTATTTATTTGTCTTTCAGATTTCTAATCCCCTCCTCCCCCCCCAACTCCAAATGATTCTGAGTGGCTTGACATATAGAAGAGTTATAAGATCAACAATAAACCCCAACAATTAACGTCAGCTAGAAGGAACAGATACCAGTAGATAGATGATATAAATGATAGATAGAGAGAGAGAGAGAGATGACAGAGATGGATGATAGAGGGAGAGAGCTATGTTAAAGAAAGTTTTAATAGCTATTCAGAGAGAGAGATGATGTAGATAGATAGATAGATAGATAGATAGATAGATAGATAGATAGATAGATAGATAGATAGGTAGGTAGGTAGGTAGGTAGGTAGGTAGGTAGGTAGGTAGGTAGGTAGGTAGGTAGATGATAGATAGATAGACTAAGATAGATAGAGAATAGATAGATAGATAGATAGTAGATGGATGGATGGTGGGTGGGTGGGTGGGTGGGTGGGTGGATGGATGGATGGATGGATGGATGGATGGATGGATGGATGGATGGATGGATGGATGACAGAGATGGATGATAGAGGGAGAGAGCTATGTTAAAGAAAGTTAATGGCTATTCAGAGAGAGATGAGAGAGAGAGATGGGGATGAGTGCATGGGTGGGTGGATGAGTAGATGTGTGGGTGGATGAGAAAAGGAAGGAAGGAAGGAAGGAAGGAAGGAAGGAAGGAAGGAAGGAAGGAAGGAAGGAAGGAATCAATCAATCCATGGTCCTTGAGTTGGTGGGCAGGTAGATGGACAGACAAAAACTGTTGTGGATTTCCTAAGTCACCATTTCAAGAGCTGACTGTCTGGATGGTGCATTTTGACTTCAGCTTTCTTAGAGGGCACACAGTACTGTAGGAGGCCTGCCCTGTTGTGTATCCTAGAGAGAACACAACATTTGAAAGCTCTCCCAAACATTTCGGAGCCCAATAAAGCATCTTTTGTGAAGGCTCACAATGCTGACCACAAAGGGGGGGAAAAAAAGGGGAAAAAATGTAACGTTCCCAACGGCCCCAGATCCGTAACCAGAGCGATAACCCACTGCAAATAGACTTTGCCAGCTACACTTAACTTTATTTTCAAGCGATTTAGCGGCCGATTGTCTTTACACTCAACTAGTTTTTAATTTAAAAGTGACTTTTGTTCCTTTGCTCTTCTTGCAAGAACCCTTCCTTTGGATTCAGCCCGGTCGGCAAAAAAAAAGCCACGGCTATGTGTGTGTGTGTGTGATCGTATTAGAAAGTTTCAAAAGGAGGGCCATGCACCAGTGGATCCCACCAAACCGTGTCCATCTCCTTTTTCCCTCTTCTTTGTAATCTGCTTATTAGATTCTTAACGTCAAAGGGGGATTAGTCTTCCGAGCTGCAAGAATCCCTTTCATTTCCCCCATCAGGATAACGTAGTGAAGTGTGGCTTGCTTTTTCTATTATTATTATTTTTATATATAACAATGCCTTTCTGGTTTTCTCTTCCCCCCCACCACCACCACTCCCCACCCCTTTCTTTCTACCCCACTGCCCCTCCACCTGTCCCCCGTCCTTTCCTTTTTCTTTCCCCTCCGCAGAGATCTGCGCGGCCGACTGTGGGGTCCACGGCACCTGTGTCGGGGGCACCTGCCGCTGCGAAGAGGGCTGGATGGGGGCCTCCTGTGACCAGCGAGCCTGTCACCCACGCTGCAACGAACACGGGACCTGTCGGGACGGCAAGTGCGAATGCAGCCCCGGCTGGAACGGAGAACATTGTACCATCGGTAAGAGGAAAAAATTGGGGGGGGGGAGAAAGAAAGCAAAGCCGATCGAAAAGGAACCGTCAGCCGGGTGGAGCGGAGAGTTGACAGAGCATGCTCGATGGAATCGGTTGGATATTACTGAAGCATGCACATCCTTTATTTTATTTTATTTTATTTTATTTTTACATTCTTGGGTTTTCCACGTCCGTGTATCACCCATTTTCCATGCCGCGGTTCTCCCCTCGATTTCGCCGGCCTCCAGTGTCCTTCCTTTTGGCCAGACAAGCGGTAGAGAAACACTAACAAGTCAAAGCTGCGGGTGATCTTCAGTAAACCGACACAGTAGAGTAGGCAGGATAGGTTTGTCCTCGACATACAACTGTTCGTTTAGAGACCGTTCGAAGCTGCAACGGCATTTTAAAAAAGGGACTTAACGGCCGGTTTTCACACTGGAAATTCTGGTCGTGGTTGGAAAATCGAGCGCTACCTGTAACAGCTTATGAATCTCTGGAGATTCTCCGTTGGTTGTCGCAAAGGAGCTTTTTCAAGAGGCAACTGGACTCCCTTGTTTTTCTTTGAAGACGTTCCAAGAGACCTTCTGTGTCCAAATTGAAGAGCCCTCCCTCAACGGAGGGGGAGGGACACGACATCATCTATCTCCAGTCTACAACACAGTCCTTTCCGCAGTTCCAAGAAGGCTCCACACCCGTTTGTACCACTCGGGTGACCCTGAGGACACAGATAAGCCTCCAGGTAGCCTCAATGACTCTGCCCTGGTTCCGACAGATGAAACTCTTCGAAAGAACTTCGAGGCATTGTTTACCTTAAAGGATCTTTTATTCGAGTAGCATAATATCGGTACTGTATAATCGAAGCCAAAAACTGAATCCCCCTCCCCTGAGCACATAGTAACAAAGCACAATTCCCTCTTACAATTAACAGTCATAAATCACATTCCCCAATTAGCTTGAAGTTTCCTCTCCAGTTCTCCAGCCCGCCAATTCCTTATCAGCTCTGGTTACAATAACCTTGTTTCTCACGCTAGGTTTGGTGTTGTTATGTCTAGCTGGACTCTCGTTCACATCCCCACTCCCAGCATCATCTAACTCTAAAAGCAAAAGGTAAAAAGATGGCCACATTTCCATCTCTTGTCAATGCAAAAACATCCGATGTGAGCAGCATTGACGGACTCTCTAAAAGAAGGAAAATGACCAGCTGTCTGCAAGGAATATAAATCCTTCCATTCCCCACCATCCAGTCAGAGCTGAAGAAGCTTCTTGGATGAGAAGCGAAACGTCTTCAAAGAAAAAACAAGAAAGTCCAGTTGCCTCTTGAAAAAGCACTTTTGGGATCACTGACCATTTTTCATACTTCATGACCATTGCAGCATCCCCATGATCACATGATCAAAATTTGGACGCTTGGCAACTGATTCATATTTATGACAGTTGCAGTGTCCCGGAGTCATATTTTGCAACCTTCTAACAAGCAGAAGCCACTATTCACTACTACAGGTAGTAATTGACTTACCACAGTTCGTTTAGTGACCGTTCAAAGTTACAAGAGCACTGGGAAAAAGTGACTTATGACCATTTTTCACACTGAACGACCGTTGCAGCATCCCCATGGTCACATGATCAAAATTCGACCGCTTGGCAACTGACTCATATTTACAACGGTTGCGATGTCCCGGAGTCACGTGAGCCCCTTTTGCGACCTTCGGACAAGCAAACTCAATGGAGGGGAGGCCATATTCATTTAACAGCCGTGTTACTAACTTAAGCAACTGCAGGGATTCATTTAACAACTGCGGCAAACAAGGTCGTAAAATGGGGTAAAACTCACTTAAGAACTACCTTGCTTCACAAGAAACGTGGGGCTCAATTATGGTCATAAGTTGAGGACCATCTGTAATGCTTTCCAGTTTCAGAAGGTTAGCCAAAACTGCATCCAGTTTTGGTCACCACGATGTAAAAAAGACGTTGAGACTCTAGAAAGAGTACAGAGAAGAGCAACAAAGAAGATCAGGGGACTGGAGGCTAAAACATACAAGGAACGGTTGCAGGAATTGGGTATGTCTAGTTTAATGAAATGAAAGATGAGGGGTGACATGATAGCAGTCTTCCAGTATCCCAGGGGCTGCCCCAAAGAAGTGGGAGTCAAGCTATTCTCCAAACCACCTGAAGGCAGGACAAGAAGCAACGGATGGAAACTCATCAAGGAGAGAAGCAACCTAGAACTAAGGAGAAACTTCCTGACAGTTAGAACAATTAACCAGTGGAACAACCTGCCTCCAGAAGCGGTGAATGCTCCAACACTGGAAGTTTTAAGAAGAGACTAGACAGCCATTTGTCTGAAATGGTATGGGGTTTCCTGCCTGAGCAGGGGGTTGGACTAGATGACCTCCAAGGTCCCTTCCAACTTTATTATTATTATTATTAACATACATACACATACATACATACACACACACACTGTATTTACAAGTAGTCCTCAACTTAATTCATTTAGTGGCCAAAGTTACAACAGGAGTGAAAAAAGGGACTTACGACCATTTTTCACACTAATGACCGTTGCAGCATCCCTGCGGTCATGTGATCAAGGGGGTTGGACTAGAAGACCTCCAAGGTCCCTTCCAACTTTATTATTATTATTATTATTATTATAAGGTCAGGTTTCACAAAAGAGAAGATTCTTAGTTTTCTTAGTTTTGAGATATAATAGTCGTCCTTCTGCGTCTGAATCTTCCATGGCAGACGAAAGGCTGTTTAAAAGCAAGACATTCCTTTGGTATATTATAATCTAGTATCTCTCCCTACTAATAGGGCAGGGGTGTCAAACTGCTGGCCCGCGGCCCGGATGCGTCACGCCGAAACCGCACCCACCCCATTGCCAGCAATGGGGAAAAAGTCGCGATATGTCGTGACACGTCACGTGACATTGCGAATTTGACACCCCTGGTATAGGGTTTCCTGCTGGAGCAGCGGGTTGGACTACATGACCACTAAGGTCCCTTCCAACTCTTGTTATTTTATCCCAAGGGTCTTCAAACTTGGCAACTTTAAGACTTGCGGACTTCAACTCCCAGAATTCCTCAGCCAGCCAGCTTCTCTCCTTGGTTAGTTTCCATCCGTTGCTTCTTCTCCTGCCTTCAGGTGCTTTGGAGAATAGCTTGACTCCCTCTTCTTTGGGGCAGCCCCTGAGATACTGGAAGACTGCTATCATGTCACCCCTCGTCCTTCTCTTCATTAGACTAGAAATACCCAATTCCTGCAACCGTTCCTTGTATGTTTTAGCCTCCAGTCCCCTGATCTTCTTTGTTGCTCTTCTCTGTACTCTTTCTGGCTGGCTGAGGAATTCTGGGAGTTGAAGTCCGCAAGTCTAAAAGTTGCCAAGTTTGAAGACCCCTGTGTTCTATTCTATACTTGTGGGATGAGGTTCCTTCATTGGCCAGGTAAACATCCCAATCTTTAGCCGGCAGAATCTTTCTGCATAGATTCATAAACAGAAGATGTCTTTTTCAAAGCGAATCTAGTAATCAAACCTCTAAAAGGATCTCTTAGAGAAGTAGAAAAATCTCCAAAAGTTCGAAGAAGCAAATGAAAGTATCAGTACTGGCACAGATGAAAGGACATTGGTGTGGAATTCCATGGTTTGTAACAGACCTTTCCTTGTGTTGGTGTGATTTTTTCCGGCATGGCTTGTGTTATATTCCTCTGTGTGTCTTTTATCTCTCTACTTCCTCGGTTGCTCAACAATGACTTGTCCCATGGTTGGACTTCTTACCCACAATTGATGTTTGTGATAATATAGGGCAAAAAAAAGATAGCCAGTATTAGACAAGAAAGATTGTAAGTTTAGTCTAGCTAGCAGTTAAGGCTAGAAACCAGGAGACGGTGAGTTCTAGTCCTGCCTTAGGCGTGAAAGCCAGCTGGGTGACCTAGGGCCAATCACTAGGAGACAGTGAATTCTAGGCCTGCCTTAGACGTGAAAGCTGATTGGGTGATTTTGGGCCAATCACCAGGAGGTGGTGAGTTCTAATCCCGCCTTAGACACGAAAGCCGGCTGGGTGATTTTGGGCCAATCACCAGGAGGTGGTGAGTTCTAATCCCGCCTTAGACACGAAAGCCGGCTGGATGATTTTGGGCCAATCACCAGGAGATGGTGAGTTCTAATCCTGCCTAATCCCTCCTCCCTCCCCCCCTCCCTCCCTCCCTCCCTCCCTCCCTCTCTCTCTCTCTCTCTCTCTCTCTCTCTCAGCTCTATCCACTTCAATAATCCAGCTGTGGTGCCCCAGTGGTGATTGACAAAAAAATCTTGCATGGCACATAGAAAATCTATGCATGGACAAAACGTCCATCTCTGAATTGCAAAAGAGACCACTCGGTTTGGTCCCCCACCTAGAGGGAATCCTCAGTCTACGACCACAATTGACCCTAAAATTTCTGTTGCTAATCAAGACCGTTGCTAAGTGAATTTTGCCCCATTTTACTACCTTTCTTGCCACGGTTGTTAAGCAAATCGGTCATTAAGTTAGTAACATGGTTAAGTGTATCTGGCTTTCCCCAATTGATTTTGCTCGTCCGAAGGTCACTGCAACGGTCATAAGTATGTGTCAGTTGCCAAGCGTCTGAATTTTGATCACGTGACTGCGGGGAACGCTGTGACGGTCATAAGTGTGAAAAATGGTCACCAGTCGTTTTTTTTCAGTGCCGTGTTAACTTTGGACATTCACTAAACAAGCTTTTCGATGGGCCTCTCTAGGAAATATAATCGTATTTATAAGCCACCTAACGGAGTGCGCCTGCATCTTCTGGATGGCCCAGGATTCGAGGTCTCCCGTCTCACACCAAATTTGAGTCATCTGTCTCCTTTCCTCTTGTTTTCTTTTTTCTTTTTGCTTACAAATATGAATATTGCGCTTTTTACTTCTCCGTTAGACATACTGGAGTCTAGACTCTGAATGTGGGGAGGGGGAATCCACCCCAAATTCTTTCAAAAGGTCATGTCCCCTCGAGTTGGGTGGTCTTCCTGAGCCAGTGGAGAAAGGCAGGGAGGGTGGGGGGAAGCGCTGGAAAACACAAAAAGATCGAAAAGAGTGTGGGAACGGTGCCCCAAGTGAAGAAAAACAGTCCTCTCTGATCGTTCCTCAGTAACGTGATAAATAAGAGCCAAGCGCCAGCAGGAAGGGAGCCTTAACTCACAATCTCTCCCTCCCCAAGAAGTTTTTTTCCTCTTTTCTGAAGTTGCCAGCGGCAGGAAGGAAAAAGAAGAATTCGGTCACACTGCCGGGAGGGAAAACAATGTCTGGCCCCGTTTGTAGACACACAGACAGACACAGATTCTCATTCTCTCTCTCTCTCTCTCTCTCTCTGTGTCTTTCTCTCTCTGTCTCTGTGTCTTTCTCTCTCTGTGTCTCTGTCTCTCTCCATCTATGTCTCTTTCTTTTTCTCTCTTTCTCCATCTCTCTGTCTCTATCTATTTCTCTGTCTCTGTTGCTCTCTGTCTCTGTCTCTCTTCTTTCTGTCTCTCTGTCTCTTTCTGTCTGTGTGTTTGTCTGTCTCTCACTCTCTTTCTCTCTGTGTATCTGTCTTTCTCTTTCTCTTTTTCTCTGTCTCTCTCTATGTCTGTCTCTCTCTGTCTCTCTCCATCGATGTCTCTTTCTTTTTCTCTCTTTCTCCATCTCTCTCTCTCTATCTATTTCTCTTTGTCGGTTGCTCTCTTTCTCTCTGTCTCTGTCTCTCTCTTCTTTCTGTCTCTGTCTCTTTCTCTGTGTTTCTCTCTGTGTGTGTTTCTGTCTGTCTCTCACTCTCTCTCTCTCTCTCTCTCTCCATCTATGTCTCTTTCTTTTTCTCTCTCTCTCCATCTCTCTGTCTCTTTATCTGTTTCTATTTCTCTGTGTCTGTCTCTCTCTCTCTCCATCTATGTCTCTTTTTTCTGTTTTTCCATCTCTCTCTTTATCTATTTCTCTTTCCCTGTCTGTCTGTTGCTCTCTGTCTCTTTGTCTCTGTCTCTGTCTCTCTTCTTTCTGTCTCTCTGTCTCTTTCTCTCTGTGTGTCTGTCTCTTTCTCTTTCTGTCTCTTTTTCTCTGTCTCTCTCTCTATGTCTGTCTCTCTCTGTCTCCCTCCATCTATGTCTTTTTCTTTTTCTCTCTTTCTCCATCTCTGTCTCTTTATCTATTTCTCTGTCTCTCTCCATCTATGTCTCTTTCTTTTTCTCTCTTTCTCCATCTCTCTCTTTATCTATTTCTCTTTCTGTCTCTCTGTCTCTTTCTCTCTCTGCTTTCTGTCTCTCTGTCTCTTTCTCTGTCTGTTTCTCTCTCTGTCTGTTTCTGTCTGTCTGTGTGTCTCTCACTCTCTCTCTCTCTCTCTCTCTCTCTCTCTCTCTCTCTCTCTCTCTCTCTCTCTCTCTCTCTCTCTCTAACCGAAAAAGTTTGTAAAGTTTCTTTTTGTTTGCTGAACCTCTTTGCAGCCTTAATGGACTTGGCCTCCCTCCTTCTAGAGAGGTTAATTAATCGCCTCGGAAGATGCTCCTTCCAGAGAAAGTAGAAAGAAAATGAGAATATCCCAATTATGAGGGCCACCTAAAGCCTCTCTCGGCTACAAATGAATCACGTGATCAATATTAGTTGTTTATTTTGGAATGGATAAGCAGATTTTCCATCCCTGGGGTTACGAGTCTTGTTAGGGGCAGGCTCTTGTTGTGGCTCTTGTTGTTGTGGAGTTCTCTGTGCTTGATTGCTTTGTTGCAGACATTTCATTACCCAACTAGGTAACCTCGTCAGTATAGGTAGCCCTCGACTTACGACCACAATTGAGCCCAAAATTTCTGCTGCTAAGTGAGACAGTTGTTAAATGAATGTTTCCCCATTTTACGACCTTTCTTGCCACAGTTGTAAAGTACATCACGGCAGTTGTAAGCTAGTAACACGGTTGTTAAGTGAATCTGGTTTTCCCATTGACTTTGCTTGTGTCAGAAGGTCACAAAAGGGGATCGGGTGACCCCCGGGATACTGCAACCGTCATAAATACGAGTCAGTTGCCAAGCGTGTCAGCGTGAAAACCGATCATAAGTCACTTTTTTCAGTGCCATGGTAACTTTGAACGGTCACTAAATGAGCTACCTCGAGGACTACCTGTGTTAGCACTGATGATGTTCCCTAGCTGGGTCAGGAAACGTCTGCAAGAAAACTATCAAGCCCAGAGACCACCAAAGACCCCCACAGTTCAACCCTGAGCTACAAATATTCTCTTTTATTGACAGTATTGTTATTATTCTTTGAATGAGATACAGTGTAGATCAAAAGAAAAACACTGCCATCACAAAAAGCTCTCTGATAAAAATCAGTTTGTAGCTCCACAACCAACCCAGCAAAACCAACTGGGAGAGAGAGAAAAAGAGAGAGACAGAGAAAGGGACAGACACACACACACACAGAGAGAGAGAGAGAGAGAGAGAGAGAGACACAGAGAGAGAGAGACAGAGAGAGAAAGAGACACAGAAAGAGAAAGAGACACACAGAAAGAGAAAGACACACAGAGAGACACAGACACAGAGACACACACAAAGAGACAGAGAGACACACACAAAGAAAGACAGAGACACACAGAGAGAGAAAGACAGACAGACACACAGAGAGAGAGACACAGACACACAGAAAGACACAGACACACAGAGAGAAAGAAAGAAAGAAACAGAGAGCGACAGACACACACACAGAGAGAAAGAAATTGAAAGGAATCCTCTTATCTGACCACAAAAAGCACATCCAACTTTAATGAGTATAGAACGAGCGTCACTGCAATTGAAAACCCACCAATCTGAACGAGAGTGGGGTAAGATTCCCCAGATCCCACAGGAACTCATTGATCAAATAGGAAAGTCTATAAATCTCTTTTAACGATCATGACATTCGTACCGAAGAAAGGAGAAGAATGAATTGTGGAGTTGCAGGGCCAGGAACGCAACCTGGAAAAGGGAGATTCTGGAGTGATGGAAGGATGGGCGGATTTGCTTCTACGAATCTAAAGACGGAAACGGGATTGCTGCAGAAAGATGGAGAGATTCCAGGGAAGTTGTGACCGGAAGGCATTACAAGGTAGTCCTCGAATTACGACCACAGTTGAGCCCAAAATTTCTGTCGTTAAGCGCGATGTTTGTTAAGTGAGTTTTGCCCCCGTTTTTACAACCTTTCTTGTCACAGTCGTTAAAGTGAATCACCGCAGTTATTAAGTTAGTAACACGGTTGTTAAGTGAATCTGGCTTCCCCACTGGCGTTGCTTGTCAGAAGGTCGCAAAAGGGGATCACGTGATCCCGGGACACTGCAACTGTCATAAATACGAGTCAGTTGCCAAGTGTCTGAATTTTGATCATGTGACTCTGGGGATGCTGCAACGGACGTAAGTGTGAAAAACAATCATAAGTCACTTTATTCAGTGCCATTGTAACTTATAACGGTTATTAAATGAAGTGATGGAAGTTGAGGACTACCGTTATTATTAATATTATGCTTGGTCACCTAGTCATCCAGATGTTCAGACTGGATTGGATACTTTTGTCTGCCTGTCGAGTCCTTCCCAAGGACCTGGGATAGGCAGATGTTGTTCTTTGATGGTGTTAAAGGTATCATTGCAGAATGTCAGCTGTTCCAAGTACAACAGTTCGTTTAGTGGCCATTGAAAGTTACAACGGCACTGGAAAAAAAATGACTTATGACCGTTTTTCACACTCGTGACCGTTGCAGCATCCCCGTGGCCACGTGATCGAAATTCAGACGCTTGGCAACTGGTTCGTATTTATGACGGCTGCCATGTCCTGGCATCACAGAATCCCCCTTTGCGACCTTCTGACGAGCAAAATCGTCGAGGAAGAAGACAGATTATTGTAACCACGTTACTAACTTAACAACTGCGGAGATTCGCTTAACGACGGTGGCAAGAAAGGTGGTAAAATGGGGCAAAACTCACTTAACTCACATCTGTTGGTCTCGCACACCAATAGAATTGTTGGGCTCAATTGTGGTCGTAAGTCCAGGACTACATGTGAAGCTGCCTTTTGTAATGGGCTTATGGTGATTTTGTCCATGGTGTTGAACTGGACTCTCCGTCGTTGTGCGCCAATAGTTTGAACTGGACTCTGGCTCAAATAGCCGGTGAAGATCTCTGCAATGTAACCAAGCATGGAAATAGCGTGGAAGGCCCAGAAAAGCATTTATTAATTAATTGATGGGTTTGATTTTAGAAAATGTGTCCAGATAGTCCTCAACTTGCAACCATTTGTGTAGTGACAATTCGAAGTTACAGCAGCACTGAAAAAAACTTGCAACTTGTTTTCACGCTTGCAGCCCCCCTGTGGGTCACATGATCAAAATTCAGAGGCTTGGCAACCGGCTCGTACTTACGACGGTTGCCGTGTCCCAGAGGTCACGTGATCCCCTTTTGTGACTGTCCGACAAGCAGGAAGCCAGATTCATTTAACGACTGCAATGATTCATTTAACAGGGTGTCCTGGGATCACGTGATCCCCTTTTGCGACCTGAGCAGCGAAGTCAATGGGGAAGCCAGATTCACTTAACAACTATGTTAACTGACTGAACAACTGCAGTAATTCACTTAACAACCTGTGGCAAGAAAGGTTGTAAAATGGAGCAAAGCTCACTTAACAACTGTCTCGCTTAGCAACAGAAAGTTTGGACTCAGTTGTGGTCTTAAATCAAGGATGACCTGTATTGCCTCCCATCTTAAATACATAACTCCAGGCAGTGAAGAGTACACACTAAAACAATATAAAACCCCCACAACTGATTAAAATAATACCATACAAAAAAGAAGAAGAAAATAACCAAGGAACCGCAGGAAGTCCTTGACTTATAACCATAACTGAGCCTTGATTTACAGTCATAACTCATGCTGGTCCTTATTGAGTCATCATGTGCCCGACCCAATTTTATATATACTGTATATATTTTTTTGCAGCAGTCACTAAGCGAATTGCCATGACTGTTAAGCGTCACACCATGGATCATTAAGCAGATCCATTGTCTGCAATGGGCACCTTTCACGGAAACCGGAAATAAACCCCAATTTCTGCCCCCAAATGTCACAAATTGTAGTCCTGTGAGCGTGGGATGCTGCAAACGGTCATGAATGCGGTCTGGCTGTTGAGCTCCCTAAAGTGCTGTCACCGGAGAGTGGCGACCGTCAGAACTCCGAGTCTGTTTCATAAGTCCTCTCCAGGTAGGTCCATTGCAACTTCGAACGATTGCTATGCGGCCGGGTCCTAAGTCAAGAACTACCTATAAGCATCTTTATTGGGTTTCTACCAGCGATAGATGGCTGGGAGGAAAAGATAAACGCAGGAAAAAGATTGACGGCCACTACAGTGTGAGGTGAGGTGGCTACCTCATCTGTGCAAATGACTTGCTTTTGAGGGCGTACTGATTTTCCACACTGCATCGATAAAAATTCCTCTTCTTCTCCTTTGAATGGATGCTGCTTTTTCCTTTGATCCTGCCTCCTTAACAATATCAGCTTGGCTTCCTCTCGTTGTTGTATTGTTGTTGCTGCTGCCTGCAGCTGTTGTTATTTTGTCCTTCCTCCCCCCCTGCTCCTCTTCCAGCCACCCCCCCAAATCCCCCCCCCCCGGCCGTCGCCTTTGCGTCACTGTCTCGTACTGAACTGTACTGCACTTTATCCAATCCTACTTTACATGTTCTGTCTTTTATTTTTCCAAGCTCACTATCTGGATAAGGTAGTGAAAGGTATGGTGACTTCTCTACTTCTCCTGTCTTTGTGTGTTTCGATCCAGCCTCCCCCCCCACCCCCCGCCCTGCACAAATCTCAGCTTAGGTGCCCCCCCCCCCATCTCCATGACCTCACCATTGTCACCTAAAGCCTAGCATGACTTGATTTTTTTTCCCCCAGGGAATTAACCCCAGGAAAATCTATTTCAGCTCCATCCTTCTGTAAGTGCAACTGTCTTTCACTGATGTCCTATCTGTGTTGCTTCTGTCTTTCTCCATCCTTCACTCATTCCAACTTAGACAGGTGATGTGGGTTGGGAGGGGGGAGGGTTCCTACAACGATACCTTAATTCTTTTTCATGGTAGAACTCAGGGGAAGACGGGGTGAGTAGGATGATATGAAGCCTCCTTGTTTCCAAAATCCAGCGAATAATCTTAAACACGGCCTCTTGCTTTTTCAGCTTGGAAGTATTTCAGGTTGAAACTCTTAGAGTAGTTGGCTAGTAAATCTGGAAGATACTTTCTGTACGTCCGCCTTTTCCCGGTTTATAATTCCGAACAAAAACTTTGACTGATGACCACTAGCTTGCTTAGCAGCTATTCCAGCTAAAATGCCTTTCTGTATCTAGCAAAGAGCAGCAAAGATGGTCAGGGGACTGGAGGCTAAAATCTACGAAGGACGGTTGCAGGAATTGGGTATGTCTAGTTTAATGAAGAGAAGGACGACTAAGGGTGACATGATAGCAGTGTCTCAATTGCTAAGGGGCTGTCAGCATCTCAGGGGCTGCCACAAAGAGGAGGGAGTCAAGCTATTCTCCAAAGCACCTGAAGGCAGGAGAAGACGCAGTGGATCAAAACTAATCAAGGAGAGAAGCAACCTAGAACTAAGGAGAAACTTCCTGACAGTGAGAACAATTAACCAGTGCAACGGCTTGCCTTCAGAAGTTGTGGGTGCTCCCAACATTGGAGGTTTTCAAGAAAAGACTGGACAGTTACTTGTCTGAAATGGTATCAGACTGTGTTTCTCAACTTTGGCAACTTTTAAGATGGATGGACTTCAACTCCCAGAATTCCCCAGCCAGCCTTGCTGGCTGGGGAATTCTGGGAGTTCAAGTCCACCCATCTGAAAGTTGCCAAGATTGACAAACACTGGTATAGAGTCTCCTGCTTAAGTAGAGGGTTGGACTAGAAGACCTCCAAGGTCCCTCCCAGCTCTGTTATTCTGAAGTGTAGAGAGAGATTCATTCCCTTAGAAAAACACTGCAGCATTTGTTAGTTGTGCAAATTCCCTGGAAGTTAAATCACCAGCGTAGCAGGAGAGAATTAAATGCTCACCTCAGATACCTGGGCGGGAACACCGCAGTAGAGACTGGGCAGCCATTTGTCTGAAATGGTATAGGCCAGGTCTCCTGCTTGAGCAGGGGGTTGGACTAGAAGACCTCCAAGGTCCCTTCCAACTCTTATTCTTCTGAAATATCCAAAATTCTCCACCTAGCATGCCCATTTGTTGAACATGCTAGGAATGGAGTCCACACCATTGGGAGATTGCTAGACGGTGCGAGGCTCTTGATAGCTCAAGACACCTGTTTCTCCTCAGTCGATTTTCCATTCTCCAAAATCGATTTGAATAAAAGTGTGTAGAATATTTTGGGCTCCAGCACCCACCAGCAGTTTCCATAGAATCATGGATGGGGACATCTGAGGTCCTTGTTCAAGGTAGGAATCCAAATTAAAGCATCCCAGCGATGCTGTCTGGCTGGCTGGCTGTCTGGGGATTTCTGGGAATTGAAGTCCATAGGGTTGGACATCCGTGTAGAGCAAGAAGGATGCTGTGGTTGTGGCTGGCTGGGGAATTCTGGGAACTGAAGTCCACAGGTCTTAAAGTTGCCAAGGGTGGACAACCCCCCCGCTCTACAGACTTAAAATCCTTGGATCTTGGTTTTCCACCCAAGGAGAGAATTTGAGCGGACGAGGTCTCTGAATTCTCCCAAAGAAGGAAAAATACATGGATATTTTCCAAGGGCAGGACTTGCCCTTAGTTGTGCCGATAATGAGAAGAAAAACAGAGAACGGGCTCCTTCACGTGGTTCTTCCTTGTAAAGTTTCCTTCTGCAAACTCCCTGCCCATAAATATATTCCTCCTTTAAGCATTTATCTTCTGCCAAATACTAATTCTCACACACCCAACTCAGGAAGAAAAGAAAGGAGAAGAATGCACCAACTTTCTCATTTGTTTCAGAAATACAGGCAGTCCTTCACTTGCAACAATTTAATGACCGTTTGATATTATAACGGTACTGCAAAAAGTCACTTGCGACCATTTTTATTTTTGCACTAATGTCCATTGGTCACATGATCAAAATCAGCCGCTTAGAAACTGACTCCTATTTATGACGGTTGCAGTGCCCCGGGAGGGTGTGTGTGTGTCACGTGATTCGCTTTTGCGACCTTCTGACGAGCGAAGTCAGCGGGGAAGCCAGATTCACTTAACAACCGCGGGACTGACTGAACCGTTGCAGTGATTCACTTAACGACCATGGCAAGAAAGGTCGTAACACGGGGCAAAATCCACTTAACAACTGCCTCGCTTGGCAATGGAAATTTTGGGCTCTGTGGTGGCCGTAGGTTGAGGACTGCCTGTACAGGACCAAGTTTGGCCTTTTCCCCTGACATCGATTTAAGAAGAGAACTGCAATATCAGATCAAAATCTTTTCCCAACTTCTCTTCCCGGATGTTTCTTGAAAGCCCACAAGGGGAACTTAAGTCTGATGGAGCTGCTGGTTGCTCTTCTCCTTTTACAACTCTACACATTTACAACTGGTGCAAAAGTAGTAAACCTTCCATTAGGAGAGGAATTTGGTGATTAAAGACCTGGCTGTCTATGTATTGGGCTGACACTGTGCTATAATTTATAGCAGGAAATCCCTCAAGTTTAATCAGTGGAACATCATTGCCTTGAGAAGTTATGAATGCTCCAACACTGGAGGTTTTTAAGAAGAGACTGGACAAACATTTGCCTGAAATGGCATAGGGTTTCCTGCCTGAGCAGGGGGTTGGGCTAGATGACCTCCAAGGTCCCTTCCATTATTCTGTTAAGTTAGGCCTTTGCTGTGTGAAGATACATGCTCATAGGCCAGACGTCCAGCTATTTCTGCTGCTAAAGGTACTTGTAGAAAATGATTTTGACATAACACAATATGTGGAAACAGCACTGGATAGGAAAATTGCCCCCCACAATATCAAAGTTTGCCTTGTATTTTGAAAAAACACTCCCCTGATTTGACCAGCCTCACGAAATATAAACTTAATCAATAAAAGTAAATAAATAAATTCAATAATTTTAATATGAAACAGGAGATGGGTTTCTCTTTATCTACTTTCTCTATAGCATAAGCCAGTTTGGATCTAGCAGTTAAGGCACCAGGCTAGAAACCAGGAGACTGTGAGTTCTAGTCCCGCCATAGGAATGGAAGCCGGCTGGGTGACTTTCCGCAAATCACCAGGAAACAGTGAGTTCTAATCCCGCCTTAGGAATGAAAGCCGGCTGGGAGATTTTCGACCAATCACTAGGAGACTGTGAGTTCTAGTCCCGCCTTAGGAATGAAAGCCGGCTGGGAGATTTTCGACCAATCACTAGGAGACTGTGAGTTCTAGTTCTGCATTAGGAATGAAAGCTGGCTGGGTGACTTTCGACCAATCACCGGGTGACTTTCGACCAATCACCAGGAGACTGTGAGTTCTAGTCCCGCCTTAGGAATGGAAGCCGGCTGGGGGACTTTCGACCAATCACCAGGAGACTGTGAGTTCTAATCCCGCCTTAGGAATGGAAGCCGGCTGGGCGACTTTCCGCCAATCACCAGGAAACAGTGAGTTCTAATCCCGCCTTAGGAATGAAAGCCAGCTGGGAGATTTTCGACCAATCACTAGGAGACTGTGAGTTCTAGTCCCGCCTTAGGAATGGAAGCCGGCTGGGTGACTTTCGACCAATCACCAGGAGACTGTGAGTTCTAGTCCCGCTTTAGGAATGAAAGCTGGCTGGGTGACTTTGGGCCAATCACCAGGAGACTGTGAATTCTAGTCCCGCTTTAGGAATGAAAGCCGGCTGGATGATTTTGGGCCAATCTGACGAGCAGAGTCAATGGGGAAGCTGGATTCACTTTACAACCGTATTACTAATTTAACAAACTGCAGTGCTTCACTTAACAAATGTGGGCAAGAAAAGTCGTAAAACGGGGCAAAACTTCCCTTAACAAATTCCTCACTTAACAACATAAATTTTGGGCTCCATTGTGGTCGTAAGTTGAGGACGACCTGTGAATTTGTATCATCTCTCCTGGTCTGTTTCTTCGGGGGTTCAAAGAAACAAGAGTCACTAGCATCTCCTTTCCCGGCCTATCCTCACATTATTTTCATCATCGCAAAACCGCTGCTGCTCCTGATTTCTCTAAAACAAACAAAGCGTTGCCAAAAACCTTTTTTTATTTTATTTTTCTTTTTGTTTAAATTTGGCAGGATCACTAGGAGCGGGGGGGGGGGGGAAGAGTAGCCTGTAAACTTTGGATCAGATTCGCCCGAATGTACTGCCAGCCAACATTTTCATTCACCCTAAGCTATGGGAAAAATCGGCACTTAGGTGTAACTTCCAACTTGCATAAATCTCCTTTTGAGTTTTATGTCGACAGGATTCCCGTTGGAAGCGGCTGACAGCTCGTGTTGTTTAGACTGTCTTAATTATGAACATATTTGTTGAAATCCCCAAATCAGCTATTCTGATCTGAGTCAAGAGTAATTGGTTGCATTCTGCTTTAATCCAAACCAGCCCAAGAGTCAGACTATTTTTTTTTTTTTTCATTTTAATTTCTTATTTCTATTTTTCTTTTGAGGACCTAAGATTGTTGGGGGCGATGTGCTGACTCTGTAAACCGCTTAGAGAAGGCTGCAAGGCACTGTGAAGTGGTATATAAGTCTAAATGCTGTTGCTATTTTATATATTAAATAAATATACAAATCTTCGCCGGAGACTTGAAGGAGTTTAAGAGGCATTCTGTCTCTCGTGAGAAGCGTGGGAACTGGAGCTGGTTGAAATGATCCGTTGACGCCCAATCCAGACTTTCGGCACCCTCACCAAACTACAATACAGATAGTCCTCAACTTACAACAATTCATTTAGTGACCGTTCAAAGTTACAACGGCACTGAAAAACATGACTTGCGACCGATTTTTACACTCGCAGCATCCCCGTGATCACGTGATCAACATTCAGACACTTGGCAACTGACTCTCAGTTATGACGGATGCAGTCTCCCGGGATCCTGTGATCCCTTTTTACGACCTCCTGACAAGCAAAGCCAGATTCACTTAACAACCCTTTTACTAACTTAACAACTTCAGTGGTTCACTTAAAAAGCTGCGGCAAGAAAGGTTACATCAAATGGGGCAAAACTCACTTAACAACTGTTAAATTTTGGGCTCAATTCTGGTCGTAAGTCGAGGGCTGCCTGTAATCATTTGATAATCTTAATAAATACCCTTGACTTGCTAAGGGGAGAAGGCCACTGTATACAGTATGTGCAATAATGGAATGGTTCTGCTTATGTCACCCGTGTGTCCCTGAAATGTAATTTTGTTCATTTGTCTTTCCTGAATGTCAACCGGGTATAAAAAAAAAAAAAAAGCAATAACAACGTCGGCATTTCTTACACCTTGTCCGACATGCAGCCATGTGAATAAGTCTGCTCAAGGCACAAACTCAAAGAGAATCAATCTTTTTTGCTATATTATTGCTAAGTCAGATGCCAGAGGCAGGGTATCAGCGCCCTTGGATTTAAACCAATTTTTGCTTTGGTGGTGGTGCTGATGGTGTCCTTTTTCATACCCAAGCAATGCCTGGTTGGGGTTGATTTAAATTAACAAATTCGCCATTAGTCAATTGCAAAAGGCGGCCTTACTAGGAACTGCTTCCATCCTGCGACGATATCTGTAATACCATCAAACATCCACATCTGCCTATCCCAGGTCCTCGATAGGTAGACAAAAATGCCAAATCCAGTCTGAACATCTGGCTGACTGTGTGATGATCAATAATAATAATAATAATAATAATGTTGGAAGGGATCTTGGAGGTCATCTAGTCCAACCCCCTGCTCAGGCAGGAAACCATTACCATTTCAGACCAATTTTATTTTGTTTTGTTTTGTTTTGTTTTATTATTTTATTTTATTATTTTAATTTAATTTAATTTAATTTAATTTGTTAAATTTATTTGCCACCCATCTCAGCGTGGGGACTACTCTGGGCGGCTTACCACAGTAAAACAGAAAAAAAGGAATAAAAAATGTAAACCTAACAATAGCCAAAGCAATGAAACAATAAAAATCAACAAAGGAAGTACAATAATGCAAATTAAAAGATGGGACAGAGGGAGGGAGGGAGCAGGAAGCTTGGGGAGGCGGCGGGGAGACAAAATTTGAGGCTAAATTTTTCTTTGTTCAGCAAGGCGGTTGTTAAATGAGTCACAACCAATTTTTGCCGTGGTTGTTAAGTGAATCGCTGCACTTGAGGTCATTAAACGAATCCGGCGTCCCTCATTGACTTTTCCCTTGTCAGAAGCCGGCTTGGGAAGGTTGCAAAGGTTGATCACGTGATCCCAGGATGCTGCAACTGTCATAAATACCTGCCAGTTGCCAAACACCTAAATTTTGGTCATGTGACCATGGAGATGCTACAGAAATTGTTAAGTGCGAAGACCAGTTGTAAGTTCCTTTCTCCGATGCCGTCGTAATTTCGAACGGTCGCTAAACAAATAGTTGTAAGTTGAGGGCTGCCTTGATAGTATGTTGGAACTAGCCGCAATCACATTGTGATTTTTCATTTTGACTTGTTCCCATCAAGTTCAGGAGGAATCAATGTGATTCGGAATGGCAAAGAATAAACCAGAATGTATTAATAAGCATTCTTTATTCCTGATTATTAACTTACCACCAATAAATTCAGAAGGAACACCACTAGAAAAAGTTGAAAGGATCACGCACCTCGGTTCTAATTTACATGAAAGCTGGGACATGACCGCTGAAGTAAAAAGGATAGAGAAAGCTCGAACAGCATTCTTCAAAATGAAAAAGGTCTTCTGCAGTCATGACATAAGCCTAAGACTGAAAATCAGGCTTGTCAGATGCTATATTTTTTCTATCCTGCTCTATGGAGTAGAGAGTTGGTCTCTGACAGAAGGCCACCTGAAGAGACTAGAAGCATTTGAAATGTGGATTTACAGGTGGCTGTTATGTATAAGCTGGGTGGACAAGATCAGAAATGAGGAGGTTTTAAGCCGCCTGGGAAAGCCCAGGGAAATCATCAAAACAATTAAAAAACGAAAGTTAGAATATTTCGGACATGTGATGCGACACCCAGAAAAATACGGCATACTCCATTTAATCCTCCAGGGAAAGATTGAAGGCAAACGAGGTCCAGGCAGAAGAAGAACATCATGGCTTCAAAATCTAAGGGACTGGTTTGGACAAAACTCAGCAGCACTTTTTCGTGCGGCTGCTGATAAAAACAGGATCGCCAATGTGATCGCCAACATCCGATAACGGATATGGCACAAGAAGAAGAAGAATTCCTGATTATGGGGGAAAGGGGTCCTTATGCTATACAGACAAACAACATTCAGATTGTATTTTTAAAAGAAAGAAAGAGAGAGAGAGAGAGAGAAAGAAAGAAAGAAAGAAAGAAAGAAAGAAAGAAAGAAAGAAAGAAAGAGAAAGAAAGAAAGAAAAAGAAAGAAAAAGAAAGAAAAAGAAAGAGACTGAAATCATGAATGCTACAAAATCTAAAGTTATCTTCAAGTCAAACTGGTAAATTACATGGACTTGTCCAGGCCTTCACTTGCCAATAAGCAAGTATGATCTAGTGGTTAAAGCACCAGGGTAGAAACCAGGAGACATGAGTTCTAGTTCCACCTTATAGAAAAGCCAGCTGGAGGACTTTAGACCAGTCACCATGAGAGTCCCTCTCAGCCCAACCCACCTCACATGGTTGTTGTTCTGGAGAAAATAGGAAGAGGAAAGAGTATTAAGTCTGGGCCAGTCACCAGGAGACTGCGAGTTCTAGTCCCACCTTAGACATGACTTAGACACGATATCTCTCCTAACAGTGAGAGCAATCAATCAGTGGAACGGCTTGCCTTCAGAGGTGGTGGATGCTCCATCACTGGAGGCTTTCAGAAAGAGACCGGAGAAGCATTTATCTGAAAGGATATAGGATCTCCTGCTGAAGCAGGGGGTTGGACTAGAAGACCTCTTAGGTCCCTTCCAACTCTATTATTCTATGAAAGCTGGTTGGGTGACTTCGGGCCAACAACCAGGTGAGGGTGAGTTCTAGACCTGCCTTAGGCATGAAAGCCAGCTGGGTGACTTTAGGCCAGTCACCATGACAGAGCCAGTCCCTCTATCTCAGCCGAACCTACCTCACACGGTTGTTGTTATGGAGAACATAGGAAAATAGGAGACGGAAGGAGTATTGAATCTGTTTGTTGCCTCGAGTTATTAATAAAAAAAATGTGGGACAAAAAATAAAATAAAACAACATATAGAAGTGGTTGTCTGTTGCTTTTTCCCAGCAGAGTTTTTTTTCCATTTCTTAGTCTAATTGAGGTCTCCCATCCTAGTACTAACTTTGGCTGATGCTGCTTAGCTCTCTACACCAGCCAGGGTCAAGGAGATGCAAGTTAGACACTACTCCACATCTGATGCTACTAAGTCACATCCCAAAGATGCTTTTTCAGGAGGCAACTGGACTTCCTTGTTTTTTCTTTGAAGACGTTTCGCTTCTCATCCAAGAAGCTTCTTCAGCTCTGGCTGGATGGTGGGGAATGGAAGTCAGAGCTGAAGAAGCTTCCTGGATGAGAAGCGAAACGTCTTCAAAGAAAAAAACAAGAAAGTCCAGTTGCTCTTGAAAAAAGCACCTTTGGAATAATTATGAGCTGGATGACTGAGAATCTCCATAAATACTAAGTCACATAAAAACAGAAGGATGCAGTAGTTGGCTTTGTCAGACGTGAAAGGTGATCAGAGGTGAAAATTTTGACCCCTGAAAACCACGTTTATTCCAGAAGAATGTGCTAGTTGAATTTTGTTCCCATTTGTCAAGGAAGAGGGAGAAATAAACGTGTGGCCCAAATGGGGCCGGCATTTTGCCATCATCCTTTCTATCTGTGCACATCAGTGCAATAACTTTGCACTCCTGTCCTGAATCTTTACTTTATTTTTTTTTCCACATGAACTAGTAACCCTTCGACCAATACTTCTTGTTTGTCAGCCGCCTTCCGTTATTATCAGTGGAAATGAAAATATGATTTCCATTGTTGGTTGGTTTAATGTTTAGCCGTAGCTATAGTTTACCTTAAGAACCTACCATAACATCACAAAGCTTACAGGTTGTCCTCAACGTACGACCACAATAGAGTTCAAAGTTTCCATCGCTAAGCAAGACAGTTGTCAAGTGAGTTTTGTCCCACTTTACAACCTTGCTTGCCATCGTTGCTAAGTGAATCATTGCTGTTGTTAAGTTAGTAAGACCATTGTTAAGTGAATTTGCCATAGCAGTATTCCAGTATTTGAGAGGCTGACATAAAGAGGAGGGAGGGAATCAATTTATTTTCCAAAGCACCCGAGGGCAGGACAAGAAACAATGGATGGAAACTAATCAAGGAGAGAAGCAACCTGGAATTAAGGAGAAACTTCCTAACAGTCAGGACAATTAACCAGTGGAACAGCTTGCCTCCAGACGTTGTGGCTGCTCCATCACTGGAGATTTTAAAAAAGAGACTGGACAGCCACTTGTTTGGCATGGTATAGGGCAGGGGTAGGCAACCTTGGCTCTTTTATGACTCGTGGACTTCAACTCCCAGAATTCCTGAGCCAGCATGGGGGAACTATGGCCCCTTCATGACTTGGGGACTTCAACTCCCAGAATTCCTGAGCCAGCATGGGGGAATTATGGCCCCTTCATGACTTGTGGACTTCAACTCCCAGAATTCCTGGGCTAGCCAAGGTTGCCTACCCCTGGTATAGGGTTTCCTGATTGAGTAGGGTTAGTGTTAGAAGACTAGAAGACCTCCAAGGTCCCTTCCAGCTCTATTCTGGTTCTGAATTCTGACTTTGCTTTTCAGAAGGTCACAAAAGGGGATCACGGCAGACTTGTGATTCGTAAGTCAAGGACTACCTGAATTACTGCATACCAAGCCATTCAGTTTCATATCCATGGGGAAAATATTGTTCTGATGTAGTAAACTTTCCCTAGGAGGAAAATTGCCCCAAACAGCAAATCATCACTCAATCTTTGTCTGCACATAACATGTGAATGGCTCCCAAATGTGAATTATCCAAATTCTCTTCTCCAACTAAACTTTCCTTTCCTTTCCCCCTTCCAGAGGGATGCCCCGGTTTGTGTAACGGCAACGGTAGGTGCACGCTGGACATGAATGGGTGGCACTGTGTCTGTCAGCTGGGCTGGAGAGGGACAGGCTGTGACACGTCCATGGAGACCGCGTGTGGAGATGCAAAAGACAACGATGGAGGTAAGACTCCTGCCAACAGGGTTTACCAATTGCGAATCTTCACTTTGCATGGATAGAAATGAGAAACAAACCGAGTTCCAGGTTTGAAACAAAACAGCCCCATTTGGGACGTCCTATCCTCCACATTTCAAAGTTGGGTTGGAATAATTCAGAATTGGCTTTTTTGCAATTGAAAATACTATGGGTTTGTCTCCTAGCGGTAAGATTCCTGCCAGCTGCTGTGAAACTGATACAATTTTCTCTCTGGATAAAATCTCCTGTTCCAATGAAAGAGAATATTTGTAGCTCAGGGTTGAACTGTGGGGTCCTTGGTGCTCTCTGAGCTTGGCTGTTTTCTTGTAGACATTTCATGATCCAACTAGGTAACTTCATCAGTGCTAGAAGGGAGTGGAGTAAGAGGAGGAGGACCGTGGGGTCCTTGGTACTCTCTGAACTTGGCTGTTTCCTTGTAGACGTTTCATGACCCAACTAGGTAACGTTATCAGTGCTGGAAGGGAGTAGAGTTTGTTCTCTGTTTATATACAAGTGGCTTACCCTGTCATCAAGATTTAACACTAGACCAACAGCCAAAGAAAGCAGAGACATCACCCTGCCAACAAAAGTGCGTATAGTCAAGGCCATGGTTTTCCCAGTTGCAATGTATGGCTGTGAAAGTTGGACCATAAGAAAGGCTGAGCGCAAAAGAATTGAGGCCTTTGAACTATGGTGCTGGAGAAGACTCCTGCGAGTCCCTTGGACTGCAAGGCGATCAAACCGGTCAGTCCTAGAGGAGATCAACCCTGACTGCTCTTTAGAAGGCCAGATCCTGAAGTTGAAATTCAAGTACTTTGGCCACCTAATGAGAAGGAAGGACTCACTGGAGAAGAGCCTAATGCTGGGAAAGATGGAGGGCAGTAGAAGAAGGGGACGACAGAGAATGAGGTGGCTGGATGGAGTCACTGAAGCAGTAGGCGTGAGCTTCAATGGACTCCAGAAGATGGTAGAGGACAGGAAGGCCTGGAGGAACGTTGTCCATGGGGTCGCGATGGGTCGGACACGACTTCGCAACTAACAACAATAACAACAGCCAAACTGTAAGCAACATCCCAGTCAAGGAACCAGCAGCTCCTACAAACAATCAAACAGTAAACAACAGCCTAATCAAGGAACCGCCAAGAACACTGACAGGGCAAGTCACTTGTATAGAAACCTATATTGCCAGTTACCCACAATTTACCTTGTTGCAAAGAAATCTCTAATGCTTGCTAGATGAAAAATAAAAGAGATGTCGCATGACAAGGCTGACGGGAAATATATACAGGTCGTCCTTGACTTATGACCACAACTGAGGCCAAAATTTCCGTTGCTAAGTGAGACAGATGTTAAGTGAGTTTTGCCCCATTAGACAATCTTTCTTGCCACCGTTGTTAAGCGAATCACTGCAATTGTTCAGTTAGTAATACGGCTGTTCAGTGGCTTCCCCCATTGACTTTGCTTGTCAGAAGGTCGCAAAAGATCACCTGACCTGGGGGACACAGCAACCGTCATAAGTACATGCCAGTTGCCAAGGGTCTGAACTTCGATCACGTGACCCTGGGGATGCTGCAACAGTCGTAACTCTGAAAAACGGTCATCAGTCACTTTTTTTCCAGCGACGTTGTCATTTCGAAGGGTCACTAAATGAACTGTTGTACCTCGAGGATTATCTTTAGTGTGATTCCAACCGAAATGCCTTCTCCATTCCTCAGCCCTGCAGGCATTTGTGTGTATTCTCACACCACTATAAAACTGCATTATTACCCAGGAAAGGAAACAAGATAAATCCCACTCTGAGCTTATCTGTTTCAGAGGATTTAAAAGTGCCTTTTTTATTATTATTTTTGTTCTAAAACGTACAGATGATTGAATGCTTTAGGTTAGTCTGGTGTGGTAACAAGTCCAAATTGCTTCCTTTGGTAAAAGACTTTTTTGGGGGGTGGGGGGGAGACAGGAACCGGCAGAAATAGCCTGACGCCCCTTCTAATAAACCCCCCCCCAAGGCTGCAAAACAATAGAGTGCTTTCTTCCGTCTCCTGAAATTAAATATCCCTGCCTTCCGGTTCTATTTACAGCCGGTTCAAGGCCATCATCCTTGTCCAGATGTGTGAGATATATGGACTTAAGAGCCGTAATCTGTACTTCTGTTGAATAAAGGGGAAATAAGCACATTTAGCAAGGTTTTTCTGGAGGGTCCACCTCAGAAAAGTAACTTCCTCCTTGTTTAAAAAAAAAAAAAAAAGGCATTATTTCAAGTGGCCGTTATTCCTTGTCCATCTCCCACAGTCTTGGAAAACTTTGGGACCTATCCGGAAAGAGATTTTTTTTTTCAAGCAGCTCATTTGCACTTTGGGATTGAAATTTATGTGTCACCCTAGGACACTTTTTGTTGGATAAAAATGCCTCCTAATCCAGGGCAGTCCTCGACTTACTACCACCATTGAGCCCAAATTTTCCTGTGGCTAAGTGAGATATTTGTTAAGTGAGTTTTGCCTCATTTTATAACCTTTCTTGTGTCCCGGGATCTTGTGATCACCTTTTGCGGCCTTCTGACAAACACAGTCAATGGGGAAGCCAGATTCACTAAGCCACCGTGTTACTAACTCAACAACTGCAGTGATTCGCTTAACGACTATGGCAAGAAAGGTGGTAAGATGGGGGGAAATTCACCTAACATCTTTCTCGCTTAGCAACGGAAATGTTGGGCTCCATTGTGGTCGTAAGTCGAGGACTACCTGTGGATGTATCAATTATTTTCCTATTACAAGGGAAAAACCTGATTGCTCTTAATGTCAGGATTTTAAACATCTCTTCCTGTGGACTTCAGACAACCTGAAGAGGATTGACTGACTGAAAGACCAGACTGACTGACTGACTGACTGACTGTCTGAGAGACTGGACTGACTGACTGAGAGATTGGATTGACTGACTGACTGAGAGACTGAGAGACTGGATTGACTGACTGACTGAGAGACTAGACTGACTGACTGACTGACTGTCTGAGAGACCTGACTGACTGAGAGATTGGACTGACTGACTGACTGACTGACTGACTGACTGACTGAGAGACTGGACTGACTGACTGAGAGACTGGATTGACTGACTGACTGAGAGACTGGATTGACTGACTGACTGAGACTGATTGGATTGACTGACTGACTGAGAGACTGGATTGACTGTCTGACTGACTGACTGAGAGACTGGACTGACTGACTGACTGAGAGACTGGACTGACTGGATTGACTGACTGAGAGATTGGATTGACTGACTGAGAGATTGGATTGACTGAGAGACTGGATTGACTGACTGACTGACTGACTGACTGACTGACTGACTGACTGACTGACTGACTGACTGACTGAGAGACTGGACTGACTGACTGAGAGACTGGATTGACTGACTGACTGAGAGACTGGATTGACTGACTGACTGAGAGATTGGATTGACTGACTGACTGAGAGACTGGATTGACTGTCTGACTGACTGACTGAGAGACTGGACTGACTGACTGACTGAGAGACTGGACTGACTGGATTGACTGACTGAGAGATTGGATTGACTGACTGAGAGATTGGATTGACTGA
The DNA here is from genome assembly GCA_023970755.1 of Azemiops feae. Lineage (NCBI taxonomy): Eukaryota > Metazoa > Chordata > Lepidosauria > Squamata > Viperidae > Azemiops > Azemiops feae. The sequence continues at coordinate 956,572 of JALGBA010000441.1, forward strand.
CTGACTGACTGACCGAATGAACGAATGAATGCATCTATTAAACTTGGTATATCCTGATTCCGGTTGTCTTTCAGTGATGTTTCATTAACATATATAATCCAAAATAGGACCTCGTATAATAATAAAAGAAACCAATTAAATCTGACTATTAAAAACTTTTTGAAATAAAACTATCCAGTTAAATCTATAGACTGGTGCCTATGTTGGGGGGGGGGAGAGGGGGTTTTAGATCAAAAGAAAATCAGGATGGTGGCCTGATTGAAGTCCCAGTTTTTTTAAAGTGTGTTATTGTGCCATCTTGACTACACCCACGCCATCAAAATGGGTGGGTTTTTGATTGAGCCATTGCAGCTGCCACCTTGACTTTTTTTTAATACCCCTCTCATTGAGATTTAATTAAACATAAATCCCTCTAATGCAAGGGCTTCCTATGCTGGGTTTTAATTTTTCCTTCTTCTCCAATTAAAAATGACAGTTAAGGCCTACCATATTGGAAATTCAGATTTAGTATCTCTGAATCAAGAGACACTGTGGTCTAGTGGTTAAGGCAACAGGCTAGAAACCAGGAGACTGTGAGCTCTAGTCCCACCTTAGGCATGAAAACCAGCTGGGTGACTTTGGGCCAGTCATCAGGAGACAATAAGTTCTAGTCCCGCCTTAGGCATGAAAGCTGGTTGGGTGACTTTGGTCCAATCACCAGGAGACTGAGAGTTCTAGTCCCACCTTAGGCATGAAAGCCAGCTGGGTGGCTTTGAAACAATCACCAGGTGACAGTGAGTTCTAGTTCTGCCTTAGACATAAAGCCAGCTGGGTGACCTTGGGCCAGTCTCTCTCTCTCAGCCCTAGGAAGGAGACAATGACAAACCACTTCTGAAAATCTTGCCAGGAAAGCTGCAGGAACTAATCCAGGCAATCTTCAGAAGTAAAAGGTGATTCAAAGGCACTAAATGAACAAATGAATCTGTACCAGGTGATATTCCCAGATTACAACACTTAAGTATTCCAGATGCCGGATCTTTTGCCCCACTGAGGCTCTTCTAACCAGTCTTTGTGTCTTTGGTCCACAGATGGGTTAGTGGACTGCATGGACCCCGACTGCTGCTTTCAGTCTTTGTGCCGGACCAACACGCTCTGCTTGGGCTCTCCAGATCCGCTCGACATCATACAGGAGACTCAGGCCCCCGTGTCCCAGCAGAAGCTCTACTCTTTCTATGATCGGGTCAAGTTTCTAGTTGGCAAGGACAGCACACATGTCATTCCTGGAGAGAATCCATTCAGCGGAGGGTAAGTTTCCTTCCTTCCTTCCTTCCTTCCTTCCTTCCTTCCTTCCTTCCTTCCTTCCTTCCTTCCTTCCTTCCTTCTTTCCTGTCATCTCCCTTCCTTTCCTTCCTTCTCTCCTTCCTCATCTACTACCTACCTTCCTTCCTTCTCTCTCTCCTTCCTTCCTTCTTTCCTGTCATCTCCCTTCCTTTCCGTCCTTCTCTCATTCCTCGTCTACTACCTTCCTTCCTTTCCTTCCTTCTCTCTCCTTCCTTCCTTCCTTTCTTCCTTCCTTCTTTCCTGTCATCTTCCTTCCTTCCTTCCTTCTCTCTCTCTCCTTCCTTCCTTCCTTCTTTCCTGTCATCTTCCTTCCTTTCCTTCCTTCTTTCTCTCTCTCTCCTTCCTTCCTTTCCTTCCTTCTCTCTCTCTCCATCCTTCCTTCTTTCCTGTCATCTTCCTTCCTTTCCTTCCTTCTCTCTCTCCTTCCTTCCTTCCATCTTTCCTGTCATCTCCCTTCCTTTCCTTTCCTTCCTTCTCTCTCTCTCCTTCCTTCCTTCTTTCCTGTCATCTTCTTTCCTTTCCTTCCTTCCTTCTCTCTCTCTCCTTCCTTCCTTCCTTTCCTTCCTTCTCTCCTTCCTCATCTACTACCTACCTTCCTTCCTTCTCTCTCTCCTTCCTTCCTTCTTTCCTGTCATCTCCCTTCCTTTCCGTCCTTCTCTCATTCCTCGTCTACTACCTTCCTTCCTTTCCTTCCTTCTCTCTCCTTCCTTCCTTCCTTTCTTCCTTCCTTCTTTCCTGTCATCTTCCTTCCTTCCTTCCTTCTCTCTCTCTCCTTCCTTCCTTCCTTCTTTCCTGTCATCTTCCTTCCTTTCCTTCCTTCTTTCTCTCTCTCTCCTTCCTTCCTTTCCTTCCTTCTCTCTCTCTCCATCCTTCCTTCTTTCCTGTCATCTTCCTTCCTTTCCTTCCTTCTCTCTCTCCTTCCTTCCTTCCATCTTTCCTGTCATCTCCCTTCCTTTCCTTTCCTTCCTTCTCTCTCTCTCCTTCCTTCCTTCTTTCCTGTCATCTTCTTTCCTTTCCTTCCTTCCTTCTCTCTCTCTCCTTCCTTCCTTCCTTTCCTTCCTTCTCTCCTTCCTCATCTACTACCTTCCTTCCTTCTTTCCTGACATCTTTCTTCCTTTCCTTCCTTCCTTCTCTCTCTCCTTCCTTCCTTCCTTCCTTCCTTCCTTCCTTCCTTCAGTGCGGCTTTTGAGCGGTCTTCCAGCACAACCCCACCTAGCGTACATTGCAAACTCAAGAACACAAGCGATGCTCCGAGCTTCTTCCCCCAGAATTAAAAGAGAAATCAATTTCTGTCTTACCCAGGAAAGAAATCTCAGAAGATCTGGGGAAAGACATTACTCCCCTGTGGTATTTCTGTCCGCAATGTTTGGGATCGTAGGTACATGAATTTGCAAATGTGCGGCACACAGCGAGTGTTGTGGTACACCAGTTACACTTCAGGATCAGCTTTAATAAGCTTTTTTTTTTTTTCCCTTGAAAATCGAAGGTTCATAAGGAGTCTGTAGCCTGCATGTTATGATTTTATTAATGATTTATCTCCGTGAAGAGGTTGTTCTAAACTCTGCACCAGCCACGTACTGTAGCTACGAGACCTTCTGTCCCTTATGCTCAGCACAATTTAATATTATTATCCCTGATACTGATTGAGTTCTCTGAGAGCAGTCGAAATGGCGAAAGCCACTCATGAGAAAAAGAGAGAAATCAGAGTAACATTCAGAGTAACCATGGACTTTTGTAAAAAAAAGTGCGAGAGGCAAAAAAAATAGAAGGGTAGGAATGAATTAATTAAGCAAGGACAATGAAGGCAAACGCACAAAGGCACTGATTGGTTCCTATTCTCCTAAGAGCCCAAAATAACAGAAAAGGAGATTGCACAGGATGGCTGGGAAATTCTGGGAGTTGAAGTCCACCCATCTTAAGGTTGCAGAGCTCAAGAAACACCACCCTAAAGAATTACCTGGACAGTCTAAAGCAGGGGTCTTCAAACTTGGCCCTTTTATGACTTGTGGACTTCAACTCCCAGAATTCCTCAGCCAGCATGCCTGGCTGAGGAATTCTGGGAGTTGAAGTCCACAAGACATAAAAGGGCCAAGTTTGAAGACCCCTGGTCTAAAGAAAGCTGGAATGATTTGACCAGCCAACTTTCCAGAAGGAAAGATCCTTCAGTGTGGTGTCCTTGGTGCTCTCTGAGCTTGGTTTGTTTCCTTGTAGACATTTTATCACTCTACTAGGTAACTTTATCAATGCGTGGTCCAAGGACTCCGCAGTTCAACCCCGTGCTACAAATATTCTCTTCTAATGAGATGTCTCGATGGCTCCTAGCATCTGGAGACAGCTGTTGTATGCTTTTTTTTCAACGGTAGGGATAAATGGAGGCTGGTGGTTAAGAGCCCAAAATGTGATCACGTGACCACAGGGTGTGTTTGTGCAGCTGTTGGAAAGGCCTGACTGCAAAATGCAGGCCCGAATGCAGCTGCAGAACTTCGGTCCCAGAAGAAGTGGACCGGCTAAGGTGGGGCTTATTGGTGCCGGAAGTGAGGTAAGGCCTACCCCGAAAATAAGACCTGGTGCTTCTTTTGGAGGCAAAAAAAAAAAAGACTTATTTTCGGGGAAACACAGTAAGTCGAGAAAGACTATAGTTGTCTCCATCCAGACTCTTCCTTCAGTTCCTCAAAGTTATTCCTTCTGCCCTTTACGAATGCTGGGAAAGATAGAACCGAAGAGAAGAACAGGGCGAGCAGCGTCGAGATTAGCAGTGAATGCTCTTCTGGAAGAGCGGAATGGCCACGTTAGGGACATCATCATGAAGACAATAGCTCTGTGTGGTTGCTAAGCGTCCACCACAACTTGATGGCATATAATCAATCAAGCCTTTTGACCCCCGTGACCCTTTCTTGCTCCAGAGGGGAAGAAAAGAGTTCTCCGGTGGTATCATTTAGAGTCATGCCGGAGCTTCTGATGACAGACAGTTTAAAAATGCTTGGAAGGTAACAAAGCAAAAGAAGGAGAAATAACTAGCCAGCAAATCAGTCAAGGGATGGTCAAGTAGCACAAGAGCTCTTGGTAGCAGCTCATCAAGAGGATGCAAGAAAAACAACCTTTGCGGGTGAAATTTGACTCAATGGTTGTGTCAGTACGGATGCTTATTTTAAGGTGGACCCTCTGTCTGACCCTACTCTATGACCATCACAAAAGTATTTAAATAATAGCTCTTGTGAAGGCGTTTTAATTAATTTAAATATTAAATTACTGTTTTAGAAAAGACGAGGACTTTTTACTGGCCCTAGAGAGAATTTATGGATGTCCGTTTAATTCTCTCTTTGTCCCTCACATTCTTCATTCTCCTTTCTCACTGTCTTTCTTTCTGTGTCTTTCTCTCTCTGTCTCTTTCTTTCTTACTCTGTGTGTGTGTTTCTCTGTTTTTCTCTCTGTGTATATTGTGTTGCTTTTCCCCTCTCTCTCTCTCGTCTCTCTTTCTCCTTTCTCTCTCTCTCTCTTTCTGTATGTCTCTCTGTGCATCTCTCTCTCTATTTTTCTCCCTGTCTCTCTGTTTCTTCCCTTCTCTGTCTTTTCTCTCTTTCTCTCTCTTTTTCTTTCTTCTGTCTCTTTCTGTGTTTCTCTAGCTCTCTCTCTCTGTGTTTCTGTGTGTGTGTGTCTGTTTCTCTTTCTCTCTCTTTCTGTTCCTCTCTCTCTCTCTCTCTCTCTCTCTCTCTCTCTCTCTCTCTCTCTCTCTCTCTCTCTCTCTCTCTCTCTCCTGCCTCTGTCTCACTCTCGCTCTGTCATACATACACAACATTCAGGTGCCTTGTCAGCCCACTTGATCGCTTAGAAAGCCAAAGAATAATTCACTTAAGAATTTCACTTCCAAGGAGATGGTCACAGGTAATGTTGGCTTACCTGAACTCCCATCAGAAAATTGAAGGGCTTCCGCGCCCTTTTCAAGAAGAGCTAATTTCTGGCCAAATAAAATAAATAAATTCAAATAAAATAGAAGTGCCATTTCCCCCCCACACACACACACCACCCCGCTGCCTTGCTCTTGACCTCTTAATACAGATGGTCTACAGCAGGATTTGTACGCGAAGCAAAGCGAAGCTGTTGGATCACTTAAACACTGTTTGGGCAGCTGCTAACACACTGCTGGCTCATGCTTAAATAGTTGTCCACTAGGATTCCTAGGTCCCTCTCCCCTCACATCTTTGAAAACTGATGAGGACGTAGTGGTTTTGAAGAAGGAGACATCACAATGGGCCCAAAGGGGCAAACAATTGCTGTGAAGTCCTTTTGGAGGTGATGAGAAAGTACGTTTGGTCTTTAGATTCCGTTTCACACATGGAAGTCATCAAACAGTTGGCTCTCCTTTTGTAATAGCTATAAAATGACTGTTAACATGTCGATTATTTTTATCAGTAAGACGGGGGGGGGAACCACCCCACCCATATGCACTAATGTATTAAAATAAATATAGGAAGGAGAAAAAAACCCACCCCACCCATATGCATTAATTTATTAAAATAAATATAGGAAGGGGGGAAGCCACCCCACCCATATGCATTAATTTATTAAAATAAATATATGTGGGGGGGGAACCACCCCACCCATATGCATTAATTTATTAAAATAAATATATGTAGGGGGGGGAAACCACCACCCCATATGCATTAATTTATTAAAATAAATATATGTAGGGGGGGAAACCACTCCACCCATATGCATTAATTTATTAAAATAAATATATGTAGGGGGGGGAACCACCCCCCCATATGCATTAATTTATTAAAATAAATATATGTAGGGGGGGAAACCACTCCACCCATATACATTAATTTATTAAAATAAATATATGTGGGGGGGAACCACCCCACCCATATGCATTAATTTATTAAAATAAATATATGTAGGGGGGGGGAAACCACCCCACCCATATGCATTAATTTATTAAAATAAATATATGAAGGGGGGGGAAACCACCCCACCCATATGCATTAATTTATTGAAATAAATATATGTAGGGGGGGAAACCACCCCACCCATATGCATTAATTTATTAAATATATGTAAGGGGGGGGAACCACCCCACCCATATGCATTAATTTATTAAAATAAATATATGAAGGGGGGGGGAAACCACCCCACCCATATGCATTAATTTATTAAAATAAATATATGTAGGGGGGGAAACCACCCCACCCATATGCATTAATTTATTAAAATAAATATATGAAGTCTTGAAGCAGATCCACAAGAGCACCAGGAGAGAGGCAGGGGAGACCCACTTGAGGTCTCCAGCGGCTAATTCCAGTGTATTTTCGAATGTGCAGGTAGTCCTCGTATTATGACCACAACGAAGCCTAAAATTTCTGTTGCTAAGCGAGACAGTTGTTAAGTGAGCTTTGCCCCAGTTTACGGCCCTTCCTGCCACGGTCGTTAAGTGACTCACTGCAATTGTTGAAGTTAGCAGCACGGTTGTTAAGTGAAGCTGGCGTTCCCCATTGACTTTGCTTGTCCGAAGGCCGCCAAAGGGGATCACGTGAACCCAAGACTTGGCAACCGTCGTAAATATGAGTCAGTTGCCAAGCGTCCGAATTTTGATCACATGCCCATGGGGATGCAGTGGTTGTAAATGTGAAAAATGGTTATAAATCCCTTTTTTCTCAGTGCTGTGGTAACTTGGAACAGTTACCAACAAGCTGTTGTAAGTTGAGGACTTAACCTGTATTGCAAAAACGATCATTTACTTGAAGTCCCATCATTAATGGAGTGGTATAAAAGCCGAGGGCTTAAAAACTTCACACGCTCCTTAGTGCTTTCAACAACATTTCAGCGTCTTCCTCCAGCTGCTACTTGGGGAAAGCTGGTCTTCTGTATGCTTTCTGCCAAAAAATGCAGCAAGCTTGCACTTCATCTGCTTTATGACTTCCCGAGGAATCTCTATTTTCCCCTGCAGTATTACTTTCTGCCTAATTGAATTCCAACACAACTAGAGATCACCTCTGCCTGAACAAGAGCCAGGACTGCTGGTTTTACTTAAAATGTCTTCACCCAAAAAGTTGAGTCCGCTGGGTTTGATCCTTTTTAACTCAAGGAAGCTTGGAGCAGGCCTCATCAAACCAATGTCCTTTGGAATGGAATGGAATAGAGAATGGAATAGAGAATGGAATAAGAATGGAATAAGAATGGAATAAGAATAGAATAGAATAGAATAGAATAGAATAGAATAGAATAGAATAGAATAGAATAGAATAGAATGGAATAGAAAATATGGAATAGAATAGAATAGAATAGAATAGAGTAGAATAGAATAGAATAGAATAGAATAGAAAATATGGAATGGAATAGAATAGAATAGAATAGAAAATATGGAATAGAATAGAATAGAATAGAGTAGAATAGAATAGAATAGAATAGAAAATATGGAATGGAATAGAATAGAATAGAATAGAATAAGGAATAGAATAGAATAGAATAGAATAGAAAATATGGAATGGAATGGAATAGAATAGAATAGAAAATATGGAATAGAATAGAATAGAATAGAATAGAGTAGAATAGAATAGAATAGAATAGAATAGAATAGAATAGAAAATATGGAATGGAATAGAATAGAATAGAATAAGGAATAGAATAGAATAGAATAGAATAGAATAGAATAGAATAGAATAGAATAGAATAGAAAATATGGAATGGAATGGAATAGAATAGAATAGAAAATATGGAATAGAATAGAATAGAATAGAATAGAATAGAATAGAATAGAATAGAATAGAATGGAATAGAAAATATGGAATAGAATAGAATAGAATAGAATAGAATAGAATAGAATAGAATAGAATAGAAAATATGGAATGGAATAGAATAGAATAGAATAGAATAAGGAATAGAATAGAATAGAATAGAATAGAATAGAATAGAATAGAATAGAATAGAATAGAAAATATGGAATGGAATGGAATAGAATAGAATAGAAAATATGGAATAGAATAGAATAGAATAGAATAGAAAATATGGAATGGAATAGAATAGAATAGAATAGAATAGAATAGAATAGAATAGAATAGAATAGAATAGAATAGAATAGAAAATATGGAATGGAATAGAATAGAATAAGGAATAGAATAGAATAGAATAGAATAGAATAGAATAGAATAGAATAGAATAGAATAGAATAGAAAATATGGAATAGAATAGAATAGAATAGAAAATATGGAATGGAATGGAATGGAATAGAATAGAATAGAATAAGGAATAGAATAGAATAGAATAGAATAAGGAATAGAATAGAATAGAATAGAATTAGAATAGAATAGAATAGAATAGAAAATATGGAATGGAATAGAATAGAATAGAATAGAATAGAATAGAATAGAATAGAATAGAATAGAATAGAATAGAATAGAATAGAATAGAATAGAATAATAACTTTATTGTCACTTTGAATGTACATTAATTGGCATACATTAAAATGAAATTTCGTTGCATTCAGCTCTCAAAGGGTCACCACCTCCGATATACACTACATCAATATGACAAAAATAAATAAATAAATACAGAATTATGCACATACCCACATATATTATATGACACAGAGAAACAACAGAATATAGAGACCTCCAAACCAAGAGAGTAACAGAATAACGGAGTTGGAAGGGACCTTGGAGGTCATCTAGCCCAACCCCCTGCTCAGGCAGGAAACACTGTGGGTTGCTTACCGAGCACCCAGAATATGACCACGTGACTGCATGAGGGTGCGTGGTTACCAAAACTTTGAATCCGAATAACAAATACCTTTTGGGGAGGGTGACTGTCGTAACTTTGACCGGTTGCTAAGTGACCGGTCAGTGAACTACCTGTATAGACCTGCTTAATTAAGAATTAAAATTTAAGTTGCTTCTCCAGAGCACCAGAGGGAAGGACAAGAAGCAACGGATGGAAACTAATCAAGGAGAGAAGCAACCTAGAACTAAAGAGAAATATTCTGACAGTGAGAACAATTAACCAGTGGAACCACTTGCCTCAAGAAGTTGTGGGTGCTCCAACACTGGAAGTTTTTAAGAAGAGACTGGACAACCATTTGTCTGAAATGGTATAGGGTTTCCTGCCTGAGCTGGGGGTTGGACTAGAAGACCTCCAAGGTCCCTTCTAACTTTGTTATTCTATTCTATTCTATTCTATTCTATTCTATTCTATTCTATTCTATTCTATTCTATTCTCCTTGATAACAGAATTATGCATCAGCTATTCTTTTCATTTTCAATTCCTAGCCTGAAAATTCATTTAAATTTTTCATTGATTGCGCAAAGCACATTGTAGAGCCTGGGACTTTTCATCTTCCATGATTGTGGCCGGTGAATTCAATGTGCTTTTTTACTTGGCACGGGACTTTCTATTTCACCCCAGGGGAAAGTAGTGGCATTAATTTAATCTCCTTGTGAATTATGCCTTGCTTGGTAGTATGACAGTTTAAAATTACTGTATAGCTAAATTATCTACATTTAAAAAAAAAAAAAAGAATCAGTGAGCTATCAAATATTAAGAAATTCCCATAGGTATTTTTTTTTTAATTAAAAAAGCTGTGAGAAAAAAGGGAGGCTCTGATTAAAAATGGGGAATATATATTTGCAGAGTGAGAGCTGGGCAGTGTTGCATCGAAACAATTTCCAAAATAACTTGAAAAGACAAGACAAATCCGTACGTCGTTCCTGATTCAATGAACCAGAAGCTAAATCAGTGGATGTGCTAAATTGCCTGATCTTAATTTCTTATTGGCAGGACTGGAAGGTTCCTATTAGCAGAAGAAATCCTTTTTAGTTTTAATATTTTATATTCATACATTGAAATTATATTTCAAGAAAATGATCCTGGACAGACCTGAGGAAGGTTTTTTTTTTTTTTTGCAGCACCATTTAACTTGTTTGAGGGACATCATTGCATTTAGACCAAGGTCTTATGAAGGAAACGGCTGACTAAATTAACATTAACCACGTTCCTGTGGGGCCCGGTGCATTGTGGGTAGACAATTTTGCCTCTGGAAAGGACAGGTTGACCTAAAGAGGGACCATATGTTGAGAAGGCACAGCGTTAATTGATTTTCCCAAAAGGGGCAAATTTAATCACTTGGGAGGAGAAATGAAAGACAAAGTGGGGGACTTAATTGCTTCATAATTTTTCACCTTTCTTCACTCCCTTCAACCAAGTGCAGATAGCTCTGGGCTATGCCACGATTCTTTCAAACCCAAGTTTAGGTCAGGATGGGTCTACTCGGAGCTGAGAATAAGACGCTAAACTCAATTTACCCACTTTGAAATGTAGATAGCTTTCTGTTGGCATCTTTCCTGCATAGGTAATGTGCTACAGGGATTCCTTGACTTAAGACCACAGCTGGGCCCAAAATTTCCGTTGCTAAGCAAGACAGTTGTTAAGTCCTTAAGAACTTGAACAGTCCTTAGTCAGGCCACACTTGGAATACTTGCATCCAGTTTTGGTCACCACATTATAACAAAGATGGTGAAACTTTGGAAAAAAAATTCAGAGAAGAGCAACTAAGATGATTAAAAGCCTGGAGACAAAAACATATGGAGAACGGCTGCAGGACTTGGGTTTGGCTAGTCTAAAGAAAAGAAAAAACAGGGGTGACGTGATAGCAGTCTTCCAGTATTTGAGGGGCTGCCACAGAAGAGAGGGTCAGTCTATTCTCCAAAGCACCTGAAGGCAGGACAAGAAGTAACAGATGGAAACTAACCAAGGAGAGAAGCAGCCTGGAACTAAGGAGAAACTTCCTGACAGTGAGAACAATTAATCAGGGGAACGACTTGCCTCCAGAAGTTTTGAATGCTCCAACGCTGGAGGTTTTTAAGAAGAGACTGGACAACCCTTTGTCTGAAATGGTATAGGGTTTCCTGCTTGACCAGGGGTTTGGACTAGACGACCTCCCAAGGTCCCTTCCAACTCTGTTATTCTGTTATTCACGCTCTCTTGTTAGACTGAAACAAAGGAAGTGCTGCAGTAATCTTTAATTTTGGCATTTAAGAGTGCAAAGACCTTTGTGCCTTGGACTTTAATGCCTTTGAGTTCCCCTAATACAGAAGTATTTCAACCCATCTGGCAACAATTGTCAGGTTCCCAAATGCACCCAAATCAAAGGAGGTACGGCTGGAGGCAGTTGAGAGAGAGAGAGAGAGAGAGAGTTGGCAGATTTAAACATTTCCCCATAAAAGCAGACTTTCGGCACATTAAAAACCAGAAACTGAGGACATTCCAAGTTTGCAAGTGGTATATGCTGGATTAGAAAACAGCCCCTTTTTTATTCTGCTGTTTGCATCACTTAGGAGCTGGTCCTGCAAACCACATTTCCTAATTTTAAAGAATTGAACATTGCGCATGTAAACAGAATGAACTTCAGATAAGTTCTCGACTTACGACCATAACCGAGTCCAAAATTTCATTGCTGACAAGGCAGTTGTTAAGTGAGTTTTGCCCTGTTTTACGACCTTTCTTGCCACAATTGTTAAGCAAATCAACACGGTTATTAAATGAACCATGGGGTCGTTAAGCAAATCACCTTCTCTCTTTCTTCCTTCTTTTCTATCTCCTTCCTTCCTTCCCTCCCTCCTTCCTACCTTTTTTCTCCTTCCGTCATTCCACTTTTTCCCTCCTTACTTCCCTCCCTTCCTCTTTTCTATTTTCATTCTTTCCTTCTTCTTTTCTATCACGCTTTTTCTTCCATCCATCCATTATCCCTCTTCTTATTTCCTTCCTTCCTTCCTTCCTTCCTTCCTTCCTTCCTTCCTTCCTTCCTTCCTTCCTTCCTTCCTTCCTTCCTTCCTTCCTTCCTTCCTTCCTTCCTTCCTTCCTTCCTTCCTTCCTTCCGTTCAGTGTTCAGTCATTTTAGACTCAACTCAGCTTTATCCTAGATATGTTTCTTCTCTCTTTTATTCTTTTTTTCTCTTTTTGCTATATATCATACGGCAGTGATGGTGAACCTTTTAGAGACCGAGTGCCCAAAAACTGGCCCCGGTCCACCCCCTGCCCCACCTCCGCTCCTCCCCCACCCCGCCTGCCCGCAGGGCCACTCACTGCCTCCAGGGCCCGCCGCAGATCACCCAGCAGCACCATGGCGGCCACGCCCTCTGCCCACACCCCGCAGCATCAACTGTGCGCGATGGGGCGTGAGGGCAGAGTCTTGTCTACGCTGCCTGGCTGCCATGTCCTTGGCTGCACTGCTTCGCGTGGGCCACACTCGGGGGCGACTCTCCTCCAGGAGGGCTGCTGGTGAGGGGGTCACAGGGGAGGCAAGACTGGGGCAACGGCACGTGTGCCCACAGAGAAGGCTCCGAGTGCCGCCTCTGGCACCCGTGCCATAGGTTCGCCACCACTGTCATACAGTATTACAACTGCCTTTTGATCAAGTGCAAACCAGGAGAGAGATGTGAAGTCCAATATCTAAGGGCAGTTTATGGTGCTGCTGCAGTCTACATTGGTCTTGTAACAGTTGTTTTAGGGTTACAGGCAAGAGACTGTCTGATCCCTACCTGGAAAATTAAATTACCCATAACAGATCTGAACTGAGCATGCAGAGCCGAAGGTATCATTGGTGGGAACATAAAGACTTTTAACATTCATTGCGTGCAAAAAATAAAATAATATAAAATCTAGCGAAGCCCATCGCACAGAGATTCAGGCCCAGCATCTGGCCAGTAGCAGCTGATGATGTTAGAGGGGCCGAAAGGAAGAGTCCATGGTGAATCCATCCTGGCCCAGTGTCAGGAGTCCATGTTCGTCACTTGCGAAGTCTTCTCCTTGTTTCACTCCTTTCAACTTCGTTGTTGTTGTTGTTTTAATTTCCTTGTAGGCACCCTTGTGTCATCCGCGGGCAGGTGATGACAGCAGATGGAACCCCTCTGGTTGGTGTGAACATCAGCTTTGTCAGTAATCCCCTTTTTGGCTACACCATCAGCAGACAAGATGGCAGGTATGTTGAACGCCTTTTCTTGAGTTGCAGGAAGTCAACATTGGCTTCCACTTTTGGATAAATACTACTAGATAAGTAATGTCTTGGGTAAGGCCACACTTGGAATCCTGCATCCAGTTTTTGGTCACCACGATGTGAAAAAGATGTTGAGACTCTGGAAAGAGTGCAGAGAAGAGCCACAAAGACGATCAGGGGACTGGAGGTTAAAAGATATAAGGAACGGTTGCTGGAATTGGGGATGTCCAGTTCAATGAAGAGAAAGACGAGGGGGGACATGATAGAAGTGTTCCAATATCTCAGGGGCTGCCACAAAGAAGAAAAAAAAAGGGGGGGGGGGTCAAGCTATTCTCCAAAGCACCTGAAGGCAGGACAAGAAGCAATGGATGGAAACTAACCAAAGAGAGAAGCAACCTAGAAGCTGTGAATGCTTCAACACTGGAAGTTTTTAAGAAGAGACTGGACAGCCATTTGTCTGAAAGGGTAGAGGGTTTCCTGCCTGAGCAGGGAATTGGACTAGAAGACCTCCAAGGTCCCTTCCATCTATATTATTCTATTCTATGCCATGCCATGCCATGCCATATTCTATTCTGTTCCATTTTGTTCCATATTCTCTTCTCTTCTCTTCTCTTCTCTTCTCTTCTCTTCTCTTCTCTTCTCTTCTCTTCTCTTCTCTTCTCTTCTCTTCTCTTCTCTTCTCTTCTCTTCTCTTCTCTTCTCTTCTCTTCTCTTCTCTTCTCTTCCATTCCCTTCCCTTCCCTTCCCTTCCATATTCTATTCCATTCCATATTCTATTCTATTCTATTCTATTCTATTCCATATTTTCTATTCTATTCTATTCTATTTTTAACATTAGGAAGTTTTATAGGGCAGAAAATGGTTACTCAAAATACTCAAAAATGGAACTCAAAAAGTTCCAATTGTGTCTAGCATTCCTACATAATATAACTGCCCTAATTTAACCAGCTAGACTAAGACTAAAGGCTATAACAGTTGGGGTCTCCTTGTCAGCGTCGGAGCTTATGCGTAAAAAGGCAATGTCGGTGATAAGCATTCGGCGCATGGATTATGCACTAGCAAGTCATAACAGCCGGAATGATAGGATTTCTCCAGTGGGCATGTAGCACATCTTTATGGAATGCTGGTTTGTTTTGTATTAATTAATCCCACTGAAAGCCCAGATTTCTTGCACATTTGAACTTGCATGTTCGGAAGAGTTGGGTAGTAAGAAAGGAGCAATTAAAAAGCAGTTGGCTGAGCCAGCTCAGACGATTCTGGAAGGGAAGCAACGGATTCACCCATCCAGTTGAGCTGGATCTGGGACTTTTCCATTGGTATAGATTTTGGCTATTGAGATTTGGGAGTCCTAGTGGACCTTCACTTAAATAGGAGCCAGCCGTGTGCTGCAGCCGCCAAAAAAGCCAACACAGTGCTAGGCTGCATTAACAGAGGGATAGGATCAAGATCACGTGAAGTGTTGGTACCACTTTATAATGCCTTGGTAATCCCACACTTGGAATCTTGCATCCAGTTTTGGTCACCACGATGTAAAAAAGATGTTGAGACTCTAGAAAGAGGGCAGAGAAAAGAGCAACAAAGATGATCAGGGGACTGGAGGATAAAACATATAAAGAACGGTTGCAGGAATTGGGTATTTCTGGTTTAATAACTGAATAAGAGAATAACAGAGTTGGAAGGGACCTTGGAGGTCTCCTAGTCCAACCCCCTGCTCAGGCAGGAAACCCTATACCAGTTCAGACAAATGGCTGTCCAATCTCTTCTTAAAAACTTCCAGCACTGGAATATTCACAACTCCTGGAGGCAAGTCACTCCACTGATTAATTGTTCTAACAGTCAGGAAACTTCTCCTTAGTTCTAGGTTGCTTCTCTCCTTGATTAGTTTCCATCCGTTGCTTCTTGTCCTGCCTTCAAATGCATTGACTCCTTCTTCTTTGTGGCAACCCCTGAGATATTGGAAGACTGCTATCATGTCACCCCTAGTTCTTCTTTTTATTAAGGAAAAAAAGTACTATGGGTGACATGACAGCAGTGTTCCAATGTTTGAAGGAGGGCTATCACAGAGAAGAGGGAGTCAACCTATTCTCCAAAGTATCTGAAGGCAGTACAAGAAGCAATGGATGGAAACTAATCAAGGAGAGAACCAACCTAGAATTAAGGAGAAATTTCCTGACAGTTAGAACAATTAATCAGTGGAACAGTTTATCTCCAGAAGTTGTGGCTGCTCATCACTGGAGATTTTTAAGAAGAGTCTGGACAGCCATTTGTTTGAAATGGTATAAGGTTTTCTTCTTCAAGGTCCCTTCCAACTCTGTTATTCTGTTATTCTCCAGATCTCAGAGAAAAGGAAATTTTTTTGTTCGTTACAGATGTGCTTTGCATCAACACTATGGAAACATCTGCACAGCCACAGCAGCAAAGACCAGTCTTTGTGTTTGTGGGTGGGTGTGTTTAAACAACTGGACCTTGAAGGATTCTGATCAAATTACAGGAAAACATTCCATCCTTTGTCAAGGGGATTGTTGTCCCAACAGAATAATCCATTTTCTCAGGCGGTAGAAATGACCCTTTTAATATATTAAAAGGACTCTTTTAATTATCCCTTTAGTGTCTGATGAGAATTAATTGACTAAACTTGATAATGTCAAGTTTCCAGACCTGAATTCACTAATAAAATCTTAGTTTCCCAACCTGAGGTGTCTTCACTTGTCTGTTAAGCTTTGAATTGACTCCGGTCTCTTGGACCATGCTAGATAAGAACAGCTTATATAGAAATTTTATTGTCAATTAGACTGAAGTGCTATGAAACAGCTGACCGCCCACTCTTAACGGTGTACTTCCTTTTTATACCGTCTCTAGCTGAAATACATTTCTTTACTTCTTGCCTTTTGCACTTCTGAAAAAGCTCATTGCCTGTGCTTCATGTCTTGGAGTCAAGTGGTTGTTGATAATAACTAACATTTCTATCCTAGGAACCATATCTCAGCTTATCTCAGATTCAGGCACTGAGATTCGTTTCGGAGGAGAATTTTGCAAATATTGCAGATAGTCCTCAAGTGAGCGACCACAATCAGGACCGGAATTTACGTTGCTAAGTGAGGCGGTTGTTAAGTCAAGTCATGCCCAATTTTATGACCTTTTTCACCCCCGTTGTTAAGTGAATCACATGGTTGTTAAGCGAATCTGGCTTCCCCCATTGATCTCTGTTTGACGGAGGCCATCCGGGTCAGTTGCAAGTGATCAAAATCCGGACGCTTCGCCGCTGGTTCATACTTACGACGGTCGCCGCGTCCCGGGCGGGGGTGTTCACGTGATCCCTTTTTACGAGCTGCCGATAAGCAAAGTCAGTGTGGAAGCCAGATTCACCTAACCATCAGGTTGCTAACTTAACAGCGGCAGTGATTCGCTTAACAACGGTGGTGAGAAAGGTCGTAAAACGGGATAAAGGTCACTTCACAACTGTCTTGCCTAGCGGCAGAAATTTTTGGGCTCAGTTGTGGTCGTACGTCGAGGACGGCCTATCTTATTTCTGCAGTTCCCACCACAGCTCCATCCTGGCCTCTGAAATCGCTTGCCACTTTGCCAAATGTTAACGAACTGTTAAAAATGTCTTCCTTGAGGCTTCAGTGCTTTTTCAGTTTGCTGGCAGTGCCAGCAACTGGGCTATTAAAACCAGCCACCGTGTTCCTACTTGAATTGCAGAATCAATCGCTCTTTCGCTCACTCGCTTTGTTTTTATTTCCTGGACAGAAATAAATTAAGCACACCGTTAGGGATGTCCTGTCTGCAGGACCGTAAATTAGACGTACCTCTCACCGTGGGCCTCCTTAGATGCAGCCTCTGGATGTTGCCTAGCAGTTGCCAGCTAAAATAAGTGCCTTTATCGATTGCTCCCTTCACGCTAATAAGGACCCCTATGTCTGTTTCCTACCGACACACAAACACACCGCCGTTTCCACTGTTGCTTTAATTGTGAACCGTTTAAGGGCAGTATTTCTCAACCTCAGCAACTTTTAAGGTGTGTGGACTTCAGCTCCCAGAATTCCCCAGCCAGCTTGGGTGGACTTCAGTTCCCAGAATTTCCCCAGCCTGCATGGCTGGACTTCAACTCCCAGAAATCCCCAGCCAAAGTGGGTAAACTTCAACTCCCAGAATTCCCCAGCCAGAATGGTTGGATCTCAGCTTCCAGAATTCCCCAGCCTGCATGCATGGATTTCATTTCCCAGAATTCCCCAGCCAGCGTGGGTGGACTTCAACTCCCAGAATTCCCCAGCCAGAGTGGGTAAACTTCAACTCCCGAGAATTCCCCAACCAGCTTGGGTGGACTTCAATTCCCAGAATTCCCCAGCCTGCATGAGTGAATTCCAGCTTCCAGTATGCTGGCTAGGGCAGAGGTAGGCAATCGTGGCTCTTTTATGACTCGTGGACTTCAACTCCCAGAATTCCTGAGCCAGCATGGCTCAGCTTGGAAACCTCTCCCTTTCCCCTCAGCATGGCTGGCTCAGGAATTCTGGGAGTTGAAGTCCACGAGTCATAAAAGAGCCAAGGTTGCCTACCCCTGGGCTAGGGAATTCTGGGAGTTGAAGTCTACACATCTTAAAGTGGCCAAGGTTGAAAAACACTGGTTTATAGCTTTCTGTCTCGGAAGATATTTTCTTTACAAAACATTGTTCCTTTTTACTGCTTTGTAAAAGAAAACAGAAAATACTTTTCATAGGGTGTTTTTTTTTTTTTTATGGTGCATTTGTGCTTGAGTTCAAATCCACCCAGTCGATTGGCCAAAATAAAAGTCACTCCATTTTTTAACTTTTTTATTTTTTTTATGGGAAATGTTGCCACACGCTCACCTTCTACCAGCCTCGGTAGCGAATCTACATTTGTGTTGCTTCCCTCGTTTAAAAAAAAAAACCACAAATCCATCTTGGATTTCTGTCCGCAGTTTCGACCTGGTCACGAACGGCGGGATAGCCATCGTTCTGCGTTTCGAACGGGCGCCCTTCATCACGCAGGATCACACGCTCTGGCTGCCCTGGAATCACTTCTTCGTCATGGAGACCATCGTCATGCGACACGAAGAAAACGACATCCCCAGTTGTGACCTGAGCAACTTTGCCCGGCCCAACCCGGTGGTTTCCCCCACTCCGCTAACCGCCTTCGCCAGCTCCTGTTCCGAGCGAGGCCCCATCGTGCCAGAGATCCAGGTAAGAACGACGGGACTGCAAAGATCCCTCCAAAGATGTGGGCCACCCTTGGCAAATCCAGGGACCAGCATCTGTCGTTTCTCTCCTCCGCTCGAAAGACAGGCGAGTCCTCCACTTAACAACAGTTCGTTTAGCGACCACTCGGAAGTTACAAGGGCACTGAAAAAAGTGACTTGGGACCGTTTTTCACTTTTACGACCGTTGCAGCCTCCCCAGGGTTGCATGATTTACATTCGGAGGCTTGACCGCTGGCTCTCATTTATGACGGTCGCAGCGTCCCGGGGGGGGTCATGCGATCCCCTTTTGCGACCTTCCGACGAGCAACCGGATTCACTTAACAACCGGGTTGCTCATTTAACAACTGCAGTGCTTCGCCAGCGGTGGCAAGAAAGGTCGTAAACTGGAGCGAAACTCCCTTTGCAAATTTCTCACAACATAAATTTGGGGCTCGATTGTGGTCATAAGTTGAGGACCCCCTGTAGGATCCACCCGATCCCAGAATGAAAATTCCGCTTTCAAAAGCCAGTCGGTTCACGGCCAAACGCTCACAAGGGCAAGAGAGTGTGCAGGATTGTGGTTTTTCACCGTCTTGCCAGGAAGGCAGAGACCACTAGAGAAGCTGGTCTTTCAAAACCATGAAGGGCTGGCTAAGCTCAACACAAACCTACAAAGTAAGCGATATAATGGCCAAAAGAAGCCGTATTGAAATGTCTCATAACCTGATGACAGCGAAGAAATTTGCTGGCAATGACAGAAGAGAATATTTGTAGCTCAGGGTTGAAATGAGGGGTCCTTGGTGCTCTCTGAGCTGGGTGGTTTTCTTGCAGACCTTTCATGACCCAACTAGGTAACATCAGCAGTGATAGAAGGGAGTGGGGTTTCCAGAGAGGAGGGGGAGGAGGAGGAGGACTGTGGGGTCCTTGATGCTCTCTGAGCTTGGTAAAAAGAAGATAGATCATGGGGTATTTTTGCCTTTATTTTGCTGGATTCTAATAAAGGAGAATATCTGTAGCTCAGGGTTGAATGGTGGGGTCCTTGGTGCTCTTTGAGTGTGGTTGTTTTCTTGCAGATGTTTCATTACCCAACTAGGTAACATCATCTGTGCTAGAAGGGAGTGTGGGAGGAGGAAGAGGAGGAGAAGGACTGTGGGGTCCTTGGTGCTCTTTGAGTGTGGTTGTTTTCTTGCAGATGTTTCATTACCCAACTAGGTAACATCATCAGTGCTAGAAGGGAGTGAGGTTTGCCGGGGGGGGAGGGGGAGGACGACGACGACGACAACTCTGGGGTCCTTGGTGCTCTCTGAGCTGGGTGGTTTTCTTGCAGACCTTTCATTACCCAACTAGGCAACATCACCGATGCTAGAAGGGAGTGAGGTTTTCTCCCTGTTTATATAAATAATAATAAATAAATAAATAAATAAATAAATAACCTTTATTGTCATTTTTTTATATTGTGGGCACAATGGCACACATAAAATAATGAAATTTAGTTGCCCGCTCTCAAAGTGAAACATATACATGACACACACCTAAACATACTATGTACAACATATATATAGACCCACATCCCTACATATACATAGCAAATAAATATTAAATACTGTCCATCTTGAATATATAACGCAAGGAGGAAGTTTGAGAGTTCGCAAGGTTAATGCTGTATGGAATGAAACTATGGCTGAATCTGGATGTTCTGCTACGGATACCACGAAGCCTCCTCCCAGAAGGTAACAGGGAAAACAGGTTGTGGAGAGGATGTGTAGTGTCCCAGAAAATCTTTCGGGCCCTGCTCAAGCAACGCTTCTGTGCTATGTCCTGGATGGTAGGGAGGGAACTGCCAATGATCTTTTCGGCCATCCTCACCACTCTCTGCACTGCCTTCCTGTCTGAAGCAGTGATGCCTCCAAACCAGACTGTGATGCTGTATGACAGGATGCTCTCGATTATCCCCCTGTAGAAAGTGGTCAGGACAGGGGAAGGAAGATGTGCTTTTCTCATGCGGCGCAGAAAATGCAGGCGCTGCTGTGCCCGCTTCACCAGTTTCTCACTGTTTAGCGACCAAGTCAGCCTACTCGTTAGCTGCACACCCAGGAATTTGATGCTGGTAACCATCTCCACAGGAGAATCATTAATGCACAGAGAAGTGTGGCTGTGCCTGCCTTTATACAGTAGCTTGTCCTGTCAGCATTGGTGGGAATGTTGTTTTCTTTTTTGTTAGTTCCTTGATTGACAGGGAAGATTGGGGAAATAAACATCTGCAAGAAAACCAGCACCAGGCGCCCCACAATTTGCCGACAGCCATGTCATTCCCATCAGATCAAACCAGACCGAAACCCAAAATAATCCAGGACAAAAATGCCTGCTTAAATAAATATATATATATATATATATCTTGGTTTGCCCACGGAAGGCATCCAAGGTTCATTTGGTCGTTACTTCTTCGGCTGTGATTTAT
The DNA here is from genome assembly GCA_023970755.1 of Azemiops feae. Lineage (NCBI taxonomy): Eukaryota > Metazoa > Chordata > Lepidosauria > Squamata > Viperidae > Azemiops > Azemiops feae. The sequence continues at coordinate 977,530 of JALGBA010000441.1, forward strand.
TTATTTTTTTCATCTCCAGGCCTTGCAAGAAGAGATTAAAATTTCAGGGACTAAAATCAAGCTAAGCTACCTGAGCAGTCGTACCTCTGGCTACAAATCGGTTCTAAGGATCAGCTTGACCCATCCCACCATACCTTTCAACCTTATGAAAGTCCACCTCATGGTTGCGGTTGAAGGACGCCTCTTCCGAAAGTGGTTTGCTGCAGCTCCAGATCTCTCCTATTACTTCATCTGGGACAAGACGGATGTCTACAATCAGAAGGTGTTTGGGTTATCAGAAGTCTTTGGTAAGATATCATTTCAATATCTGCCTTTATATCTTTGGCAGCTGCCAAGAAAGCCAACACGGTGCTAGGCTGCATTAACAGAGGGGTAGAATCAAGATCACGTGAAGTGTTAGTACCGCTTTACAAGGCCTTGGTAAGGTCACACTTGGAATCCTGCATCCAGTTTTGGTCGCCACGATGTAAAAAAGATGCTGAGACTCTAGAAAGAGTGCAGAGAAGAGCAACAAAGATGATCAGGGGACTGGAGGCTAAAACATATAAGGAACAGTTGCTGGAATTGGGTATGTCTAATCTAATGAAGGACTAAGTTTTCCAATATCTCAGGGGCTGCCCCAAAGAAGCGGGGGTCAACCTATTCTCCAAAGTACCATACAAGAAGCAATGGATGGAAACTAATCAAGGAGAGATCCAATCTAGAACTAAAGAGAAATTTCCTGGTAGGGAGAACAATAAATCAGTGGAACTTCTTGCCTCCAGAAGTTGGGGGTGCTCCATCACTGGAGGCTTTTAAGAAGAGACTGGACAACCATTTGTCTGAAATGCTATAAGGTTCCCCGCCTGAACAGGGAGTTGGACTAGAAGACCTGCAAGGTCCCTTCCAACTCTATTACTCTTTTTTCTTTCTGTCTCCTACCTACCCCTCAACTTAAGTTAGCCAAGATAGCTTTCTGTAAAGTCCTGACCAACCACTATCCGAAGTTCAGATGACAGGACCACACTTGGGGAAATGATTTCTGGTCCTACACTCTTTGGAACCCCTTGCCTGGGAAGATTTCTGCTTCCCACCTGACATTTTCTTACAGTTGCTATATTTAAGCTGCTTAATTCAGACAACCAGGAGGTGGTAGCAAAGAGCTCCAGAAAAGTTTGACTCTTTGCTACCACCTAGTGGTTGTCGGAATTTTTGATGCCCAGGTATGATAGCCCTATATACTTTTCTTGGGATGGGGGATATAAAGGGTTCGATTTAGTTCAGGGGTAGGCAACCTTGGCTCTTTTATGACTTGTGGACTTCGGTACCCAGAATTCCTGAACCAGCCACGCTGACTCAGGAATTCTGGGAGTTGAAGTCCACAAGTCCATAAAAGAGCCAAGGTTGCCTACCCCTGATCTAGTCGAATCGGTTTTATTTTCTTTTGTTTCCTTGGGACTCTTTTCATAGCTAATCCGGGCTGTATTTTGGACTGTCTTTTTAAAGATATACCGCTTTAAAGCTGTTCATATGAGCTGCTTTCTTTTCTCTCTTTCTTTTCTTTCCTTTCCCGTTCTCTCTCGCACTCCTCAGTCTCGGTGGGCTACGAGTATGAATCGTGCCCTGATTTGATCCTGTGGGAGAAACGGACGGCGGTGCTTCAAGGTTACGAAATAGATGCTTCCAAACTGGGAGGGTGGTCTCTGGACAAACACCATGCGCTTAACATCCAAAGTGGTACGTTTGTTTGTTTGTTTATACATGCTTCCTATTTCTTAACCACCCGTCTCCCTTGGGTGGCTTTTAGGATCAAAGCTGCAGTTAATTGCTAGTCCTTGGCTAGTCCTTGAGCGATGAGTGTAACAGAGCCTGCTTTTGTGATTGTAAGTTGTAAAGGTTGGTCACTTAACCACAGCAATATAGCAATCCCCAACTTTTCCAGCTTGGCGGCCTTGTTGTGCAGGATCTGAGGTGTGGCTTGGTTAAAAAAAAAAATGCAAGAAACCCAGAAGTTGCCTTTAAGCTTGACGTTTTTATTCAGCTGAACAAAGACGGGCCCCTCTAAAAGAGGGGAAGTCCTGAATGACAAAAAAAATAATAATAATAATCCTTGTATTTCTACTTTTTGATTACATAAGCAATCCACCCAGCAAAGCTGGCACTCATAAAGAATTTACCTAGAAAGCCTGGCACACTATAGATAAGATAAGAGGAAACAGAAATAGCTAAAGATGTTCTTTTTGGGTGTTTCCCTAAGGCAGGGGTGGGGAACCTCGGCTCTTTTATGACTTGTGGACTTCAACTCCCAGAATTCCTCAGCCAGCATGGGGGAACTATGGCCCCTTCATGACTCGTGGACTTCAACTCCCAGAATTCCTCAGCCAGCATGGGGGAACTATGGCCCCTTCATGACTCGTGGACTTCAACTCCCAGAATTCCTGAGCCAGCATGGGGGAACTATGGCCCCTTCATGACTCGTGGACTTCAACTCCCAGAATTCCTGAGCCAGCATGGGGGAACTATAGCCTCTTCATGACTCGTGGACTTCAACTCCCAGAATTCCTGAGCCAGCATGGGGGAACTATGGCCCCTTCATGACTCGTGGACTTCAACTCCCAGAATTCCTGAGCCAGCATGGGGGAACTATGGCCCCTTCATGACTCGTGGACTTCAACTCCCAGAATTCCTGAGCCAGCATGGGGGAACTATAGCCTCTTCATGACTCGTGGACTTCAACTCCCAGAATTCCTGAGCCAGCATGGGGGAACTATGGCCCCTTCATGACTCGTGGACTTCAACTCCCAGAATTCCTGAGCCAGCATGGGGGAACTATGGCCCCTTCATGACTCGTGGACTTCAACCAGTCCACCAGTCATAAAAGAGCCAAGGTTCCCCATACCTGCCTAAGGACACTGAGTGTTCTTGGGACATTGGGTGTTTCCCCGGGTGACCTTCCACGACTCTGCAAGTACCCAGAGATAGTGGGGCCATCTGCACGTATTCACAATCTATGCTTTTTCCTGATTCCTGGTCAATAGCCCAGCCTGGCCCGGCACAAGGGGTGTGTGTGTATGAGTGGCAGGTGCACGTGCACACGCACACAGCTCATTGTGCAAGTGGTGTGCATGAAATTCGAACGAATGCAGCTTTGCACACGAGTGGAAAATGCACTCATGCACGCAGCTCCACTTGCATCAGGATGAGCGCCCTCTGCTCATGCAAGTAGAGCTTTGCACGAGTAGAGCTTCATACGCGCACGCTTGACCATTCCCCCCCCCCCCGGCCTGGTTTTGAACAGGCCGCAGCCCGGCGGTTGGGGACCTCTAGATGAAAAACAAAGGAGATGATCCATTACAAGAATGACCGGGAGTATATACAGGTAGTCCTCATCTTATGACCACAATTTCATTGCTAAGCGAGACAGTTAAGTGAGTTTTGCCCTATTTGACGACCTATCTGGCCACCGTTGTTAAGTCAAATCACTGCCGTTGTTAAGTGAGTCACAAAGTTGTTAAGTGAATCTGGGTTCCCCGTTGATTTTGCTTGTCAGAAGGCCGCAAAAGGTTCTGGTGACTTACTGACACTGCAACTGTAATCAATATGACTCAGTTGTCAAGGGTGTGAGTTTTGATCGCATAACCACGGGGATGCTGCGACAGTGTGACAAACGGTCGTAAGTCACTTTTTTAGTGCCGTTGTAACTTTGAACGGTCACTGAACAAACCGCTGTAAATTGATTTGATTATTTCCCCGAAAATAAGACCAGGTCTTATATTAATTTTTGCTCCAAAAGACACATTAGGGATTATTTTTAAGTTAGGTCTTATTTTGGGGGAAATACGGTACTAAATGTGTCTGTCTGTCTGGCTGACGATCGTAACTGGGGCTTATTTTTGGGGTGGGGCTTATATTATGAGCATCCTGAAAAAACATGCTAGGGCAGTGATGGCGAACCTTTTAGAGACCGAATGCCCAAACTGCAACCCCAAACCCACTTATGCATCGTCGGGTGCCGGCTGGGCGTGGCCCATTGGGTGGGTGTGGCCAATTGGGTGGGCGTGGCCCATTGGGTGGGCGTGGCTGCAGTGGTAACGGAAGACTGGGTGGGACTAAAAAGTTCAATCAATCAATTCCAACTTTGCAAGATCTTTTTTTTTCCCGCGAGAAGTTGAAATTGACTGATAGAACCTTTTTTTTTTTTTTTGCACATGGCGGTGGAGGCCTAAAGCGAAAAGGGTTTATAAAACCCAGCTGAAGGCCTAGGACTGGGGCGACGGCGCGCGTGCCCACAGAGAGGGCTCTGAGTGCCGCCTCTGGCACCCGTGCCATAGGTTCACCACCACTGTGCTAGGGCTTATTTTCCAGTTGGGTTTTATATTCGGGGAAATACGGTACTAAAAGTGTCCATCCAGCTGACGATCTTAACTGGGGCTTATTTTTGGGGTGGGGCTTATATTACGAGCATCCGGGGAAAAACCATGCTAGTGCTTATTTTCCAGTTAGGTCTTATTTTGGGGGAAAACAGGGTATCTGCGCATGCCAATTGCCCAGTGCCTGAATTTTGATCGTTGTGTCAAGTCCCAATGGAGCTGCCTCTCGGTGCAAAGTCTGCCTATCACCTTTGTGTTTGCCCGCCAGGTATCCTGCACAAAGGAAACGGGGAAAACCAGTTCATCTCCCAGCAGCCTTCGGTCATAGGAAGCATCATGGGGAATGGACGCCGAAGAAGCATCTCCTGCCCAAGTTGCAACGGCCTGGCGGATGGCAACAAGCTCCTGGCACCCGTTGCCCTCACCTGCGGCTCCGACGGCAGCCTCTATGTTGGAGACTTCAACTACATCCGGAGAATCTTCCCTTCGGGAAATGTCACCAATATTTTGGAGTTAAGGTATCATGAGTGTCTTGTTGCTTGGGTGTCCCTCAAGGTGATGTCCTCAAATGAGGAAAGCAAGAGCAAAATGTTTCGGGGGTGACATGTAATGAAACATTTTGATGAAAAGAAGGACTAGGGTGATACTAGGTCACCCGCATTATAAAAAAAGATGTTGAGACTTTGGGGGGGGAAATGCAATGAAGAGCAACTAAGATGATTAAAGGCCTGGAGACAAAAACATATGAAGAACGGTTGCAGGATTTATTTGGGTATGGCTAGTCTAGAGAAAAGAAGGCCTAGGAGTGACAATGATAGCAGTCTTCCAGTATTTGAGGGGCTGCCCCAAAGAAGAGGGGGTCAATCTATTCTCCAAAGCACCTGAAGAAGGCAGGACAAGAAACAACGGATGGAAACTGATCAAGGAGAGAAGCAACCTGGAACTAAGGAGAAACTTCCTGACAGTTAGAACAATTAACCAGTGGAACAACCTGCCTCCAGAAGTTGTGGGTGCTCCATTTTCAAGAAGAGACTAGACCACAATTTGTCCAGAATACAGATAGTCCTTGACTTACGACCACAATTGAGCCCAAAGCTTCTGTTGCTAAGCAAGACAGTTGTTAAGTGACTTTTGCCCCATTTTTGACCTTGCTTGACACCGTTGTTAAGTGAATCAGTGCAGTTGATAAGTTAGTAACATGGCTGTTTAAGTGAATCTGGCTTCCCCTGTTGACTTGCCTTGACAGAAGGTGGCAAAAGGGGATCACACGAATCCGGGACGCTGCAACCGTCATAAATATTGACTCAAGACGCTTGGCAACTGACTCATATTTATGACGGTTTCAATGTCCCGAGGGCTTTGCTTCTGACAAGCAAAGTCAATGGGAAAGCCAGATACGCTGAACGACGGGGTTACTAATTGAACAACGGCAGCGATAACGCTTAACCGCTGTGGCAAGAAAGGTCATAAAACGGGACAAAACCTCCTTTAACAAGTATCTCGCCGAGCAGCAGAAGGTTTCAGCTCATTCGTGGTCGTAAGTTGAGGATTTAACTGTACTTTTGCTCTTTTTTTCTGCTGGGCGCCCAAGTTGGAGAAACTTAAAAAGGACCACGAGTCTGGTTGACTTTGGCTGAGCGCAAATCCAGAGGGATTTTTTTGGATTTGGGAACTAGCATGGTTTTCCTCCAGGCCTCCTCCACATGTGTTCCCTGAGTAGAGGAAGGCCATTAAGTGTGGTTACTTCAGCAAAGATGGAGGAACAATGCCTGGAATTCCCAAATCCACAGAGTTAAAGTGGGGGTTCACAAAGATTGCAACAAGGCAAGTTTTGTGAAGCTTGTTCAGGGCCACCGAGCTCAGCCTAAACATTGGCTTGGCAGTCTTTCTCCCTTCCTCTCTCTTCCCCCCCCCCCTCTCTCTCTCTCCTGGGGCAACCTGGAGACTTTTGTGCAACAAAACTTAAAAAACAACCACTTTTGGTTACAGCTGCCAAACGGCCTGTCCATGAAACATGAAGACATACCCTGACCAGTGGGGTAACTTTAAAAAAAAAAATTGCAATTTTGCAATAAACATACAGGATTAGCCTCTTGCTATCTCTTGGACTTTAATGTGAATTTAGCAACCAGATGTAACTCGCGTGAGCTAGGAAAGCATTGTAAATACAGGTAGCCCTCAACTTAACAACCGTTCATTTAGCGACTGCTTGAGGTAACAGCAGTACTGAAAAAAGTGACTTACGGACGTTTTTCACACTGACGGCCATTGCAGCATCCCCAAGGGTCACGTGATCAAAATTCGGACGCTTGGCAACTGGCCACGCTCTCTAAATGTAACACAGCATAACACAACGATGGATTTGTATAACAACAATCTAGCTACGTTATATTTCATCAGACAAAATGATATATTTTTTTTCCCCATGGAAGGTATCAGCGTTATGAGGCAGGTCTGCAACGAGATGCCTGACATTTCCTTAGAACAGTTAACCAGTGGAACTGCTTGCCTCCAGCAATTGTGGGTGCTCCAACACTGGGAGTTTTTAAGAAGAGATTGCAGAACCATTTGTCTGGCATGGTATACGTTGTCCTGCCTGAGCAGGGGGTTGGACTAGAAGACCTCCAAGGTCCCTTCCAACTCTGTTCTTCTGTTGTTCTGCCTGCTCTTTGGGAAGGATCGACCTCCAGTTTGCTCACTCTTCATTGATCGCTGCCTTGTAGAGTGTGGTTGTTGCTGCCAACTTTTCAGCCTAAGCCGCAAGGCTCGGAGTCCATCTTCTAACCTTTTGTCTCTCTCCTCCTTCCTTCTTCTCTTCTGCCCTCTGCGTTCCTGCTCTTCTGTCAGAAATAAAGATTTCAGACATAGGTAAGACATCCGGTGGCCAATTGCGGGTGCCTTTTCTCTGTCCTGTTGCATGCTCTTCTTTTTTTATATATTTTTTCTTCTTGTTGTTGCACTTTATAAGGTGACTTAAGATTTCTGGGCTGCCACTGATAAAGGAATACCGAGTCACGGGTAAAATGCATTTTATTTTTAACATCAGTTCCTCCCGTGCTATGTTGCACATCAAGCAGCAAATGGGTAAAATGCCAAGGAAATAAATAAAAAAAATATGGGAGGTCCTGAATTCAAAATCTGCAAGAAGAGTCACAAAACTAAGCCCTTCCCCTTTTTGCGCACGTGTGCAAAAGGGGCGGGGCTTAGCTCACGATGCCACGCCTTCCCCTCTCGTGAGTTTTGATCTCTTGCACTGCCATATACTATAGTCTAGTATAAACCTTGGTGTTTTTAATTCAGGAGCCTTTATACTTTTACATTTATTCGTTTGTCGCAAGAGATCAAAATGTTTGCAGTTGGGTTTTTTTTTTTTTTTTTAAGGAACCAGTTCTGTTGAAGGAAAACAGCAGCTGGTTTTCCAGTGCAGAAAGTTATCTGTCCATAGAGGGAAAAATTACTTTGTGCGACTCCCTGCCCGTTTTATATAATCTAATCTATTAAAAATAGAAACATAAAGGCCCATTTCCAACCTGCTGTCACTTTTTCCTAACTTCCCACCGTGTTTCAGTCCAGCCACCACTGCCTTAAAAACAAAACAGAAAGAAATGTTCACCCACCGAGTTTGCAGGTAAGGTTAGCTAAGTTACTAGGCCTCAAAAATCAGGATGGGTTGGCTCGCTTTCACCTTCCTTCCTTCCTTCCTTCCTTCCTTCCTTCCTTCCTTCCTTCCTTCCCTTTCATCCTGTGCATATCATTTATATCTGTACATATTATCTTTGGCAGATGTTTGTTTAAAAAAGAGCTGTGCCAGCTGGGCGAGGAACACTCCAGACCACAATAAAGGAGAATATTTGTAACTCAGGGTTGAAATGAGGGGTCCTTGGTGCTCTCTGAGCTTGGTGGTTTTCTTGCAGACGTTTCATGACCTAAACTAGGTAACATCTTCAGTGCTAGAAGGGAGCAGATCCTTTCTAGCACTGATGATGTTATCTAGTTGGGTCATGAAATGTCTCAGAGAGCACCAAGGACCCCACAGTCTTCCTCCTCCTCCTCCTCCTCCGCCTCCTCCTCCTCCTCCTCCTCCTCCATTCCCTTCTAGCACTGATGATGTCATCTAGTTGGGTCATGAAATGTCTCAGAGCACCAAGGACCCCACAGTCTTCCTCCTTCTCCTCCTCTTCCTCCTCCTCCATTTCCTTCTAACACTGATGATGTCATCTAGTTGGGTGATGAAATGTCTCAGAGAGCACCAAGGACCCCACAGTCTTCCTCCTCCTCCTCCATTCCCTTCTAGCACTGATGATGTTACCTAGTTGGGTGATGAAATGTCTCAGAGAGCATCAAGGACCCCACAGTCTTCCTCCTCCTCCTCCTCCATTCCCTTTTAGCACTGATGATGTTACCTAGTTGGGTCATGAAATGTCTCAGAGAGCACCAAGGACCCCACAGTCTTCCTCCTCCTCCTCCCCATTCCCTTCTAACACTGATGATGTTCCCTAGTTGGCAATGAAACGTCTGCAAGAAAACCACCAAGCTCAAAGAGCACCCAGCACCCTTCGGACCAAACTTCCTTTTAACCAGCTTAGGTTTCACTCGGGCTGACGCAGCGGCAAGGCCAAATAAGCAGAAACCAGGTCTTTTCAATCCTTCCACTCCTTCGATTCTCCCACCCTACCGTATTTTTCCTTATTGCGTTGGCTTTTGGGCTTCACTCACGGCGCTGCGATTCACACGGTTAGGTTTTCCACTCTGGGGCACGCAAGAGATAAACTGGTCCTTCTGCCCTCACTTTTGCAGTCACAGCCCAGCTCACAAATATTATCTGACCGCCGATCCCACCTCTGGATCCATCTACCTCTCTGACACCAGCAGCCGTCGCGTTTTCAAGATCAAGTCAACGACGGTGATCAAGGACATCGTGAAGAACTCGGAAGTGGTAGCCGGGACGGGAGACCAGTGTCTTCCCTTTGATGAGACCCACTGCGGAGACGGAGGAAAAGCAAACGAGGCTACCTTAACAAGCCCCAGGGGTAAGAGAGACAATTTTAAGAGGTGGGGTGGGATACAGGTGGTCCTCAATGTTCTTTTTTAAAAAATACATATATATTTTATTGATTTTTTAACATAAACACCTTAATATTTGGCAAACAGCGTGTTGCCTGGGCTTATATTTACGAAGTAATCACTAACAATCAGTTTTTATATTCCAAAGTCCACACAATAGCTTTTGCTTGATTTCCTCTTCTTCCACTAATATTCTCTTTGCCAACCTTGAATTAACACAATTCTTATTAATTCAAATAATTCAATTAATCCTTCATGACTTGTGGACTTCAACTCCCAGAATTCCTCAGCCAGCGTGCCTGGCTGAGGAATTCTGGGAGTTGAAGTCCACAAGTCATAAAAGGGCCAAGTTTGAAGACCCCTGCTTTAAAATATGTATACTCTCACTGTAAAAGTGCACGAGAACTGCACAAACAGGAACCAATCTGCCTTTGTGAGGCTTAAATCCATTATTCATATTCGCTGAGGAACAGTGAGTCTGTGAATTGAATTTAAGACCGTTGGGCTGTTTTAATTGCTTTCTAAAATGTCCCTGATACACGTTTTTATTCACCTCTGACACCTGACACAGAGATGTTGACAACCCCTATAGACAAACGAAATGGAAATTTTCCAATCATCCCAGCAACCAGAAACTAAGATTCCAGTAACCAGCACAGGTGGACACTGAGGCTATTTGTGAGGAAACGTGTCACACACTTCCATTGTCTACCCATGTCTTCCTATGGCCTACAAAAAAAAAGTCCCTAAGGAATTTCCACACCCCTGGTCAATTAAAGTCCTATCCTTGGCCAATTATTTCTTGCTTTACTTTTCCTCTCCTACCAGCAATCAAAAATAATAATAATAATAATGAATTAGATCTACAGTTGGAGAGAGTTAATGCCATAAAAGAAGATAGGCTTGAACACTGGGCCCTATCCAACAAAATGAAATTCAACGGCGAAAAAAGTAAGGTTCTACCTTTAAGCAAGAAAAACCAAATGCACAGGTATAGTATATCAGGGGTAGGCAACCTTGGCTCTTTTATGACTCGTGGACTTCAACTCCCAGAATTCCTGAGTCAGCTGAAGTCCACGAGTCATAAAAGAGCCAAGGTTGCCTACCCCTGGGATGGTACCTGGCTCAGTAATAGTAAGTCCTAGTGCACAATCGCCTAAATATGAGCCAGCCATGTGCTGCAGCTGCCACAAAAGCCAACACAGTCCTAGGCTGCATTAACAGAGGGATAGAATCAAGATCACGTGAAGTGTTAATACCACTTTACAACACCTTGGTAAGGCCACACTTGGAATCCTGTATCCAGTTTTGGTCACCACGATGTAAAAAAGATGTTGAGACTCTAGAAAGAGCGCAGAGAAGAGCAACAAGGATGATCAGGGGACTGGAGGCTAAAACATACAAAGAATGGTTGCAGGAATTGGGTATGTCTAGTGACAAGAAGGACTAGGGTTGACGTGATAGCAGTCTTCCAGTAATTGAGGGGCTGCCACAAAGAAGAGGGGGGTCAACCTGTTCTCCAAAGCACCTAAAGGCAGGACAAGAAGCAACGGATGGAAACTAATCAAGGAGAGAAGTCTTACTGAGTTTGTTTCCTCTTCACAGGCATCACAGTGGACAAGTTTGGTTTTATTTATTTTGTGGATGGTACAATGATCCGACGCATTGACCAAAACGGAATCATCTCAACGGTCCTGGGTTCTAATGACCTGACATCCACTAGACCTCTGAGCTGTGATTCTGTCATGGATATCTCTCAGGTAGGTACATGTGTCTCGTGTATAGACTTTTTTTTCTTTTTTCCTTTTGTGTTCCTTCTCATGGTGGAAATGCCTCTTTTAACCAGTAAATTCTATTATCTTCTGTTTGGTAGCTCTCCTTTTAAGCTGCATTGATCAACTTTCTCTGCATAAATCTTTCAATACTATGATTTTTTTTCCCCTCTGATTCTTGGCATTACAGGTGGTCCTCAACTTAACGCCCATAATTGAGCCCAAATTTTTCGTTGCTAAGCGAGACATTTGTTAAAGTGAATTTGGCCCCGTTTTACGAGATTTCCTGCCACGGTTGTTCAGTGAATCACGGCAGTTGTTAAATTAGCCACACGGTCGTTAAGTGGATCTGGCTCCCCCCATTGACTTTGCTGGTCAGAAGGTCACAAAAGGTGGATCAAATGACCCCCGAGACACTGCAGCCGTCATAAATGCGAGTCAGTTGCCAAGCATCTGAATTTTGATCATGCAACCATGGAGATTTTGCCACAGTCGTAAGTGTGGAAAACAGTCGTAAGTCACTTTTTTCAGTGCTGTTGTAACTTTGAACGGTCACTAAACAAACTGTTGTACGATGGTGAAAAAAGTAAGGTTCTACATTTAGGCAAGAAAAACCAAATGTACAGGTATAGTATAGGTGGTACCTGGCTCAATAGTAGTAACTGTGAGAGGGATCTCGGAGTCCTAGTGGACAATCACTTAAATATGAGCCAGCCGTGTGCTGCAGCTGCCAAAAAAGCCAACACAGTCCTAGGCTGCATTAACAGAGGGATAGAATCAAGATCACGTGAAGTATTAGTACCACTTTACAAGGCCTTGGTAAGACCACACTTGGAATATTGCATCCAGTTTTGGTCACCACGATGTAAAAAAGATGTTGAGACTCTAGAAAGAGGGCAGAGAAGAGCAACAAAGATGATTAGGGGACTGGAGGCTAAAACAAGGAACAGTTGCTGGAATTCAGTGTGTCTAGTTTAATGAAGAGAAGGACGAGGGGGGACATGATAGCAGTCTTCCAATATCTCAGGGGCTGCCACAAAGAAGAGGGGGTCAAAGCCCCTGAAGGCAGGACAAGAAGCAACGGATGGAAACTAACCAAAGAGAGAAGCAACCTAGAACTAAGGAGAAACTTCCTGACAGTTAGAACCATTAACCAGTGGAACCACCTGCCTCCAGAAGCTGTGAATGCTCCAACACTGGAAGTTTTTAAGAAGAGACTGGACAGCCATTTGTCTGAAATGGTGTAAGGTTTCCTGCCTGAGCAGGGGGTTGGACTAGATGACCTCTAAGGTCCCTTCCAACTTTATTATTATTATCATTAAGGACTACCTATATCTAACCTGTTCTTCAGGACTGGGATACCTGTTCTTGTTCCACGGACTTTTCCCGGTCACATCTAAGCCAACATTTATCTTTTGAATACGTAATACCTTCGACAGAATAGCTTTCCACTTAGTCCTTGAGTAGCAACCATTCATTTAGTGACCGTTTGACGCAACAACAGCACTGAAAGAAGTGACTTATGACCAGTCCTTGCCCTTTTGACAAGCAAAGCCAATGGGAGAATGCCAGATTCACTTAACGACCGCATGATTCATTTAACGACTGCAGTGATTCTGTGGCAAAAAAGGTCATAAAATGGGGGGAAAACTCACTTAGCAACGGCTTAGCTTAGCAATGGAAACTTTGGGGTTGTAAGTCGAGAAGTAACCTGTAGCTGAAATAGTGAACTTACGATGCTACAGGGCAAACTTTTGATCTTTTGCCCTATTTTATTTTCAATATTTTTACTTGCTGATCACGTGACCCACCCAGAATTATTGTGTAGAAAATGGGTGGTCATATAAATAACCAGTTTACTTTAGTTCAGTTTAGTTCCACCCTTTAGAAGCTAAAATGGCTGATAATATTCCGTAATAACTTAGCCAGTAGATAAGAATAATTTGTAAATACTTGGTTTACAAATTAGAAACTGGCACCTGCGTAAATAGTAGGAGTTACAGAATAATAGTGTCGAAAGGAAAAGAAAGAAAAAGAAAAAAAGGGGGGAAAAGAAAAAAAAAGTAAGTCCAGTTGTCTCTTGGAAAAGCAACTTTGGGACTATAAATGCAAAAGTGTATTTATTATAAGTATATATTACCACACGTTCCAATTCAATGTTTTTTTTGGGGGGGGGGATTGTTATTTACTGGTACAATTTGTGGCTCACAATGAATAGACGTTTGCTTTGCGTCAAAGACACCGTGGATTCGGGGGTACAAGTTCAATTCAATATCTCGCAAACGGTTTGCCCGAATTATCAACAGCAGGAAAATGGCGGAGTTTGAATTGCATTCGATTGCAAAATGGAGGGTGAGCGACGGCTGTCACGCTGAGCTTTTTTAACTCCCACTGTTGAAGGCTGCTTTTTTAAAAACATATATATATTTATATTTTGAAACTGAATTTCCAGGCTAAGGCGGACATAACCTCAGGCTGCCTAAAGTTTAGGAATTGGGGACAGGCATTATGTCCATTGGGATAGCGTTCTGAAACTGTAACTTCTAAATCCAAATACGCCTGACATTATTATTATTATTTAAATAGATCGAGGAAATATTCTTTGTTCTGCTAAAACCGGTTATTGGCTGGTACTCTCGAACGCTGTTCTTTAGGCACAATAGAACCCAACAGGGAATCGGCCTTTTATAACCGCCCGTATAATTCTCGCTTGTCCACCTGGCCCTTATTCTTCTCGCTCTTTCTTCCTCTAATTTGAAAAGATTGCTTGGCTACCCCACTGCCTGCCATTTACGAGCTTGATAAAAATGACAGGGCTGCAAAAGGTCAATTTGCTTTGCAGACTTTGAAGCAAACAGTTGTTAATTCCGCACCGACGCACTCGGGGTTTTTTCCGTTCCGCCTAGAAAAGCTTGACGCAAGCTTGGATGCAGGATTTTTTTATTATTATTTCTGTTTTGGAGTCACAGAATACCGGTCGCCTCCAAAATCAGGAGGCTGGGATTTCGATCGTAGATAGCGGCAGGTATTTCTCTCGTTGGGCGCAAAAAGAAAATATTTGCTGTGAGCTGCACATAGGTGTCGGGAAGGGCATCCAGCCAGTAAATGCTCAGCTCCATTCAGTCACCCAGACTCCACCCTGATGCAAGGGATTACGGGGTCATAGAAAGAAAGACAAAAGAAAGAAAGAAAGACAAAAGAAAGAAAGAAAGAAAGAAAGAAAGAAAGAAAGAAAGAAAGAAAGAAAGAAAGAAAGAAAGAAAGAAAGAAAGAAAGAAAGAAAGAAAGGCTTACAGAATACAGTCAAGCTACAGTTTGTTTTTATTATTTTATTTTCGTTTCTTAAACATTATAATATGAAATAAATGAGAGCCAGTTTGGTGTAAGGCTTAAAGGGATAGAAAGTTGAAGATCCTGAATTCAAGCCCCGCCTTAGGCACGAAAGTCGGCTGGGTGACTTTGAGCCAATCACCAGGAGACAGTGAGTTCTAGTCCCACCTTAGGCATGATAGCCAACTGGGTGACTCTGGACCAATCACCAGGAGTCTGTGACTTCTAGTCCTGCCTTCGGCACGAAAGCCAGCTGGGTGACTCTTGGCCAGTCGTCAGGAGGCGGTGAATTGACTTTGCTTGTCAGAAGGTCGCAAAAGGGGATCACGTGACCCCCAAGACACTGCAAACCGTCATAAATACGAGTCATTTGCCAAGCCTCCAAATTTTGATCACGTGACCGTGGGGACGCTGCGACGGTGATAAATGTGAAAAACGGTCCTAAGTCACTTTTTTTCAATGTCATTGTAACTTCAAACAGTCACTAAGTGAACTGTTGTAGGTCGAGGACTGCCTTTAATGGGGTTTAATTAACGACTGCACTTCTTGGAAAACAGCCGTTGCAAAGCCAGAAGCGAAAGAAAGGTAGGTAGGTAGGTAGGTAGAGAGGAAGGAAGGAAGGAAGGAAGGAAGGAAGGAAGGAAGGAAGGAAGGAAGGAAGGAAGGAAGGAAGGAAGGAAGGAAGGAAGGAAGGAAGGAAGATATTTTGATTGGATTTAAACTCCCACCCAAGGGAATATCTTGATAGGATGATGTCATGGAGGCGAACAGAAAAAAGGAAGGGTGTTTTTTTTTCCCAAAAAGTATTTGACTTTCAAGGCAAAGGAAGTTGAAAACTATCCCAGACAAGGCGGTGATTTGTTGCCAAGGAAACAGCGCAAGTATCTTCATAGAGACCCAGGAACTGAGCTAGATTCAAAGGAGACGTCATCTGTAAATCACCCGGCTTTAGCTTAATTGGCTGGTTAAAGGGGAAATCCTCATCTAGTTGGCTCAGGAAAAAGACTATGGCTGAGGTCACACGCCAGATGTTCCTTTGTAGGTATAACAGGATAACAGAGTTGGAAGGGACCTTGGAGGTCTTCTAGTCCAACCCCCTGCTCAAGCAGGAGACCTCTACTATTTCAGACAAATGGCTGCCTCCAGAAGTTGTGGGTGCTCCAACACTGCAAGTTTTTAAGAAGAAACTGGACAACCATTTGTCTGAAATGGTATAGGGCAGTGGTGGCGAACCTATGGCACGGGTGCCAGAGGCGGCACTCAGAGCCCTCTCTGTGGGCACGCGCGCCGTCGCCCCAGTCCTAGGCCTTCAGCTTGGTTTTATAAAACCTTTTCGCTTTAGGCCTCCACCACTGTGTGCAAAAAAAAAAAAGGTTCAATCAATTTCAACTTCTCGCGGGGAAAAAAAAGATCTTGCAAAGTTGGAATTGATTGATTGAACTTTTTAGTCCCACCCAGTCTGCCATTACCACCGCAGCCATGCCCACCCAATGGGCCACGCCCACCCAATGGGCCACACCCACCCAATGGGCCACGCCCACCCAATTGGGCCAGACCCAGCTAATGGGCCACACCCACCCGGCACTCGACAATGCATAAGTGGATTTTGGGTTGCAGTTTGGGCACTCAGCCTCTAAAAGGTTCGCCATCACTGGTATAGGGTTTTCTGCTTGAGCAGGGGGCTGGACTAGAAGACCTCCAAGGTCCCTTCCAGCTCTATTCTATTCTATTCTATTCTATTCTGTTCTATTCTATTCTATTTCTATTCTGTTCTATTCTATTCTATTATTCTATTCTATTCTATTCTATTCTATTCTATTCTATTCTATTCTATTCTATTCTATTCTATTCTATTCTATTCTATTCTATTCTATTATTCTATTATTCCATTCCATTCTATTCTATTCTGTGTCCTGCATTGAACGGTGACTACCAATAATGGAAAAATAGTACATGTTCTCACCAGCTGTTTCTCTTCCTTTCGTTTTGCAAGGTCCGTTTGGAGTGGCCGACAGACCTGGCCGTCAACCCAATGGACAATTCCCTCTACGTTCTGGACAATAACGTCGTGCTACAGATCTCCGAAAATCACCAGGTGCGCATCGTGGCGGGCCGGCCGATGCACTGTCAAGTCCCCGGTATCGACCACTTCCTTCTGAGCAAGGTAGCCGTTCATGCCACTTTGGAGTCCGCCACAGCCGTGGCGGTCTCGCACAGCGGTGTCCTGTACATCGCCGAGACCGACGAGAAGAAGATCAATCGGATCCGACAAGTCACCACCAACGGCGAAATTTCGCTGGTTGCCGGCGCGCCCAGCGGCTGCGATTGTAAGAACGACGCCAACTGTGACTGTTTCTCCGGGGATGATGGCTATGCCAAGGACGCCAAGCTGAATGCCCCTTCCTCCCTCGCGGTGTGCGCGGACGGGGAGTTGTACGTGGCGGATCTTGGGAACATCCGAATCCGTTTCATCCGGAAGAACAAGCCTTTTCTAAACACCCAGAACCTGTACGAATTATCCTCGCCCATCGATCAGGAACTCTACCTGTTTGACACCAGCGGCAAGCACGTTTTCACGCAGAGCCTCCCGACCGGCGATTACCTGTACAATTTCACCTACACGGGCGACGGGGACATCACCCTCATCACCGACAACAATGGAAATTTGGTTAATATCCGGAGAGATTCCACTGGGATGCCACTCTGGCTGGTGGTGCCAGATGGCCAGGTCTACTGGCTCACCATGGGCACCAACAGCGCCCTCAAGAGTGTGACCGCACAGGGCCAGGAGATAGCCATGATGACCTACCATGGCAGTTCGGGCCTCCTGGCTACCAAGAGCAATGAAAACGGGTGGACCACGTTTTACGAGTGAGTATTGGTTGAGATAATATTTTCAAACTTGGAAGGTAACGTAGAACGTTGAATAATAAGGTTGGAAGGGACCTTGGAGGTCTTCTAGTCCAGCCCCCTGCTCAAGCCGGAGACCCTATACAGTATCATTCTGGACAAATGGCTGTTCAGTCTCTTCTTGAAAACCTTCAGTGATGGAGCACCCATTCCATCAGCATCTTCTTCTTCTTCTTCTTCTTCTTCTTCTTCTTCTTCTTCTTCTTCTTCTTCTTCTTCTTCTTCTTCTTCTTCTTCTTCTTCTTCTTCTTCTTCTTCTTCTTCTTCTTCTTCTTCTTCTTCTTCCTCCTCCTCCTCCTCCTCCTCCTCCTCCTTCCTCCTCCTCCTCCTCCTCCTCATCATCATCATCATCCTCATCATCATCATCATCATCATCATCATGAATGCATGAGTGGAAAGGATAGGATGATCTATCTTCCCCACTCATGCATTGGCCAAGAGTCCCATCTATTATGGTGTGGTATCTTGTTTCTCACAGCTGTCAGCCAAAAGTCCATAGAGAGAACTGAGGTGAGGCCTCCTCCATTGTTGTCCTCCACCTCATGAATTAAAAAAAAACTCAGGCTGGGCTCGGTTGTCTGAATCTGAAGCTTCTACTTGACCATCGGAGAAATGATAGCATGCCATGATAGCCTTGTGTTTTCTTTTTTAAGGGCACTTAATGTTGTGGCTGTCATCATTTTTGTGGAACTGTATTCCATGAAAGTGTTCAGAAAAGCAATTACCTAGAATGATCTTCCCAGGTGGGAAGATCTGAAACTTTAGAGCCGTATTATCCAACCTTAGCAACGTTAAGATGTGTGGACTTCAACTTCCCAGACTTGAAGGGAAGGGAAGGGAAGGGAAGGGAAGGGGAGGTTGGCTTATTTCCTGGGTGATCAAGAGGAACTGTCTACAATTCACCCACACTTAGGATTTCATTCTCTGCTGCCTTTTCAATTTTCTATGCTGCCTTTTCAATTGTAGAGAAGTTTCTGTTGGAGCGGCAAAGTTTTACACCTCATCTGCCTCTCGTTAAAAACAACAAGTTACAAGGCATGTTAATCACTCTCTCTGTGCAACCTTCTCCACCAAGTGAAGCCACAGGCACACAGCATGGGTGAAATGTCACCACCACCCCCAAATTGCACAAGTCCCCCCCCCTCACAGACCTACAGGCTAGAAATGTCAAAATAGTTCGTCACAAGAGCGAAGCCATTTTTAAATCGGTGAGCTTGTCCTGCTGCCTGGTGGCTTTGGCCTAGGAGATTTCCCTCTGTTTCCCTCTTCCCTTCTCACTCTTTCATTTGTGTCCGTGCGACTCTTTTCTTTTCCAGATATGACAGCTTTGGACACCTCACTAACATCACTTTCCCAACCGGTCAAGTCACCACTTTCCGGAGCGATACGGATAGTTCTGTCCACGTCCAGATTGAGACGTCCAGCAAGGATGATGTAACCATCACCACCAACCTTTCAGCCTCAGGTGCCTACTATACCCTCCTGCAAGGTAAGCCACAACATATTTTGACAGCATTCCTCCTAAAAATTTTAATTTTAATTTTTTTCTTAATTGAACTGGGGTAGGACAGCCTTAGAGCAGACATTTGCAGACTGGCAGGGGAGAAGGGATGGTTTCACACGAGCGACCGGCAGGCTTGTGTGCGTGCAGCTCCATTTGCACGAGTGGCCAGCGTGCGCGCCTGCCGCTCGCGCAAATGGAGCGCACATGCTCACCCACCGCTTCCGCGGCCCAGTTCCAAATGGCTTATGGCCTGGGGAATGGGGACCCCTGCCTGAGAGAAAAGCTGGATAAAGCCTCTCTTGAACAGAAGGTATAAATAGAAGACCCTAATGTTGAACATTATTTCTGGGTTTGTTAAATCTAATCATTGTTTGAACATTCTGAAAGGTAAGGAGCTTGGGCCAGTCACCAGAAGACTGAGAGTTCTAGTCCCATCTTAGCCATGAAAGCCAGCTTGGTGATTTTGGGCCAGTTACCAGGAGAGAGGTGAGTTCTAGTCCCGCATTAGGCATGAAAGCAAGCTGGGTGACTTTGGGCCAATCCCCAGGAGAGGTGAGTTCTAGTCCCACCTTAGGCATGAAAGCCAGCTGGGTGACTTTGGGCCAGTTACCAGGAGAGAGTGAGTTCTAGTCCCACCTTAGGCATGAAAGCCAGCTGGGTGACTTTGGGCCAGTTACCAGGTGAGAGTGAGTTCTAGTCCCGCGTTAGGCATGAAAGCCAGCTGGATGACTTTGGGCCAATCCCCAGGAGACGGAGAGTTCAAGTCCCATCTTAGCCATGAAAGCCAGCTGGGTGACTTTGGGTCAGTTACCAGGAGAGGTGAGTTCTAGTCCTACCTTACATATGAAAGCCAACTGGCTGATTTTGTGCCAATCACAAGGAATCTGTGAGTTCTAGCCCCGCCTTAGGCATGAAGGCCAGTTGAGTGAATTTGGCCAGTTATCAGGAGAGGGTGAGTTCTAGTCCCATCTTACGTATGAAAGCCGGCTGGGTGACTTTGGGCCAGTCACACTCTCCCTCATTCTAACCCCACCTCACAGAGTTGCTATTGTGAGGAAAATAAGAGGAGGAAGGCGCATTGTGTGTGTTATTTATAAAAACAAGAAAGTTGCCATAAAAATAAATGAATAAAATAAAGGATGGAAGAATAAGGAAAATGACCATAATGGCAATGTGCAAGAACTGATATATATAAATTGGTCTATCCTAACTTAGCACCTGCCAGGTGTGTAGGACGTAAGGGTATTAGCCGGAAAAGTATCTTCTGTACCCAAAAAAATAAAAAATAAAAGACCATCTCTAACGGGATTTCAACCATTTTAGGGAAATTAAAATGCCAGATTAATGCTGGAAGGAAAATTCAGCTCCACCCCAGGAGTCTAATTAAGCAACAGAAAGTACTTTCAGAACTCTTTGGGGAATTAATTGACTAGGCCGAGATTTAAACGGTCAACGCTGAGTAAAAGTCCATAATAATTGTCTCCTGATCGAGCATCTGAATATTCAGTTGCTCCGAGCTGCTTCTGGGAACCATCTTTTCTCATCAGGGCCAGCTCCAGGACAGGAGAGGTGATCACTCAGCCAGTGGATACAGGTAGTCCTCAACTTACAACAGTTTGTTTAGTGACCGAAGTTACAACGGCACTGAAAAAAGTGACTTACGACCGTTTTTTGGACTTATGACCATTTGCAGCCTCCTCATGGTCACGTGATCAAAATTCAGACACTGGGCAACTGGCATGTACTTACGACAGTTTCAGTCTCCCGGGTCACACGATCCCCTTTTGCGACCTTCTGACAAACAAAGTCAATGGGGGAGCCAGATTCACTTAACAACCGTGTAGCTAACTTCAAACACTGCAGTGATTCCCTTAACAACCGTGGCGGGAAAGGTCGTAAAACGGGGCAAGGCTCACTTAACAGCTGTCTTGCTTAGCCACAGAAATTTTGGGCTCCCTTGTGGTCGTAAGTCAAGGACTACCTGTAATGGACTACTAGACTTTGTGGATCTCAGGGTGTGCCATTTTTGCGAAGGAAAAATTTGCATGTAATTTAACGGGTGAAATTTACCTCATTAAAGGAAGCTACTTGGGGGGAAAAAATCGGAATAAATCTTTTCATTAATTAACAAAAGATTTGAAAGCCACCGTCCTGTTGAACTGGTTAACCGCTCTGAATCCTGATAATTAAGGCACTCAAATTCTCTGACCTGCTCTACTTTATGTTTCATTTGCAAAACTGCAGATAGCCCTCGACTTACAACGGTTCATTTAGCGACCAAAGTTACAACGGCACTGAAAAAAAGTGACTTATGACCATTTTTCGCCTTTACGACTGTTGCAGCAACCCCAGGGTCACGTGATTTACATTTGGATGGTTGACAGCTGGTTCATATTTATGACGGTCGCAGTATCTCGGGGGGCACGGGATCCCCTTTTGTGACCTTCTGACAAGCCGAGTGTCATGACTCCAACAGATGAAACTCTTCAAAGAACTTTGAGGCATTGTTTACCTTAAAGAATCTTTTATTCGAGTAGCATAGCATCGGCACGTACATAGGCAAAGCCAAAATCTGAATTCCCCTCCCCTGAGCACATAGTACCAAAGCACAATTCCCTCCTCTAATTAACAGTCATAAATCACATTCTCCAATTAGTTTGAAATGCGGGCTTTCCCTCCAGTTCTTCAACCCGCCATTTCTTATCTTATTTCAAAAAACCTTGGTTCTCACACTAGTTACAATATTGTTAGGTCTAACTAAACTCCCATGCACGTTCCTCCTCCTCCCCCCCCAGTATCATCTAATTCTAACTCTTAATTCTAAAGAGTAAAACATAAGAAGGAAAATGGCTGCATCTCCATATGTTGTCAAAGCAAGAACATCCGATGTTAGCAGCGTTGACACCGAGTTAATGAGGAATAACCAAATTCACTTAAACAACTGTGTTAGTGATTTAACAACTACAGTGATTCACTTAAGAAATGTGGCCAGAAAAGTCGTAAAGTGAGGCAAAACTCCTTTAACAAATTTCTCACTTAGCAACATAAATTTTGGGCTGAGTTATAGCCGTGAGTCGAGGATTACCTGTAATGGGAGCTGCGGAGGGTTGGCTGCCTGTCAAGTTGTTGGGGTTTTTTTTCTCTCTC
Organism: Azemiops feae; assembly: GCA_023970755.1. Taxonomy (NCBI): domain Eukaryota; kingdom Metazoa; phylum Chordata; class Lepidosauria; order Squamata; family Viperidae; genus Azemiops; species Azemiops feae. The sequence continues at coordinate 999,606 of JALGBA010000441.1, forward strand.
TCTCTCGTATAGATCAAGTGCGCAACAGCTATTACATCGGGGCAGATGGTTCCCTTCGCCTGATCCTGGCTAACGGCATGGAGGTGGCTCTTCAGACTGAACCCCATCTCCTGGCGGGCACCGTGAACCCCACAGTGGGGAAGAGGAACGTGACCCTGCCCATCGACAACGGTCTCAACCTGGTCGAGTGGAGACAACGGAAAGAACAATCCAGAGGCCAGATCACCGTGTTTGGACGCAGGCTGAGGGTGAGTGGATCCATTCCTGGTGAGCACGGATGGACCTGAAATTGTCGGTTCTTCTTGTCACCCAGGAGGAAAGGGTTAAAACAAGAGTTCCCCAACCTTTCGGAGCAGGAGGAGGGGGGGAAAGACGGGATGGTTTTATGGGAGGGGTAAACTCATGCACGCACATGTGCGCATGCACAAACACCGGGGGCCGCAAGCACCAGCGACACTCGCACGAGTGGGGTCGCGAATGCCCGCGACTCGTGATGACACTCGCGCGAGTGGGGTATGAGAGCCTGCGACGCTCACGCGACTGGGGCTACAAACACCTGCGATGCTTGCAATGACGCTTGTGCAAGTGATGGCCAACAGGCCACGGCCCGGTAGTGGGCTGTGGCCCACAGGTTGGGGACCCCTAGGTTAAAAAACTTCCCAGTGTTGTCACATCAGTCAGAAGGAACACGCAAGATGGGTTGAGTTTTGCAGTGTGTCTTCCTTTGCAACAGGAAGGGGCAACTTTTAAAAATTACAGCCAGGTTGACCTGGAACTAGACCGAGTTAAGGGTTGTGACCTTCGTGGTAGGTTAGCAGGAATGAAAGAACAACATACAGATAGTCCTCGACTTAACGATCACAGTTAAGCCCAAAGTTTCCATTGCTCACCGTTGTTAAGTGAATTTTGCCCCATTTTTTACGACCTTCCTTGCTACAGTTGCTAAGTGAATCACTTCAGCTGTTAAGTTAGTAATGTGGTCGTTAAGCGAATCTGGCTTCCCCATTGACTTTCCTTGTCCGAAGGTTGCAAAAAGGGGATCATGTGATCCCAGGACACCGCGACCGTCAGAAACACGAGTCAGTTGCCAAGTGTCTGAATTGTGATCATGTGACCATGAGGATGCTGTAACAGTTGTGTCTGTGAAAAATGGTCATAAGTCACTTGTTTCAATGCCGTTGTAACTTCAAACGGTCATTAAATGAGGATTAACTGCACTCAGCTAAACAATGTATTTCATTCTCTGAAGCCATCGTTCTCCCAGCCAAATGTGGCCTCACTACCGTGGTGTAAAGCAATAACTATCACTCCCCAATATTGTTGGTGCTGCCCCTATCAAATATCAAAAATGCTTATTTTTGAATGCATATTAAAAAGGGGCGTAGCTTTCAGCACATACCATAGCCACCATCTTGACTTTTTCTGCCTTTTTTTGTGGACACCCCAGTTATAGAATAGAACAGAATAGAACAAAATTATTTATTGGCCAAGTTTGGTTGGACACACAAGGAATTTATCTCCGGTGCAGAAGCTCTCAGTGTACATATACAAGCAATAAGTGATAAATCACGATCGTAATCAACATAAAAATACATTCGTCATAAATCATAAGATACAACACATTCATCATAAATCATACGATGCAACACTTAACCATCGTCATACGATACTAGCTAAGCAAACAACACAAATCGTACTAGGATACTAAATAAAACAATATAAATCGTAAGATACAAGCAACCAAGTTATAGTCATAAGACGATAAGGAGATAGGTAATAGGAAAGATGAGGACAATAATAGCAATAAAGCCTTACTAAGTAGTTTGGCAGTGTTGCAGAACTTAGTTGTTTAGCAGAGTGACGGAATGGGGGAAACTGTCCTTGTGTCTAGTTGTTTTGGCATGCAATGCCCTGTACTAGAGTGCATTGCACACCAAATATATAGTGCAAATGCCAAATGCCTTTATACATAAAGACCCAAGATATTATTATGAACAGTTTAAAATACTTAGCTGAATCCCAGTGTATGGACCAGTCCTAGAGGAGATCAAGCCCGACTGCTCCTTAGAAGGCCAGATCCTGAAGTTGAAACTCAAGTACTTTGGCCACCTAATGAGAAGGAAGGACTCACTGGAGAAGAGCCTGATGCTGGGAAAGGTGGAGGGCAATAGAAGAAGGGGACAACAGAGAAGGAGGTTGCTGGGTGGAGTCACTGAAGCAGTAGGCCTGAGCTTAAATGGACTCCAGAAGATGGTAGAGGACAGGAAGACCTGGAGGAACGTTGTCCATGGGGTCACGATGGGTCGGACACGACTTCGCAACTAACAACAAAGTGTATGGATTTTTCAAGGCCCTCCTTCCTTCTTTTTCTTGCATCTCGTAAGAGTTTTTTGCAACTACGCAGAAACCCTATTTGCCATTTGCCCAGGGGAGGGAAGCAAAAGAGATTGTTCTGAACGGTAGTTAATAATTAATCTTACTAAGGCTTTTGGTAATTGTCCTAATTCTTATCCTCCCAGGTTCACAACCGAAATTTGTTGTCCCTTGACTTCGACCGAGTGACACGTACCGAGAAGATTTACGACGACCATCGCAAATTCACGCTGCGCATCCTCTACGACCAGGCGGGCCGGCCTACGCTCTGGTCCCCCAGCAGTCGTCTGAACGGGGTGAACGTCACCTATTCCTCAGGAGGGCATATAGCCGGAATCCAAAGGGGTACTATGTCCGAAAGGATGGAGTACGACCAAGCGGGCAGAATTACCTCCAGAATGTTTGCTGATGGCAAAGCTTGGACCTATACATATTTAGAGAAGGTGAGTGCCATAGGGAAGAGGTGTCTGTAAAGTTTTAGCCCAACTGAAGTTTTACGAATCACCCAATCTGCCTCTTTGAATTATATTGATATACTACAGGTAGTCCTTGACTTACAACCGTGCATTTAGTGACCGTGCAAAGTTACAACTGCACTGAAAAAAGCGACTTCTGCCCGTTTTTCACATGACTGTTGCAGCATCTCCACGGTCACGTGATCAAAATTTGGAGGCTTTGGCAACTGGCTCATATTTACGACGGTCGCGGTGTCCCGGGGTCATGTGATCCCCTTTTGCGACCTTCTGACGAGCAAAGTCAATGGGGAAGCCAGATTCACTTAATTGTGTTACTAACTTAACGGCTACTGAACAACTGCGACAAGAAAGATTGTAAAGTGGGGCAAAACACACTCAATAACTGTCTTGCTTAGCACTGGACGTTTTGGGCTCAGTTGTGGCTGTAAGTCGAGGACTACCTGTACTAAAATTGTCATGACCTTTAACTGGGAAAAACAATGCGCCGTAAGGCAACCATTTTTGAACCAAGGTGCCTCAAATGGGCTAATTTATAGAACGTGGTCAAAATTCTATGCTTCCCAAGGGAATGAAATTCGGGAAAGTTGTGGCTGTTTCAGTACTGCTGGCCTGCTACTGCTGCAATGACGGACATGAAGTTCTATTTACAACCTTCTGTGACAGTTTCCTAGCCAGCCTAGTAATCCCTTGCTCTCTCTCTCCCATTCAGTAACAGCCACTTACCTGCCTGCTGGAAAAGGGAGGGAGGGAGGGAGGGAGGAAGGAAGGAAGGAAGGAAGGAAGGAAGGAAGGAAATAAATTTACTGAGACTCCCTGTCAGATTCCCACAAGGAAACTCAATGGGGAAGCCAGCAGGAAATCAGAAATCTTTCCTACTCCCATTGCTTTTTTGCTAGTCCTTCATCATTCTGTTTCTCTGTTTAGGTAAGGAAATATCTCTGAAACCCAACAGGCACATAATGTCTAGTATTCTCTTAGTTTCTTCCCTTTATATCTCCCAGAAGATTATTAAAAATAATCTCCAAATTGTTTTTCTGTGTTACCTGGTACATATTCATCCCGCTATTTCTTTTCAAGAAAAGCAACTTAATGCAGAACATGAGAAAAATTAAGGACAGGAGATAAGAAAAAGAAAAGAATACATAGCAAACTATAGTTCACACCAACACTATTTACTATAACTTCATAATTTCCTATCTTTGCTCATCAACCTCGCCTCTGCTACGTCCACAGATCACTTCTTGAGTTGCTTGAAACTTCTTGTTCTCTCTGGCATCTTTTCAACCTTAAGAAGTTTTTAAGTAATTTTGGACAATGTTGGTCACAATCCACTTTCTGTATCCCACTACAAAACGTAGCCATAATAATGATGTCTACAAAATGTCCTTGATATAACTTATTTTTCTCTTCTGATTACAGTCCATGGTCCTGCTTCTTCACAGTCAGCGGCAATACATTTTTGAGTTTGATAAGAACGATCGCTTGTCGTCAGTAACGATGCCCAACGTAGCTCGGCAGACGCTGGAGACACTTCGATCAATTGGCTATTACAGGAATATCTACAGGCCCCCGGAGGGCAATGCCACGGTGGTAGAAGACTTCAATGAGGAATGGCAACTCCTTCACACTTATTACTTAGGGACCGGGAGACGGGTCATCTATAAGTACGGCAAGCTATCCAAACTGGCAGAGATGCTTTATGACACCACCAAAATCAGCTTCACCTACGATGAAACAGCGGGCATGTTGAAGACCATCAACTTACAAAACGAAGGGTTCACCTGTACGATCAGATACCGCCAGATCGGACCGCTCATTGACCGCCAGATTTTCCGTTTCACGGAAGAAGGCATGGTGAATGCCCGCTTCGATTATAACTATGACAACAGCTTCCGGGTGACCAGCATGCAAGCCGTGATCAATGAAACACCCTTGCCTATTGACCTCTACCGTTACGACGACGTGTCGGGCAAAACCGAGCAATTTGGCAAATTCGGGGTGATCTATTACGACATCAACCAGATCATCACCACGGCGGTCATGACCCACACTAAACATTTTGATGCCTACGGTAGGATGAAGGAAGTTCAGTATGAAATATTCAGGTCCCTCATGTATTGGATGACCGTACAGTACGACAACATGGGGAGAGTGGTGAAAAAGGAACTGAAGGTTGGTCCTTACGCAAATACCACCAGGTATTCGTACGAATACGATGCAGATGGCCAATTGCAGACGGTGTCCATCAACGAGAAACCACTCTGGAGATACAGTTATGACCTCAATGGGAATCTCCATTTGTTGAGTCCCGGCAACAGCGCCCGTCTTACGCCGCTGAGGTACGACCTCCGGGACAGGATTACGAGACTGGGCGACGTGCAGTATAAGATGGATGAAGATGGCTTCTTGAGGCAAAGGGGGAACGACATTTTCGAGTACAACTCCGCGGGACTTCTCATCAAGGCCTACAGCAAAGCCAGCAAATGGAGCGTGAAGTATCGCTATGACGGGCTCGGAAGGAGAGTCTCCAGCAAAACCACCCACGGTCACCACCTGCAGTTCTTCTACGCGGACCTCACCAACCCCACCAAGGTCACCCATCTGTATAACCATTCCAGTTCTGAGATAACCTCTCTCTATTACGACCTTCAGGGTCACCTCTTTGCCATGGAGGTGAGCAGTGGAGATGAATTCTACATTGCTTGCGACAACATTGGGACGCCCTTGGCGGTCTTCAGCGGAACGGGCCTCATGATCAAGCAGATCCTCTACACGGCGTATGGAGAGATCTACATGGATACCAACCCAAACTTCCAAATTATCATTGGTTACCATGGAGGCCTATACGATCCCCTCACCAAACTCATCCACATGGGGAAGAGAGACTACGACGTCCTAGCCGGCCGGTGGACCAGTCCGAACCATGGCATTTGGAAACGGCTCAGCCACAGCAACATCATGCCGTTCAATCTCTACATGTTCAAAAACAACAATCCGATGAGTAACGCCCAGGATATAAAGTGCTACATGACAGGTAAAAATTCCTGTTCAGCTCATTAGTTAACTGCCCAGGGCAGAACTGAGACTTTTGCATGGAGTTTGGCCATGAAGCTTTGGACCTCATCCGCAGAATGGGTGCCATTGCTTACTGGTAAAGGGCACGCAAGTTTCTAGGCGCAGGGTCTTCCATTTAAAAGAGCCAGTTTGGTGTAGTGGTTAAGGTGCTGGCCTAGAAACCAGGGGAAGGTGAGTTCTAGTCCCACCTTAGGCATGAAGGCCAATTGGGAGACTTGGGCCAATTCCCAGGAGACGGTGAGTTCTAGTCCTGCTTTAGGCAAGAAAGCGGACTGTGATTTGGGGCCAATCCCCAGGAGACGGTGAGTTCTAGTCCTGCTTTAGGCAAGAAAGCGGACTGTGATTTGGGGCCAATCCCCAGGAGACGGTGAGTTCTAGTCCTGCTTTAGGCAAGAAAGCTGACTCTGTGATTTGGGGCCAATCCCCAGGAGACGGTGAGTTCTAGTCCTGCTTTAGGCAAGAAAGCGGACTGTGATTTGGGGCCAATCCCCAGGAGATGGTGAGTTCTAGTCCTGCTTTAGGCAAGAAAGCTGACTCGGTGATTTGGGGCCAATCCGCAGGAGACGGTGAGTTCTAGTCCTGTCTAAGGCATGAAAGCCGACTGAGTAGCTGGATGACTTTGGTCCAATCACCAGGACACGGTTAGTTCTAGTTCTGCCCTAGCCATGAAGGCCGTCTGGGTGACTTTGTCCAATCACCAGGAGAGAGTTGAGTTCAAGTCTCACCTTAGGCCTGAAAGCAGGTTGGAAGTGACTTTTTGACACTTTCTCGCAGCCCAACCTCCCTCGCAGGGTTGTTGTGGGGAAAAATAGGAGGAAGAATTAGGATCGCCAGCTTCAGGAATTTCTCTGATATCTTTTTGCCTCAGATACTGAAGTGAGAACAAACCCTGCCTGGTTGTGAAGAACAAATACTCAGATTTAACCAATAATTCTGATTTTAAAGCAACTGACCAAGCAGGGCCCTAATTTTTTTTTTTTTTGCTTCGACTCTAAAGGTTCTGTGGATTAAAGGGTGATTAATGTCCTTCTAATTTTTTGACAATTGTACAGAGGGTATTATTGTGGGCCTCAGCTGGCACCCAGATCCTCAACAGCCCCTAAACAAACTGCCATGAAAGAGTCTTGTTCACGAGAGAAGCCTCTGAATCCTTTCTAATCCTGACCTTTCCGTCAATCCTTTTTTAAAAAAAATAACAGTGCGGTGAAATGTTAATTCACCCATGAGAATTGCTATTTAAAGGGCAGTGGAAAACAAAAAACAAAAAAACTCTTCCAGCTCAGGCAGAGGGAGAGACGGACCAAGGAAATCAAGCCCCACCGAAGCTGGAGGAATGAGAATACAATAGTATAGAAGAACAGAGTTGGAAGGGACCTTGGAGGTCATCTAGTCCAACCCCCTGCTCAGGCAGGAAACCCTCTACCATTTCAGACAAATGGCTGTCCAGTCTCTTCTTAAAAACTTCCAGTGTTGGAGCATTCACAGCTTCTGGAGGCAGGTTGTTCCCCTGGTTAATTGTTCTAACTATCAAGAAATTTCTCCTTAATTCCAGGTTGCTTCTCTCCTTGATTCGTTTCCCTCCGTTGCTTCTTGTCCTGCCTTCAGGTGCTTTGGAGAAGAGCTTGACTCCCTCTTCTTTGTGGTAACCCCTGAGGCAACTTGGGAGTAAATTATTTGGGAATTGTTATATACGAAGGAGAGAGAGCCAAAACAGACAGAGATTGTAGAGCGATTCGGAGCTCATTTTTGCACGCCACGTATTTGCATCACAAACACGTCCAGTCTCACAGCGGTTGATATTTGTAACATTGCCTGCTCATCATCCCCAGCTCAGTTGTGGCACCTTAAAGTCATACTGAGCCATTCCAGCTTTAAACGAGCATTTTTCCTGTTCTTAGAAATGTTGTTTTCATAGCCCTAGGGCTTTTGATCACTGACAAGGCTGAAGATCCAGATGATGAACTGCAAGATGAATAGCAAATAAATGAGAGAGAGAGAGAGAGAGAGAGAATGTGTGTGTGTGAGAGAGAGAGAGAGAGAGAACGAGAGAGGGAGGAGGGAGTGTGTCAGAGAGAGAAATTTTTAAAATTTTAAAAGAAGGAAGAACTATTCCAGAAACAGTGAAATTGGTTGCACGTCATTGCGACTTTGAATTGACTCTCCACCAATAGCTACTGATAATAAGGTGCTAGCCCCTCTTGAGGAATAGATTGATTCTCCTGGGTGTGAATATGTAGCTGTAGTCTTGGATGTGACTACTGTTTAAAGTGCTCAAAGTTTGAGAAATTCTGCTCTACTGGAAGATCCTGCATTGGGATAGAGGATCAGACTTCCTCTAACTCCATTCTGTAACTTCCAGAGCTTATTTTTCATTGAAATAAGCAGTAGCCACGTAGTTCTCACCCCGAAAGTCCTTTATCGGATACAGACATTCATACTCCCTGCAAACCAGTGGCCCCTCTGATGCATTATTATTATTTTTTATAGTTGGTCACATAGTCAGCCAGATATTTAGACTGAATTTGGCATTTTTATCCACCTATCGGGTCCTTTCCAAGGACCTGGGATAGGTAGATGTTGTTGTTTCCTGGTGGCAATTTCTGGAGTTGCGTCCTCTCCTTCCTCTGGCTTCCTGTCCATTCCTTCCTTCCTTCCATAACTGTTGTGTTTTAAGTCAAGATAGCCTTTGACTTTATGCCTATGGAGAGTCTCAACCATCCAGGTCATGGTTGTCCCAAAGGTGCTTTTTCCAAAAGGCAACTGGAATTCCTTGGTTTTTTTCCTTCTGAAAATATTTTACTTCTCAACTGAGAAGCTTCCTCAGTTTTAGCTGACTGGAGGGAAATGGAAGGATTTATATTATTCTCCAAAGCGCCTGAAGGCAGGAGAAGAAGCAACGGATGGAAACTAATCAAGGAGAAAAGCAACCTAGAACTGAGGAGAAATTTCCTGACAGTGGGAACAATTAATCAGTGGAACAACCTGCCTCCAGATGTTGTGGGTGCTCCAAAACTGGAAGTCTTTAAGAAGAGACTGGACAGCCATTTGTCTGAAATGGTATAGGGTTTCCTGCCTGAGCAGGGGGTTGGACTCAAAGACCTCCAGGGTCCCTTCCAACTTTATTATTATTATTATTATTATTATTATTATTATTATTATTATTATTATTATTATTATTATTATTATTATTATTATTATTATTATTATTATTATTATTATTATTATTATTATTAATCATCGCACAGTCAGCCAGATGTTCAGAGTGGATTTGGCATTTTTGCCTACCTATCGAGTCCTTACCAAGGACCTGGGATAGGCAGATGTGGATGTTTGATGGTATTACAGATATCGTCGCAGGATGGAAGCTGTTCCTAGTAAGGCCGCCTTGTGCAATTGACTAATGGCGAATTTGTCAATGCCAATGGTGTTCAAGTGGTGCTCCAGTTGTTTTGGGATTGCACCCAAGGCGCCTATTACTATTGGTACCACCCTTGCTTGCCTTTACCACAGTCTTTCTATTTCTATTTGTAGGTCTTTGTATTTTGTTATCTTCTCCAGTTCTTTCTCGTCTATTCTGCTGTCTCCAGGCACTGCCACGTCCACTATCCTATTATTATTATTATTATTATTATTATTATTATTATTATTATTATTATTATTATTATTATTATTATTATTATTATTATTATTATTATTATTATTATTATTATTATCATTATTATTATCATCATCATCATCATCATCATTATCATCATCATCATCATCATCATCATTATTTTCTTTGTGGTCATCTGGTTGTTAGCACAGGTTCCACACCCATTTATACTCTGATTCAGGCGACTCTGAGGATACAGAGAAACCCCCCAAGTGATCTCAACGACTCTGGGAGAGTGAACAACTAACCCTCGGAATACTAACGACCAGATGACTGCAAAGAATATAAGTCCTTCCATTCCCCACCAGTCAGTTAGAACTGAAGAAGCTTCTTGGATGAGAAGCGAAATGTTTTTGAAGAGAGAAAAAAAAAAAACCCAAGAAAGTCCGGTTGCCTTTTTGAAAAAAGAGCCATTGGGACATTTGACTATATCCTGCAGACACCCCTAGAGAATAGATTTATATATTTGTTTTTTATTTAGAAAATTTAAAGGGCCACCCCACTCATTCACGGTGACTTCAGGCAGCTTCCAGAATCTCAACAGGAAAGCCAATACTACTATTACTACTATTGAGTCAAGTACCACTCTATACCAGGGGGTCTTCAAACCTGGCCCTTTTATGACTTGTGGGACTTCAACTCCCAGAATTCCTCAGCCAGGCAAGCTGGCTGAGGAATTCTGGGAGTTGAAGTCCACAAGTCATAACAGGGCCAAGTTTGAAGACCCCTGACTTATACTAACCGTGTGCATTTAACTTTTTGGCCAGCACCGTAATCTGTTGGTTTTTCTCTTCCCATTCCAGATGTCAACAGCTGGCTGCTTACCTTTGGTTTCCAGTTGCACAACGTTATCCCTGGCTATCCTAAACCTGACATGAACTCGATGGAGCCATCCTATGAGCTCACCCACACCCAGCTGAAAACCCAGGAATGGGACAACAGCAAGGTAATTAATGCGATTTTTGAGGCGTCGCAGCTTCTTCAGCTTCCAAAAAGACTGAACTTTTGAACTGCCGCTACTTTATCCCAGAGGAAACGTCCAGTGGGGAGTGGAGAACGTGTGCAGATAGTCCTTGACTTACAACCGTTCATTTAGTGACCGTTTGAAGTTACAACGGCACTGGAAAAAGTGACTTGGGAATGTTTTTCACACTTAACAGCCCTTGTAGCATCCCCACGATCCAAATTTGCGTGCTTGGCGACTGACTCATATTTATGACGGTTGCAGTGTCCGGGGGACACGGGATCCCCTTTGGCGACCTTCTGATGAGCAAAGTCAGTGGGGGGAAGGCCAGGTTCACTTAACAACTTGTTACTAATTGAAAAAAAACTGCAGTGATGTTAGTAACTTAACAAACAGCAATGATTCACTTCACTCTAGCAAGAAAGATCCTGAAGCGGGGCAAAACAAACTTAGCAACTTTCTCACTTAGCGACAGAAATGTTGGGCTCAGTCAGGGTTATAAGTTGGGGACCACCTGTGGTCTTTCTGATGTTTTATTACTCTTCTACAGATAATCCTCAACTTACGATGGGTTGCTTAGCGACTATTCAAAGTTACAACAGAACCTTAAAAAAAGCTACTTACAGCCCAGATTCAAAGTTCCAATCGTGCCCCCCTCCATTTGCATGATTGCATTTCAGCATTTCTCTCTCTCTCTCTCTCTCTCTCTCTCACACACACACACACACACACAAACACAATAATAATAATAATAATAAAGTTGGAAGGGACCTTGGAGGTCATCAACTCCAACCCCCTGCTCAGGCAGGAAACCCTATACCATTTCAGACAAATGGCTGTCCAGTCTCTTCTTAAAAACTTCCAGTGTTGGAGCATTCACCACTTCTGGAGGCAGGTTGTTCCACTGGTTAATTGTTCTAACTGTCAGGAAGTTTCTCCTTAGTTCTAGGTTGCTTCTCTCCTTGATCAGTTTCCATCCGTTGCTTCTTGTCACACACACACACACACACCCCTCCATTGGCAGCCTCCTGTGCTCACATGACCATGATTTATAATGGGTTCTTTGCGAGAAGAACCAGGAAGCCTTTATCTCTGGGTTCAGGCAAAAAAAACCTCTCATTACAGAAATAGAAATACAGAATAACAGAGTTGGAAGGGGCCTTGGAGGTCTTCTAGTCCAACCCCTTGCTCAAGCAGAAAATCCTATACCATTTCAGACAAATGGCTGTCCAATCTCTTCTTAAAAACCTCCGGTGATGTAAAACCCACAAGTTCTGAAGGCAAGTTGTTCCACTGGTTAATTGTTCTCACTGTTAGGAAGTTTCTCCTTAATTCCAGGTTGCTTCTCTCCTTGTTTTAAGTTCCCATCTGTTGCTTCTTGTGCTGCCTTCAGGTGCTTCGGAGAATAGGTTGACACACACACCCCTCTTCTCTGTGACAGCCCATTAGATATTGGAAAACTGCTATCATAATTCTTTTTATTAGACTAAACATACCCATTTCCTGCAACCATTCTTTGTATGTTTCAGCCTCCAGACCAAATCATGGTTAAAACCAGGCCACACAATAATACCCCTAGGCTGCAGGCAGTGGGTTCACATAACAAACACCACATTTCCTTTATCACACACACACACACACACACACACACGTTTGCTTAACAACCATTTGCAAACAAGCTCTTAAAATCAGACCCAATCATGTATTGACCTACTTAAAGACCGGCACAAATTAATACCGTAATTCCAGGCTCAATTATGTTGTAGCTTGAGGACTACCTGCACAACAGCATTATTCAAAGCTGGCCATTTTTAGATATCCGGCTTTCAAACTCCCCAAATTCCCCAGCCAGCATGGGAGTCGAAGTCTACACATCTTAAAGCTGCCCTGTTTGAAAAACCCTGCTCTGTAGCACCACGATTCTCTGAAAGTTTTGGCCTTATCAGATAAACGCGATCTCCCCTCTAATATTTCCTGTCGTGTTTTTTTTTTCTCTTCCTTTGGGGAACGGAAAGATGAAACTGGCACGGGGAACAAATTTCAAAGGCAAGAACCGCTATCTCTTTGAACTCGGCCTAATCATCTGTTTGTGTCCCTTTTAAAAAACAAAAACATTGGCAGCCTCAGAGCCCCACTTTTCCCCCATGCATTACTTTATTATTTAAAAGGCTGTATTCAAGGTCATTCTTTCTGCAAATTAAGCAGATAACGAAAAGGGTTGTTGTTTTTTTAAATTACAATTCCAGGGGTATTCATGATAACATTTCATTGTAGCTGGCAAAATATCCTGGGCTGTAGGGCTAAAGTTGTCCTTAAAATGGCACAATTCTGAATGTTGGAGAAACTTGCCTTATTTTAGCCCAAACTACAGATAGTCCTCCATTTACGACGGCAGTCAGAACCAGACTTTTCATGGCTAAAAGCAAAGCAGTTGTTAAATCAGTCGGGCCTGATTTTACGACCGTTTTTTGGCCACCTTGTTATGTCAGTCACTGCAGTTGTTAAGTGAATCACGGGGTCATCAAGTGAATCAGGCTTCCCCTATTGACTCTGTTGGTCGGAAGCTGGCTGGGAAGGTCGCAAAATGGCGATCACATGACCCTGGGACCATCGTTAATACATGCCGGTTGCCAGGCGACCAAATTCCGATCACATGACTGTGAGAATGCTGTGGTGGTTGTAAGTGTGAGGACCGGTCGTAAGTCATTTTTTAGGGCTTTTGTTACTTCGAACAGTCACTAAAGAAATGGTTATAAGTCAAGGACTACCTATAAGTAATTTGTGAAGGCTTTAGGATCATCTAAGCAAGACAGTTCTTAAGTGAGTTTTGCCTCATTCTACGACCTTTCTGGCCACAGTTGTTAAGCGAATCAGGCTTCCCCATTGACTTTGCTTGTCAGAAGGTCGCAAAAGGCAATCACGCAACCCCGGGACGCAGCAACCATCGTAAATACGAGCCAGTTGTCAAGCGTCTGAATTTTGATCACGTGACCATAAGGATGCTGCAATGGTCGTAAGTGTGAAAAACAGTCACAAGTAACATTTTTCAGTGCCGCTGTATCTTTGAAAGGTCACTAAATGAATATTTGTAAGTCAAGGACTAGCCTGTATAATGGGCCCACTTAACTTCCTGACAGGGAGGACAATCAACCAGTGGAACAGCTTGCCACCAGAAATCGTGGGCGCCCCATCACTGGAGATTTTTAAGAAGAGGCTAGACAGTCACCTGTCTGAGACGGTATAGGTTCTCCTGCTTGAGCAGGGGGCTGGACTAGAAGACCTCCAAGGTCCCTTCCAGCTCTATTCTATAATTTTTAAAACCGCCACGTTCATTTTAACGACCATTGTGTTTGCTTATGAACCACTGCAAAAAGATAACAAAATCAGGCCCGATCATGTAGCGACCTGCTTAATGGCAGACACGGCCATAATTCCAGGCTCAGTTACGGTCGTGAGTTGAGGACTACCTGTGGAGAGTTTCGTGTCTCCCTCTTGCATCTAACGCGAGTCCCTCTCTTTTCAATCTCTCTCCCTGCCCCTCTGCAGTCGATCCTAGGGGTGCAGTGCGAAGTGCAGAAGCAGCTGAAGGCGTTCGTCACATTGGAGAGCTTCGAACAGATCTACACGTCGAGCATCGCCGGGTGCCAAGAAGTCAAGGAGCACCGCCATTTTGCCTCGGGAGACTCCATCGTTGGCAAGGGGGTCAAGTTTGCCATGAAGGACGGCCGGGTGGCCACCGATATCATCGGCACCGCGAACGAGGACGGGCGGAGGGTCGCCGCCATCCTCAACAACGCCTACTACCTGGAGAACTTGCACTTCACCGTCGACGGCACGGACACCCACTACTTCGTCAAACCGGGGCCGTCGGACGGCGACTTGTCCATCCTGGGCCTCAGCGGCGGAAGGCGAACCTTGGAGAACGGGGTCAACGTCACCGTCTCCCAAATCAACACCGTGCTCAACGGGAGGACTAGACGCTACACGGACATTTCGCTCCAGTACGGAGCTTTGTGCCTCAACACCCGATACGGGACCAGTTTGGACGAGGAGAAGAGCCGCGTGCTGGAATTGGCCAGGCAACGGGCCGTGAGCCAGGCGTGGGCGCGGGAGCAACAGAGACTGCAGGATGGGGAGGAGGGTAGCCGGTCCTGGACAGAGGGGGAGAAGCAGCAACTGCTGAACACGGGACTCGTTCAGGGGTACGACGGCTACTTCGTCATCTCCGCCGAGCAGTACCCAGAACTGTCCGACAGCGCAAACAATATCCATTTTATGCGACAGAGCGAGATGGGCAGAAGGTGACAGAGAGGGGTGATGGCGTTGACTTCTTGCCAAAGACAGCTGTTTGAGACTGCGTTGTACTTGAGCCTTTTTTTTTCTTCTTTTTTCTAAACAAAAAGACAAAACACACAAAGAACTTTACGGAAAACAGGCAAGGTGGAGGAAGAACACGGTGGCACCATAGCTCAGGCAACATCCTTTATGTTAGTTTTTTTTTTTTTTTTTCCTCTCGCCTTTGGCCGTTTTTCATTCTTCTCCTTCTCTGCTCTTCCCCGTCTTCTCTCTTGGAAGTGTCATTTCGCCATTGTGTGAGCCCTTTCCTGCAAAGTGCTGAAAGTCGAGGAGGTGTTGGTTTCAATCCCTCGTTTCTGTTTGTTGGTTTTCTTTCGTTGTGTTTCTTTTTTTAACGGGGTGGGGAAGAAAAAAAAAAGAGCCTCTGTATTAGGTTTGGGTTAACCTTTCCTAGTGGGGTTGGAGGGAAAATAAATAAATAAGAGGATTTATGAGGAACGAAAACAGGAAGAAGGCCTCGCGGAGGAGAAAAATTCACAATTTCCTGCAGCGTCGGACAAAGAAACTGGAAACTGGACCCCCTTCAAACATTTTGCGAGCCTCAAAGCAAGAACTTGGGGGGTCATTTTTACATTTTCCCATTCTTTCTGGGTAACCTGCCGTTTTGGGTTATTTGCTGAAGGAGGCCAAACCACTGCAATCTTAAGACTTGTGAACTCAAAATCTTTCTCTTTTTTAATTTGTTTTTTTTTGTGTTTTTTTTTAAATGGGTCTTTTTTATGACGATAGGCTATTTTGTTCACCGGTTTGTTTTCTGCTGTTGTGTGACAGAGGACGCATCTTTTTTTCATTTGGAAACCCACCCCCCACCCCCAGCAGCTATCCGAGCAGGGCGGGGGGGGACGGGACAAAAAGGAAAACCACATTCTCACAACCTTTGTTGCACATACTGTTAGATGGGAAGCACCAATGATGTATATTTGTCAACAGTAAACCCTCCTTAAATATATAGTATTTCTGTACACCAAGTGAAGTGTCTTTTAACTTTGGAGGATGCAACCTATTCTCTGATCATGGCGGTTTTCTCTTTAGAGTAGGGTCATCCTTAATGATGAAATCTCAATTCCTCCTAATATATATATATATAGATATATATATTTTTCAGAGCCAGGTTAGATACTGATGTGAGAGACACAGCAAGGGCCTCTTGGTGATTTTTTTTTTATTTTTTTTTACTTTAATGAAGCATCAGTAGAGAAAAAGATGCTTCATTGCTTCTCCACGGGCCGCTTCTACCAAAATGGTTCTTCTCTAGTGCTGGGATGATTTTTAGAAGGCTGAGGTTGAGCGGCAGATGGTGTGTAAGGAAATAGACAACGTATTGAACAATCTCCTTACCTGTTCCCAAACTTAAGATCATGCCAAAACATTTGGCTTGGGTGTCTGTGAAGATTCTCGGTCATCCAGGTTGTGGTTGTCCCAAAGATGCTTTTTCAAGAGGCAACTGGACTCCCTTTGTTTTTCTTTGAAATCGGAGGCAGAGGGAAACAACACCAGCTATCTCCTGTTTACAACACAGTCCTTTCAGCAGTTCCAAGAAGGTTCCCCACCCATTTGCACTATTCAGGTGACCCTGAGGGCACAGATAAAACCTCCAAGGCCTCAATGACTCTCAGAGGGAGTACTAATGACCAGGTGACTGCAAGGAATATACATCCTTCCATTCTCCACCGTTCAGTCAGAACTGAAGAAGCTTCTTGGATGAGAAGTGAAACGTCTTCCAAGGAAAACAAAAGACAGTCCAGTTGCCTCTTGAAAAAGCACCCTTGGGACAATTTGGCTTGGATGAATTTGATCGATCTATCCAGTCCCCACATGGATTGACTTTTCAGCTACACAAACCAGATTCTCTATTCTAGCTTTCAGGAGTAAACCTACACTTTGGAGGAAGTTCTTCTGGTGATTTAATGTTGTTGTTAGTTGCGAAGTCGTGTCCGACCCATCACAACCCCATGGACAACGTTCCTCCAGGCCTTCCTGTCCTCTACCATCTTCTGGAGTCCCTTTAAGCTCACGCCTACTGCTTCAGTGACTCCATCCAGCCACCTCATTCTCTGTCGTCCCCTTCTTCTACTGCCCTCCACCTTTCCCAGCATCAGGCTCTTCTCCAGTGAGTCCTTCCTTCTCATTAGGTGGCCAAAGTACTTGAGTTTCAACTTCAGGATCTGGCCTTCTAAGGAGCAGTCAGGGTTGATTTCCTCTAGGACTGACCGGTTTGATCGCCTTGCAGTCCAGGGGACTCGCAGGAGTCTTCTCCAGCACCAGAGTTCAAAGGCCTCAATTCTTTGGCGCTCAGCCTTTCTTATGGTCCAACTTTCACAGCCATACATTGCAACTGGGAAAACCATGGCCTTGACTATACGTACTTTTGTTGGCAGGGTGATGTCTCTGCTTTTTAGTATGCTGTCTAAATTTGCCATAGTTGATTTAATAGCATCTTGTAAAAAGTCCTAAAGGAAAGTCCAGGTGCCTTTTGGGGGAAAAAAAAACCTTTGGGACAACGATGATCTGGACAATGGAGAATCTCCAAAGACATCTTGTAAAAAGCAAAAGCAGGGTTAAATTTAGGGCATTAGGAACCAAGAACACCTTAGCTAGAGTAGGATAGGATCGTGCGTCCAGCTGCATTCTGTACTATAGTTTCAAAACGGGGATGGATTTACTACTCTTTGTAAAGAAATTCACGGCTGATGCAAGTCACGTCTAGTCCCAGGACTGCTGGAAATAGTGTTACCCAGATGTGCCTGGATCCGTTGCTTTTGTGTATAAATTATTCTCATCCAACATAAGAGATTCCAAAGACTTTGGTTGAGATAGCGCTAGCAAAATAGAAACATCTGGAAATTAATGGCAGTGGGTGAGCTGAAGGACAGGCGTGGCAGAAATGTTAAACAGATCTTGCCTTTTTTTTTTTCCTCTCAACTTCATCCTTTTACATTGTTTTTCACACATAAACCCCCGTGGATACCCAAAGCTTTCTGAGTAGAACTGTGAGACTCCATATCGAGAGATTAAAATCTATCCAGACCTGCTTCTATTAAAAAAAAGCTGATTTCCTGATGGGGGTATCAAGGTGAACTGAATTTAAATGAAAATTCTTAAAAACGGAAAGAAGCATGTTGTTCCTACCTAAAGGAGGATTTTATCAATCCAGGTTTTGGGGCTGATTCAAAGAATTTGTGTTTTGAGTACTACAAGAAGAAACGTTAACCCCGAGATGGCTTTTTTTATTAGTTTTTCTTGAGGCCAAAGTCACACCATCGCACTGTGACTTCTTGTTATCCTTTCTAAAAATGACATTTTTGGAATGAAAAAATTCTCTTTACCCACAGATAGGAAGCCAGAGTGTTTGCCGATCGTTTCTAGATACATTTAACATTTCAACCCATGTGGCTATAGGTTGAGAATTGGAGAATTAAAATCCAAAGCAGCAGGAGGACCTAGATTGGACAATCATTTGTCTGAAATAGTATAGGGTTTCCTGCCTGAGCAGGGGGTTGGACTAAATGACCTCTAAGGTCCCTTCCAACTCTTTATTCTATTCTATTCTATTCTTTCCTGTTTCTATTCTATTCTTTCTTATTTCTATTCTATTCTATTCTTTCCTATTTCTATTCTATTCTTTCTTATTTCTATTCTATTCTTTCTTATTTCTTTTCTATTCTATTTTATTCTATTCTTCTATTCTTTCCTATTTCTATTCTTTCTTATTTCTATTCTTCTATTCTTTCCTATTTCTATTCTATTCTTTCTTATTTCTTTTCTATTCTATTCTTCTATTCTTTCCTATTTCTATTCTTTCTTATTTCTATTCTATTCTATTTTTTCTTATTTCTTTTCTATTCTATTCTTAGAAACCCCAAGTTTTGTTAATAGTTGTGAGGGGAGATGCTTGATTTTATCAGATGTAAATGCTGACGGCAGGATACGGGTCTAACAAAATACGAGCATTATCTAGGTAAATATATAGGTGACGGACACCCACTGATCCCTGAAGGTGTAGACTAAGCTAGAACGTTTCAAGAGTCACTGAACTAAAACTCCGTTGAGTTTTTGAGAAGCGTATTGTTTCATGACTTGGTTCCTTGTGGACAATCAGAAATATTCGGTAAATTTGGGGAACTGAGACAAAGATAGTGAAGGATTTCATCCTGTTCAGCTAAGACTTCCCAAAACATACATGGGCATCTATCTATTCAGCGCCTGTGGCAATTTTCCTGGTGTTTTCCAGAGCAGGGCTTTCCAAATTTGGCCCCCTTAAGACTAGTGGCTGACTCAGGAATTCTGGGAGTTGAAGTCCACACATCTTAAAAGTTGCCAAGATCCCCTGTTCTAGAGCGTAGGACAGGGGTCTTCAAACTTGGCCCTTTTATGACTCGTGGACTTCAACTCCCAGAATTCCTCAGCCAGCATGGGGGAACGATGGCCCCTTCATGACTTGGGGACTTCAACTCCCAGAATTCCTGAGCCAGCATGGGGGAACTTTGGCTCTTTTATGATTCGTGGACTTCAACTCCCAGAATTCCTGAGCCAGCATGGGAGAACGATGGCCCCTTCATGACTTGGGGACTTCAACTCCCAGAATTCCTCAGCCAGCATTGGGGAACTATGGCCCCTTCATGACTTGCAGACTTCAAACTCTAGAATTCCTCAGCCAGCAATGTAGAACTATGGCCTCTTCATGACTTGCGGACTTCAACTCCCACAATTCCTCAGCCAGGCACGCTGGCTGAGGAATTCTGGGAGTTGAAGTCCACGAGTCATAAAAGGGCTACGTTTGAAGACCCCTGGCGTAGGACATAGAGAAGTTGAAAGGTTAGTCTTCCTAATGGGGCAACCATTTCAACTCCCAGGATTCCCAGCCAGCAGGATCCAAGGCTATACTTAATTCTGGGAATTGCAGTCCAAATTTCTGTAGAAGGTGCCAGGTTGAAGCAGGATGATATAGATGAAACCCTGCAGATATTTGGCATCCTTGATGGATAAGAATATTGTATTATAGGGGTTTTTTTTTCTTTTTAAGAAGATGTACATTGTCTAATACAGTGTTTCTCAACCTTGGCAACTTTAAGATGTGTGGACTTCAACTCCCAGAATTCCCCAGCCAGTAGAGCATACATCTGTTTTTTTTAAAGAGACAAAATAGAAATGCAATAGAGGCTTGTGCTGAAAGTTATAGTTTGGCTTCCTTCTCAAATGTTATCATGAATAAAAAATACAGGAGTTCCTACAATAGGTGCTTGGCACAATTAAAGTGGTTTAGCATGGTTTCTAGTGCTACTTCTGTGGCATACTCATTGTTCTTCCTCCATACCAAGAACTCTTTCACATGGGCGTATCTGTTAAGGAACCAAAATAATCCCAATTGTTACTTGCTTTTGAGTCCCAGAACACACAATATTTCTCCATTAGAATTGCCAAAACAGATCACAATAGTGGCAGTTATCCTCATCATTACTTCTTAGCATGTCCCTGCAAAAAAAAAACATGGATTTGATTAAACTAACATTCGTTAGAGTGATCCACCCCAATCCTAGTTCCTTTGAATATTAGGATTGAGCTAGTACTTGTAGGAGTTGCGAGTAACAGTTACATCAAAGTCTAGGACAGGGGTATCCAGCATTTGCAACTTTAAGACTTGTGGATTTCAATTCCCAGAATTCCCCAGTCAGCATAGCGGGCTGTGGAATTCTGGGAGTTGAAGTCCACAAGTATGGCGGGCTGGGGAATTCTGGGAGTTGAAGCCCACAAGTATGGCGGGCTGGAGAAATCTGGGAGTTGAAGCCCACAAGTATGGCGGGCTAGAGAAATCTGGGAGTTGAAGTCCATAAATATAGTGGGCTGTGGAATTCTGGGAATTGAAGTCCATTAGTCTTTGCCAAGGCTGGACACCCTTGCCTTAAGGAGTCAGTTTAGGCAAAACTGCTAGCAATCCTTTGAGAATTATGACTACATGTTTCTTCAGCAAAGATTTTGATGGGTATCATAAATTAATACAAAGACTGGCATCTCTCTTCTTCAACAACTAATCAAGGCGTCTTTGATTTGCCAATTTTGTAGCCACCATTCGGCCATTTTTCTCCAGACGATGACAAGAAACTTGCTTTTAGGATCAAACAATTCCCACCATCTTGATTTTGCCTCCAAGACAAAAAATAAAACATATTTCTCTGTTCACACACTTGTGCGCATCCACAAACATTACCACTTTACAAATCAGGAACTGTTCCCAACGTAAGGAAAAAGTTGGGAAAATCTGGACAAAATTCCAGCAAAAGTTTGAATCTAGTTTTCTCTGACAACAATGGTCCTATATTGTTGAATATTTCAAACTGAAGAATTATTCTAGTGACACACCACATACTTGCGCACACATGCTGAGCAGTGTGAAAAATGACATTAAAGTCATTTCTAATATCGCATCAGCACCTGATAAAATGGATGCATAAGAAACCTGGGGATAAAAACCACTGGATCATGTTTGAAACAGAACCATCCAATTAGACGTTTATAAATCTGTTATAATAAATTGGCATGCTTTATTTGTGTTCTATCCTTAAAAACTCCGATCCGAAAAACATTTTGAAACAAAACTTAAAAGAGGAAAGACAATGATGACAAAAAGTTTATTAAAAAAAAAAAAAGAAAATTGAAAAAAAAAATCTAGAGCCAATTAAGAATGCAGGGCATTTATAAGGAATTTAAGAAGATTGAAATCTACAGAAATGATCTCAATGGGGGTTACTGAAGTTGAAAAAGGTTTTCCACCATCTTGAAGCATCTTTGTAGATTTCGCTTCGATCAAGATGGTTTGCGATCAGCCCCGGTCAAAATTGCAATTAGACCATTTAAATCCAGA
Organism: Azemiops feae; assembly: GCA_023970755.1. Lineage (NCBI taxonomy): Eukaryota > Metazoa > Chordata > Lepidosauria > Squamata > Viperidae > Azemiops > Azemiops feae. Next base: position 1,021,364 of record JALGBA010000441.1, read on the forward strand.
GTATCCTTGGATGGATCAGCCATCTGTTTGACCCAAAGGTGCTTTTTCAAGAGACTTCCTTTGTTTTTCCTTGAAGACGTTTCGCTCCTCATCCCAAGAAGCTTCTTCAGTTCTGAAGAAATGAAACATCTTCAAGAAAAAAACAAAGTCCAGTGGCCTCTTGAGAAAACACTTCTGGGAAAACCATGACCTGGATGACTTGAGAATCTCCATTGACATCCATCTGTGTCTCATCCTAGCCCTCTTCGAATCTTTTATAAAAATGTGCCTCAAGAATATTAAATAAGCTCGGGATTTTTATTTTCAGAGTAGAAGGATCAATCCAGAATTTATCCTGAAATTTAAGATGCCCTATCTGCGCTGTGCAAGATTTGTAACAATGATCTTCCCAAACCTATGAATCAATAATTAAAATATATGTGTGAGAATATATTTACACACATACAAGCCCCAAGGAATGGAGGAAAGTTAAGCTACCTGTTCATCTGTGAGAAACAAAAATATGCTTTATATAAAAGGAAATAACTGCCCCACAGGCGGGTTTGAGAAGAAGGCTTTCTGTCAAAATCACAACTGCCATCCCAGCACGGATACAATCTGTTCTTGTTACTGTGTGTAAATTTCCTAGAGGTCTGGAACTGATTTTTCTTGAGAATTTTTTTTTTCTCTTGACACTTTTGTGTTCCTAACACTGTATTCTTGACTGTAAATAAAACAACCCTGTAAATACATGCAGATGTAGATACCTTCTAGAAAACAAAAAATCAAAATGACAACAACCACAAAAATTTCTCTCAGAACAGAAGTGACCACGTGTAGCCTTCGGTGACAAATAAAAAGAATATTTTGTGTTTAAAAAAGGAGTGGAAACTGTTTTTGACTGCACGGAGTTCGCTTTCACAGTTTCTAGATCCAGGTTCAGGGTTCAAAGCAGCAGCAGTTTTTAGGCCAACAATGTGGAAATCCTTTTTTTTTTCCTTTTCTTGGGACAGTTTTTCAACTTGACACTTTAATCTTCAATCCTGCAAGTCCAGCTTCCCAAGAAAATATGGCCAGCTCCACCATTTTCAAAAGGGGTCAGCTAGATAATATTATTTAATGCAGCTGTCCAACTATTAAAGAAAGATGTTGAGACTCTGGAAAAAGAGGGCAGAGAAGAGCAACAAAGATGATTAGGGGACTGCAGGCTAAAACATATAAAGAACAGTTACAGGAACTGGGGCATGGCTAGTCTAGTGAAGAGAAGGACCAGGGGAGACATGATAGCAGGGTTCCAATATTTGAGGGGCTGTCACAGAGAGGAGGGGGTCAACCTATTTTCCAAAGCACCTGAAGGCCAGACAAGGAATAACGGATGGAAACTGAGCAAGGAGAGGTTCAACCTGGAGATGAGGGATTTTCTGACAGTGAGAACAATCAACCAATGGAACAGTTTGCCTTCAAAATTGTATCAGTTTTCAAGAAGAGACTGAACTGACATCTGTCAGAAATGGTGTAGGGTCTCCTGCTTGGGCAGGGGGTTGGACTAGATGACCTACAAGGTCCCTTCCAACTCTGTTATTCTGATTCTCTAGAAAAGAGTGCAGAGAAAAGCAACAAAGACGATCAGGGGACTGGAGGCTAAACCATATGAAGAACGGTTGCAGGAACTGGGTATGTCTAATCTACTGAAGGACTAAGGGGGACATGATAGCAGTTTTCCAATATCTCAGGGGCTGCCACAAAGAAGAGGGGGGTCAACCTGTTCTCCAAGGCGCCTGAAGGCAGAACAGGAAACAACGGATGGAAACTAATCAAGAAGAGAACCAACCTAGAACTAAGGAGAAATTTTCTATCAGAACACTTAATCGGGGGAATGACTTGCCTCCAGAAGTTGTGGGTGCTCCATCCCTGGAGGTTTTATGAAGAGATTGGACAGTCATTTGTCTGAAATGGTACAGGATTTCCTGCTTCAGCAGGGGGCTGGACTAGAAGACCTCCAAGGTCCCGTCCAACTCTGTTATTCTGTTTAGGTTAAAAGGGATAGAAATGGGGCAAAAAAGAACACCTAAAAGGGCTGATGAATATATTCCATGGTTTTAGAATGGCTCTAAAGCTGGAGTACTAAAATTATGCATTGATGACATTCACTTGCTAGAGCAAATTAAGGAAGCCGTTTGTAAGCATCTCGATGTGAAGGGCATGATTGCTAAAAGATAAATCTTGTCTCCGTTGAGAAGGTAGCCACTTTGGTGGACAAGGGAAAGACTCTAGATATGATCTATTTTGATGGAGCACCCACAACCTCTGGAGGGAAGCCGGTCCATTGATTAACTGCATCTGAGGCCAGGACAAATACCAGGTAGAAGATCATTAAAGAGGGATCCAGCCTAAAAATAAAGGAGAAATTTCCTGACAGTGAGAAGAGTTAATCAGTAGAACAGGTTGCCTCCAGAAACCCATCACTGGAGGTTTTTAAGAAGAGACCGGACAGCCATTTGTCTGAAAAGACATAGGGTCTCCTGCTTGAGCAGGGGGTTGGACTAGAAGACCTCCAAGGTCCCTTCCAACTCTTATTCTGTTTATGTGAAAAAGGATGGAAAGGGGCAAAAAGGAATTACAAAAGATAGTTCATTAAAAGGGCTGGTGAATATATTCCTGGCTTTAGAATGGCTCTTTCTAAAGCTGGAGTACTAAAGTTACGACGTTCACTTGCTAGAGCAAATTAAGGAGGGCATTTGAAAGCATCTCGACGTGAAGGGCGTGAGTGCTGAAAGATAAATCTTGTCTCCTTTGAGAAGGCAGCCACTTCGGTGGGCAAGGGGACCACTCTGGATATGATTTATTTTGATTTTCAGCAAAAACTTTTGCCAGGTTTCCATATTCTCTTTGACCAGCTGTTAGCGTGGTTCGATGGTCATTAAGAGAGAAGTGGCTGTACAGTTGGCTGGCTAAAAACCTTTAAAGGACCAGGACTGATGGTTCTCCACTGAGTTGGAGAGTAACCAGTGAGGTCCTGTTGGGAATTATCTTGGGGCCAGATGTGATGGACTGCCTGTCAGACTGATGGATGAAGGAAATTGGGAGGCTAGCCAAGAGCTCAGTTGACAGAATGAAATTGGAGCGAAATTTGGAAGGGAAGTCTAGTTTGAGAGGAAGGCGACTTTCGGGAGGGAGAAATCTGGAAAAATATAAGGCAAGTTTACAAAATGGGAGTATTCGAGGGTTGGGAACACTACGGGTAGTCCTCCGCTTACGTCGGCAATTGAGCCCAAATTTTTTGTTCTTAAGGGAGACATTTGTTAAGTGAGTTTTGCCCCGTTTTACGACTTTTCCGGCCAGAGTTGTTAAGGGAATCACTGCCGTTGATAAGTTAGTGACACGGTTGTTAAGTGAATCTGGATTTCCCCCATTGACTTTGCTTGTCAAAAGGTCGCAAAAGAGGATCACGTGACCCCCAGGACGCTGCAACCGTCATAAGTATGAACCAGTTGCCATGCACCCCAAGTTTGATCACGTGACCATGGGGATGCTACAAAGGTCGACAGTGTGACATGAATGCAAGCTGGGTGACTTTGGGCCAAACACCAGGAAATGGTGAGTTCTAGTCCCGCCTTAGGCATGAAAGCCAGCTGGGTGACTTTGGGCCAATCCCCAGGAGACTAAAAGTTCTAGTCCCGCCTTAGGCATGAAAGCCAGCTGGGTGACTTTGGGCCAATCCCCAGGAGACTAAAAGTTCTAGTCCCGCCTTAGGCATGAAAGCCAGCTGGGTGACTTTGGGCCAATCCTCAGGAGGTGGTGAGTTCTAATCCTGACTTAGGTATGAAAGTCTGCTAGGTGACTTTGGGCCAAACACCAGGAGGTGGTGAGTTCTAGTCCCGCCTTAGGCATGAAAGCCGGCTGGGAGACTCTCAGTCAACCAGGCTATTTTGCCAATTGTCAAGGCAGTGATCCGGTGCCCATGCAATTCCTTCTTTTGGGTCCAGAGATAATAAGCACACTAGTGAATAATTTAAGAAAATTTAAGGTTTCCTGCCTAAGCAGGGGGTTGGTCTAGGTGACCTCCAAGGTCCCTTCCAACTTTATTATTATTATTATTATTATTATTATTATTATTATTATTATTATTATTATTATTATTATTATTATTATTATTATTATTATTATTATTATTATTATTATTATTATTATTAATCTTTTATTCATTAAACATGAACCTCAGTCAACTGAACATTCAAATTGGCTGGCGCTGTTGGTTGACACGGGTTGCTACCAGCATCCTAGGTATCAACCAGGTACCTTCTTAAAATATAAGATGTTCCGAGTAACGCAGTTTTTTGTAACATTGCTGGAGTTATTGCAGGAAGCTGCAATTTCTTGATGTATTTTGCAAAGTTTTTGGACATAGTTCCCAGTGCCCCGATGACAATGGGTACCACTGTTACACGTTTCATCCATAATCGCGCAGTTTCGATGGCCAGGTCGCGATATTTCGTAATTTTTTCCAGTTCTTTTTCTTCGACTCTGGCATCTCCTGGTACAGCAATATCAATCAGCTGTACGCTTCGGTTCTCTACAACTGCGATATCCGGCGTGTTGTGTTCCAAATGGCGATCTGTCTGTATTATTATTATTATTATTATTATTATTATTATTATTATTATTATTATTATTATTATTATTATTATTATTATTATTATTATTATTATTATTATTATTATTATTATTATTATTATTATTACATACCAGGTAAATGATTCCCAAGATGATACTGTTTTACGTTACATGCCATAAGCATGTGCTAACATATTGGAACAATTTTGCACATTTCTCTTCCACCAATAAATCAGAAGTATTTAGCAAAAAGAGAAAAAGTCACACCATATTTCAGAGATTTCCTCTTGAGAGTAAGGCCTGAGTATCTGGCAACATTACAAAGATGGGGGAAAGCCTTGGGGAGAAAGACTGGAAGAATTTCATGGGGATGAAAGCTATAAAGCAGCGGGACAACCTGCCTCCTGAAATTATGGAAGCTCCATCAGTAGAAGTCATCAAAGGTTCGACAGCAATATTCCCAAGATGATCTGATGGTACAGGTGGTCCTCGACTTACAATGGTTCATTTAGTGACCATTTGAAGTTACAACGGCACTGAAAAAAAGTGACATATGACCATTTTTCACACTTATGACCACTGCAGCATCCTCGTGATCCCGTGATCAAAACTCAAAACGCTTGGCGACTGATTCATATTTATGACGGCTGCAGTGTCCTGGGGTCATGTGATCTCCTTGTTTGACAAGCAAAGTCAACGGGGAAGCCAGATTCACTTAACAACGGTGTTACCAACTTAACAACTGCAGTGATTCACTTAGCAACTGGGGCAAGAAAAGTCGTAAAATGGGGCAAAATGCACTTAACAAATGTTTCGCTTAGCGACAGAAACTGTGCTCAATTGCGGTCGTAAGTCGAAGACTACCTGTATTACGACTTAGCGTTGACTCCAGTCGAAGACTCTACTGATGTCTTAAAAACTAATAAAGTGTTTTTAAACAATTCTCTTAAAAGTGTTCAGCCACTTTCCGGATTCATACTCCACGTAAACTAATTTCATGAGGTAAATTCCTACAACTCGCCAAGTGAGAAATAAAGACATCGAGCTTAATTCTATCCAGGCTTGCTCCATGCAACTTTATCACAAATTTGCTCCTGCAAAAAAATGCTTTGCCCAAAGAATTCCCTCTAGAGAATCTCTTAACTTATAATAAGTCCACTAATTGGCAATGAGAAACAATTATAAACTTGGCCTCAGGAGAGGTGAAAGGATGATCTCTGACCATTTTTTTAATCCGTAATCAAGTAAATACAATAAGTGCTTTCTCCAACCACTCTTCATTGCTTTGTGAGTTAGTTAATTCCTGTCATGGGCCAAGAATCTGCAATTCTCCAAAATAAAATCAGATTTTCCATTCTGATTCAGCAATTTAACCTTGTAGACCAAGGACGAGCTTCTGTACAGGCAATCCTCGACTTACAACCGTTTGTTTAGTGACCATTCAAAGTTACAACAGCCCTGAACAAAGCGACTTACAACTAGTCCTCACACTTACAACCATCACAGCATCCCCACGGTCACGTTGTCAAAGTTCAGGTGCCTGG